>OY728148.1:953343321-953677937 GCA_963277665.1 Viscum album
TCCAATCGGTGGATCGGGAGGATGTAGGCGTCATCCATGCTTTCCCAGGGATCACTTGTGATCGGGGCTAGTTCATCATCACTTACTAGGATTTGCTTATCCATACTCGTGTAATAATCAGAATCCAGATAGCGGGCCTCATAAGAGGTGAAAGGAGACACATCTCCTTGGAGCATGCCTACTCGACTATTCAGGGAGTATTTGAGGCACTGGTGATATGACGAAGGGACTGCTGCTTGTAGATGGAGCAATGGCCTACCCATCAATGCGTTGTAGGTGGTGTCCTGAGAGATGACCATGAACTCAGTGATGGCAATTAAGCCACCGAACTGAGTCTTCAAGAGGATCTTGCCGACTGGGGTTTGCTCGGTCCTGTCGTATCCCTGGATTCTGAGGTCAGAAGGAGTTAAGTCATCTTCAGATAGACCCAGCTTTCGCAGTGTCCGAGTCAGGATTAGGTTGATTCCGGAAGCCGTGTCAATGAGGCAGCAGCGGACATCCACACCATTGAAGTGGCCAGTGATGTACAACAGGATAATATGCCCCTGTATAGGAGGGTCCTCATCTTCACCAGAGAACAAGATAACCGCATGATATTCGGCGTTCTCAATTGCCTCGGCATGGAAGGCTTCTGGGGCCCCCACCTCCGTCTCAAACTAGAGGGGGCTCCTTAGGGCCTCGGCAAGTGCTTCATGCATTTTAGATGATAGGAAAAGGTCCTCGAGGATAGAAAGCCTTGCTGGAATGTCGTCCAGGTGCTTCAGGATATCATACTTCCATGCCAAAAACGATCCTCTGCTTACAGGGGGTCGTTCTGCAGTTGAAGGCATAGTGGGTCCTGCCGGTTGAACCGGCGGTTCGCTAGTGCTGGGCATATCCAATTACATACTAGTTGAAGCCTGGAGAGTATTTGTCGGAACAGGACCAGAAAGCATAGACTGGCCCTTTGCTGGGCAAGACTGACTGTGGTGCGGATGAGGCAGCCTTGCCTGATCTAGTAGCACAAACGGTGGTGGAGGTGGAGCTGAGGGCGTCAGGTGGGACTGTGTGTGCTGAGCTCTATGCTGAGCCTCCTCTCTGGTTTCAGTCACGTGCACAGCCTAATTGAACGTGCCCACTGATGCGCCTCGATGACCATCTTGCTTGTGGTTCTGCCGACGTTGACGTCGGCTGAAAATGTTAGGGGGGTTCACCTGGCATTCCCCCTCGTCGGGGGTTATATAGGGCTTTACCAGCTCCACGGTGTTAATCGAAGTGTACCCCTGGCTGTCGCTCGACGAGTCATCCACTACGGGGCGGATTCTGGGAGGACTACCCATATCAGGGGGCATAAAAATTCCAAGAGTGCGGGATGACGATGGCACTGGAAGAGTGCGTTGTTTCTTCTTATGTCGTCACTGCTTGACCTTTTGGGAAGAGGTCAACTGTGAAAGTGATTCAAAGGTACTGGCTACTTATTCTGAAGGTCTCGGCTGCTTTAGGCTTGCCCAGATGATACCATGGGCGTGGTAGATGGTTTTTCGAGCCATCAAATCGTCCTATTTCTGGGACCCACAGTTGGGGACCTGTTGTCACTCGCCTTCACTGTCGCTACCAATCGCTGACCCTGCAAAGACACCTGCTTTTTTATTGGTGTCGGGCCCAACCTGACTATGTTTTTGTTGACCTGGTCTTTAATCCAGTCTTTAAACACATATAATTGCTTGAGGGTGTGCCCCAAAATACAATGATAAGGACAAAAGTTGGGGTGATCGGTGTGATTCACCTCTGCCAGCCTTCTGTACTCGGGTAGGCGCACAATCACTTGCTCTAGAGCACTTCGGAAGTAGCAAGGGACCTGATTTTCATAGAAAGAATATGTCTGGTGCCTTCTTTCCAAATAGAGGGACCTAGGGGCCTGGCCCTGACGAGGGGCCGAAGGGGCTTGCTGAGGAGAAGGCGCCTGACGTCTTGCCTAGGTGGGGGTGGCACATTGCGTGGGGGAACCTGTCGATTCTAAGGTGGTCGCTGCTTGGCAGGAGCGTGTGCTTGAGGTGGTGGAACTCTGTGGGGTTGTAGGGTTGGTGCCGCTGGCAGTAATTCCAGCAGCCTGGGGGATTCTATTTGGGCCACCGTTGTGGGTTCGGCTCTGGCAGTCCTCCTAGCTGGGGTCATAGGGGGCAACGAACGTGCCTGACTAGCCTGTTGCAGAGCCTCCTCAAGGCGCTGAGCCTTATCTATGAAATCCTGGAACCCTCCAGGGTAGTTCTGGTTAATCAGGGAAGGTAACAGCTCTGTTTTAATGTTCCCTACACACATCATCAGTAATTTTCCTGTGTTAGTGGCATATCGAGGGAGTATATGAGTCCCTTCCCCAGGGCAATAAAATATGTGACTCACTCATCAGGCCTTTGCTTGCACTTTATTAGGTCTGCAATGCTTGTCTTCCGCATGGTGGAGCTGAACTGGTATAGGAACTACTGTCGCAGAACCTCCCAACAGGTCACCGATTTGATGGGGAGCTGGGTGTACTAGACGAATGCAGGACCTTCCAATGTCTACATGAAACATCAGATCTTGGTGGCTTCTTGCTGAGCCGGAGTCCCCAGCATGGGGCCACACATGGAAGAAAAGTGTGCCAAATGCTGTAGCGGGTCCCCTGTCCCTTTGAAGGGCGAGAAAGTGGGATTCCCAAAACTCGGGGGTGCGGGAATATCATCCACCCACACTGGATATGGCTTGCCATCCGGTGGGACCGCCAGCTGCCACGTTTCCAATGTTTCGAGGCGGGCGATGAGTGTCGCTATAAGATCATCTGGGTGGGGGTCCCTGTCTTGACGGGGATCCCTAATTATAAGTGCGTTTCCAGGTTCCTCGAGCCGGTAGATGGCTTCGGCGACTCGTGGAGCGACTGGAGGAACTGCCTGTGGGGCGACTGGGGGAACCCGGACTGGATTCTACAGATTGCACCATCAGTTAGGAGGGTTTCGTGAGACATATCGCGCCCAGTTGTTGTATGTTCTGGCTTCTTCCCGGTCTGTGGGAGCAGCCTGATCGGGGTTGCCTGGAGGCATCTCACTAGGGGGAAATTGTTCCCGCCCCTGCTGCCCTGGCTTGGGAATACCATAGTCGGGTCGCCACTCTGCAGCGCGCTTGGCCAAGAGTCCCTCAACCAGCCTCTTCTGCTCAGCAAGTTGCTAGCGTAACATGGCCTTCTCAGTGTCTTCATCCGTCTTTTGTACAGAGGCGGACGGGTCAGAGTGCTTGACAGTTCTGATGTGCTCCTTACCCTTACTGGCATTTCAACTGAGTTCCAGCGACTCAGTGGGTATAGGGAGGCCTAAAAGGTTCCTCTGATGATGGGTAACCCTCCTTGATGGGTCTAGCAGTGGCGGTACGCCCTCGGAGGGTAAGTCTCCATCGAGAAATTCAAGCTCGTCTCTCTTGTCCACTATTTCAGCCATGTGGACCGCGACCCCTCTCGAGGGCATGCCCTCAATGTCGCATAACGAATCGGGCTTCCGTCAGATAGGGCTACAGAGGAGAGCGACATAGTGTCCCCATCCACAGTCTTTCACGTGGGGGGTAGCTTCCCTGATGACACTGCGGAGTACTTTGTAACTCTGAACACATTTCCATTGAAGGATGCTTTGAGGGCCTGTTGACTCGGGGTGTTGGGCCACAGGGAGTGCGGCCAAATCTACCAGGCGGAATTGCTCGCCGATTTATTCAAAGTTCTCTTAACTTATGGGGTACATCACCCGCTCGTAACGAAGGAGGAAGTGTGTCTCCCATAGGGGTCGGAAAAACCACCCCACTTCTTTTGGGGTAAGGAACTCTGGTGCACGAATTTTCGGCACCGTCGTCGCCCAGAACTCCTCCAGGAAGTGATCCACTACAAGAATTCTCCAGAAGCTCCTGGGTTCGGATTTGGGGTCTGGCCCTGTATTTCCCCACTCGTCAACCGGGGGCGGCTCAGGGACCGGTAGCAGTACCGAGGTGGACCACTGGGATAGTAAACTTGGCAGTGGAGAAAAAGATGAACAAGCTGATTGGCCGCCAAATTCCAGGCCATCCTCTAAAGATTGAGGTGACCTGACCATGATATCACGATACGATGGGTTGATATCCACAGCTTCAGGCGTAGGAGTCGCGGTTACCGGTGATGGGTTACGTGGTTGCTCTGCCGTCGTTGGTCCCCAAAACAGCTCCACGCGATCTCTAGTAGAGGTAGAGGGCGCTTCTGGTGACAACGGTGGTGATTGCACGGTAGGGACCTGTGGAATATCCACGATTTTAACCTCTTGGATGTACATGCGTAGGGAGGCGGGAATCCGGTGGACCTCGCATTCTGGGAGAATGAGGCTGACGCGCCTAGTCCCTGCCCTAGTTCTTGACATGGAGGAGTGGGGAGAAGGTTCCGTCACTGAGTCACATTCTGCTTTAGAGTCTGAGAAACAGGCCGGTCTGATCTCCACCCGGGCCTTCCCAGGACTCTTCTAGTGGCGGCGACGACCCGCTCTTCAACCTCGGGGTGACTGATCGGGAAAGGGTTGATTCCCAATATGTATTCATGGGGCAGCGCTGGTGCCGTGGTGGAGAGTGATCCTGCTCTAGGTGACCGGGGTGCGAGGGGAACCAAGGAAAATGTCGAAGGGTACATGGGGAGGGCCCATGTGGGCGGAGGCTCTGTTGGAATCGAAAGGAGCATGGGCAGGACCTCCATGGTCGATGCGGGCGGAGCGAGGCTGACCTTCACTCCTTGAGTTGTTGGGGTGGGGACGACCTTCGCCCGTTGCAGAGAGGACGTCAGGAGGACCCCCACGTTGGAGAAGGACCGGATGGATATTGCCTTCAGATCGGTGTTCGGGGGCAGGAGGAGGGACTCCATACCCTATATAGTGGGCACGGGAGAGGTTTCCGCACCAAGAGTCACTGCCATGGGACATGTTTTCCTTCGAGACGGGGGTAGCACGAGGCATACCGCCGTGAAGAGAATCAGAGTGGGAAAATACACAGCTCTGCAGAACGGTGATACGGATAGGACCTCCGTATGGAGTGACGTTACCACGGATTGGTTCACGACAATCATTGCTTGGGCTTGCGACAACGAGAGTCAACCCAGCCTGCCCGTGGTCCGGCTGAGGCCTTGATCTCGGTCGGGTGAAGGAGTGCCCCAGCTCAGTGTATGCAGGAACTCTATGATGTATGTCAGCGGTGGCTTGGGCCACAACAGTTGTTGACGTCGACGCATCTTTGGAAGCGTCCTCGGCCCGGGGCTGGCGCTGACGTCGGGTTAGACGAGCTGGCGCATGTGGTGCAGGGGTATAGCCTGCCTGCTCTTCCTGCGAAGCCAGATGGCAGCGTTGACGCGGCCGAGTGGGAGCCCTTGATTGGAGCCCGTGGATCAGGACTCTGAGCAGGCCGAGCCGGAAATCACCCATCTCATCAGCATAAGGCGAGGAATCATCGAGGCGTTCCGGGGACAGGCTCCCGAAACGATTTAACGTTGGGGTGGGGAGTAGGGGTTCCCTACGCGGCCTGTTAGGGCGGCGTTGACGGTGGGGCCTGGATGCCTCCAGGTTCAGGCGGGCCATATCTTGAGTCGGGATAACCCCTTCATCCTCGTACCTGCGTACAAGGTTGTTGATCACCCTCCGCTGGATGATCTCTGATGGGGAGAGGGGACGTTCACGCACCATATTCACAGATGTAGAGGCCTTCGTGGTGGCAGCAGATCCATGCGGGGCAGTTGTGCCGGTATTTCCCCTGCCCCTGCGTAGGCGGGCGGGCGGTGATCGCATCTCTGTAGCAGCGACCTGGTTCCTGGGAAACTGAGAGATCAACTCATCAGCACTGTGAGGAAAAGGGTTGACAACCAGTGCCCCATCATCATCCCATTCTCCATGTTTGTAAGAAGGATCCATGCCATCACGCTGCACAATAGAATGCCCCACGTTCTACTGCCCCAATTTCTGGTGAGTTTCACGCCAAGCCTGCCATTTGCTTGGATGGACCCGGCACCGGATATCTGGATCTGGTGACACGTCAATCTACTAGTGTCTCGAATGCTTCTAATCTCCATATTGAGGAGAAGACATTCACGTCGGGTTCAACATTTCTGTTTCTGACGATTTTCGCCCGGGCGCGCGCGCATATCCATCCGTCTGTGGAGGAGGACGCGCGGCATTGTTGCCCCGCATTCCCACTTTCCAAAGGCGGGCGGAATTTTCTCCTTATTCAGCGACGTCTTCTCCTTGAACGAAACTGGGATGATTGGATGTCGATTCTTCCTTCCGTGAATTCCTCCTCGGAACACATCACCTAGTCCGGGTCTCCCTCGTAAATTTAAAACATTGTTCGTGAAACTCTTCCCAGATCTATGTTTCCATGGACACCGGTTAATAACACTGCTTCTGTTCGGACACTCCAAAGGGTCCGGTCAGGGCAGCAACCTTCTGTTGGGGGAGTAGTCACGTCGAGGCATCAAAAGCGTGTCTGGATACTGGGGAACTAGCGTGTCTGTATTTTGTCCCTTGTCATGGGGCTTCTCGAGGGCGTGGAATCCTAATGCATCCCACATCGAGCACAAGGAATTATATGCCATAGACATACATCTGAGGTTTTCCTCATCTTCCTATGTTCAACACAGGGTATGCCGCAATTTTAACATCCAGCGGAGACAGTTATGCCCAAGGCTTGCCATCCGAGGTTTTCCTCAAGCATCTCATGTTTATCACGAGGTAGGTCGCAAGTTTAATGTCCAGCGGAACGACATGATCTCGCTGGGACAAGAAGGTCCGGGTGAGAATCTGGGTGGATGATGGATGGATGAACAAAGTGGAGGGGGAATGAAATGGGACCATCGCAGGGGCGACAGTGAAGTTCGGCTTGAGCCTCGAAGAGACCTCCTATGTATCCCTGTTTTAGGGAATCAAAGTCCCCGTATTTCGGGATGGTGCCGGCAAACCGACGTGAAGATGGACCTTGGTCCGACGGATGTTGTCAGTGAACTAACGTGATGGTGGACCTTGGTCCGATGGGAATCGTCAGCGAACCGATGTGATCGTGAACTCGGGGGGTCCACTGGTGGTGGGATTGAACCTCAGGGAGGCTTCCTACGTACCATGCCTTGACATGGATCAAAGTCCTCATAGTTCGGGTGGTCACAACGGCTTGCCGTTAGACTAGAATGCAGTTTAATGTCATACGAGACGGGGTGAACTGACGTGAGTGAGGTCGAAACGACCGGGTGATGCTTCCTATGTAGCATGCCTTGACATGGATCAAATACCATGTAGTTCAGGTGGTGTGTCGGTGAACCGACGCGAGTGAGGACCTTGGTCCAGATGGTGTGGGGCTTACACACTAGGCTGCCCCAGTGTTGATGAACTGATGCGAAGAAGGTCAGGATGACCAACGGGTGGCGGGCTTGAACCTCTGGGAGGCTTCCTACGTACCATGCCTTGACATGGATCAAAGTCCTTGTAGTTCAAAGGGGGCTTCATCGGCGAACCGACTTGAAGGTGGACCTTGGTGTAATGGGTGATGGGATTGAATCTCAGAAAGGATTCCTACGTACCATGCATTGACATGGATCAATGTACTTGTAGTCAGGGTGGTCACAATGGCTTTCCGTCAGGATGTAATGAAGTTTAACTTCTTGTTGGACGAGGGTGTATAGCTTAACATCATGCTGGATGAGAGTGAACCATGACACGAATAAACGACGGGCGGTGGTCTTGATCCTCGTGGAGGCTTCCTACGTACCATGTCTTGACATTGATCAAAGACCACGTAGTTCAAAATGGTGCGGATGTCGGCGAACTGACGTTAGGAAAGGACCTTGGTCCGATGGGAGATGGGCTTGAACCTCAAGGAGGCTTCCTACGTACCATGCCTTGACATAGATCAAAGACCTCATAGTTCAAAGGGGTTTCATCTGTGAACCGATGTGAAAGTAGACCCAGGGGTCCACTAGTGGTGGGCTTGAACCTCGTGATGGCTTTCTATATACCATGCCTTGACATGGATCAAAGTCCTCGTAGTTCGGGTTGGTCACAATGGCTTGCCATCAGACTGGAATGCAGTTTAATGACATGCGGGACGAAGGTGGAACTCGACATGAAATAATGAAGGGTGGGCTTGAACCTCGTGGAGGATCCCTACGTACCGTGCCTTGACATTGATCAAAGACCTCGTAGTTCAAATGGATTTGCAGTTTAAAGTCATGCAGGACAGGGGCATACAGTTTAACATCATGCTGGACGACATACAGCTTAACGTCATGCTGGACGGGGGAATTTCCATGGTCGATGCTTGCTCTAAGCCCACGTGAGTCATGCTCGGTGTGAGAAACAAGAGGAAGCAAGGACCTGACGATCCCATCGTGAAGGGTGCGTCCGTGAGAAGCGAAGAGGGGCTTACGCGTTAGGCGGCCCGTGGTGCTTGTACTTATTCTAGGATGGAGGCACGAAGTGCAGCGAAGCGCAGTGAGAGAGGGATTTGGGACCAATGATTGGAGGTTCCTCGTTCCCTATCGCACCCTCCACCAACTTTGGCAGTGGGGAAATACGGAGGTGCATGGGTGCTACCTTCTGCATGAGGGGATAGGGGGCTTACACCAAGGTGGTTTCCCTTCTCCCATGAACATATGCTACCCTGAGAAGGAGGATATCACCCCTTGTGGAGGGGTAATTCTATTCCCATGGAGATGAGTGGCGTAAAGAATGTCCGAGATGGGGGAACCTGTGTGTGAGGCGTGGGGTCAGGTCACTGTTTAACGTCATGTGTTGAGGATGAGGTGGTTGTCAGTTTAACGTCATGTCGCTCGGACGAAGTGGGTTTACTCCGCACCCCTAGGACTTACATGACCAGCACCCTTTGCTCCATGGGGGAGGTAAGGTACCAGTAAGGGAGTGGTCAAGGGGGGTCATAGAGCGAACCATCGAGGGGTCCATGTTTGCGTGGATATGCACAGAAGCAATTGCCGTTAGCATGCCTATGAGAAGAAGCATTATGCGAATTAACGCTACGGGTGATGTTGCCTGGGGGACATTGACATCACATCGTGCAAACCTGGAGGGTCGCACGGGAAGAGGAATTTCCAATTAAATGAGTGTGCTTCGCGAAGTAGAGTTCCTTGGCATTAGCATGGGGTAGAGGTGTGGATGGGGGGTGCTTCGCGAAGTGGAATAGTATTCGCATAGCACTACCTCACAAAGTAGAGATTCTCCACGAAACAAGGTGCTGCGAGGTAGTGTGCTTCACGATACGTAGCGATCCTGCCTTAGAATGGGGATCACTAGTCCAGGATGGGTGTTTTGCGAAGCATAAAGGCTCCATGGATTCCCGAGTTCCTTTGGGAATCCCCATCCTTTGTGAATGCCCTTGAGCTTCACGAATGGAATCCCTCATGGAAGAGGGGCTCAAAACGAGACAAGGTGAAGGAATCACACGAAGTATAAGTACCTCGCAGAGCTCAGGATTCCCGTGGCGAAGGTTGCTTCGTGATTCGGGAGCTGAGAAGCAGAAAGGTCGTATTGTCCATCTATTGGGCTCAGGGAGAACCCAGTATTTATAGGCGAGGGGCGCCTCGAAGTAGAACTCACGCGGCACGAAGGGGCGGCGGGTGCTTCGCGGTGGGCTCGCGAACGTCAGTCCATTCCCGGAGAGGTACAACCATGGGTGCTTCACAGCAGTCTCACGAACTTCAGGCCGTTCGTGGAGAGGTACCGCCTCGGGTGCTTCGCGGTGGGCTCGCGAACGTCAGGCCGTTCATGGAGAGGTACTTCCTTGGGTGCTTCGCAGTGGCCTCGCGAACTTCAGGCCATTCGCAGTGAGGTACCGCCTCGGGTGCTTCGCGGCGGGCTCGCGAATGTCAGGACGTCCGCAGAGAGGTACCACCTCAGGTGCTTCATGGAGGGCTCGTGAACGTCAGGCTGTTCGCAGAGAGGTACCACCTCTGGTGCTTCGCGGTGGGCTCGTGAACGTCAGGCCATTCACGGAGAGGTACTGCCTTCGGTGCTTCGCGGTGGGCCGTGATGCTCGGGGGTGCTTCGCGTCGGTGCTTCGCGAGGCAGCGTGCATGGCTTCTTTTTCGCTCCTTCCTTTCATTAAATATTTTGGCACCAACATACATATATAAACATATTTATGTAAAAATGTATATTCTAATATATGTAAATAAATACATATTCTAAAGATGTATTTAAAATAATATCTAGCCATTTTTACATTATATATACATATACATATGTGTGTATTAATAAAGAGAGATATATTTATATTTTATTCTGTTATATATAAATGAATATAATATATAATATATTTTAAAAAATATAAGTATATATATATCACACACACACACACATATATTGTATAAATGTATTTTAAAATAATTATATAAATATATGTAAATAAATATATATATATATAAATAGAAATATCATTAAATATTCATCAAAACAACATAGTGTAGTGGTAAAGGTTTTCCATATTCAAAGTAGAGGTGTAGGGTGTGAATCCATGTAGATGCACATAAGGATAGAAATTCACAATGTGTAGATAAATGGTGGCAGGGTGAAAAGCACTGATAAAGGGGGGTGGATCACTATTAATGGGTTCATGGAAGTGCTAATAAAGGGGGTCAAACTCATAGGTGTCCAAAAAAATATAATTTTACCCCCTTTAACAATACTGCCTTTATCATCACTAAAAAAGTGTTATTAAAGGCCACCTTTAACATCACGAAAAAGTGTTGTTAATGGACCGTTTTAACAGTTTTTTTATCAATGTTAAAGGTGAAATTTAATAGTTTTTTTAGAACTGATAATGTTTTGAACTTTTAACCACGCTCATACTATCAGTGTTTTATTAAAATTGATAAAGGACTATTTAAGCACATTTAAATTACTATTTTGTAGTAGTGAACCCTTTATTTTTACTCCACATAAATTTTTTTTGTATCGATATTATCTGTATTCTTCCTTTGAATGGTTTATTATCGATTTTTCTAAGGATAGTATTCACATTCACTTCCTTGAATTATTGGTTATTCCCCTTGAAATATTCAATGTCCTTTGATAATTGAACATTGAATTTACCCCTAATTTTCAATTTCATTCATCATGGATGTTACTATTTCCTAAACTAGATACCATTTTACATGTGATGTCTACATTGACAGTTATTTTATTATTTCATAAAATATTGATAATTTCATCTTCTTTATTCAAAACAGATATTTGATAAGGCATATTATTTATGTTGATTATTCAATTAAGGGAATAATTCGGAAAATAAATTGTGGGATGAGACTAAATATTATATAGATCCTAAATGCATCGATATGTTCCCATGAGACAAATTAATTGTGCAAATCAGAATATTTAAAACCTTCATGTGAAAGGTCTTGACGATATAAGTTTTCATGTTCCTTTGACATGACGTCAATTAAGAAAGCATTTACCTAATTTAGTTTCATTTATTATACATCCATCAGATTTTGTGTCAACATATCTGTTGATACATTTCATTTTTAATTATTTAGATAGTATGTGTTTCAGTTTCTTACCTTACCATATTTTGTTATTCTTGCGTAGTTATTTTAATGTCATGTGTTTTTATTTATTACCTTGCCATGTTGTTTATGAACCTCATTCTCAGTTTATTGATTATATGGTATGTGAATTCAGTTATTCTCCACCACCACCACCATTATAATTTTATTATTAGGCCAAAATGCTACAAGAAAAGAGAACAGCCAGGACCTATAGAGGCCGAAAGTAATGCAATCCAAGGGCATCAGTGTGAATCAAGTTAAACCCCCTCGGGTTTAACTAAGAAAGAATCATAAAAGAAACTAAATAGGGTACAAGGAGCAGCCAGGGAGGCCAAATAGTCTTCCAATTTGTTCCCCTCCTACCATGTGTGGGTGACCAAAATGTTGTCACTTAGGAGGGCCATACATTGCTGAATGATGTAAGAGATTGAACAGGGGATGGATCCTTTACCAAGTAAAGAATCATGGATAATAATAGAATCAATCTCCCCCCTGGGAAATATAAATGTCACATTCCCTATAGATAGAAAGACCTGAGAGAACAGCTCTAGCCTCCGCTCGAACAGAATTGCCACTCCCAAAGTGAGTTGTGAATGCTAGGATGAAACTTACCCTAGCATCACAAACCACCTCACTGCCAGGCATGTCCCCCAAGACACAGGACCCATCCATGTTGAACTTGAGGTTGAACTCAGGAGGAACTCATCGAATCCAAATACCCCTGGAAATAAAGAGAATAACTGCAGCCACAGGGACACCCAACAAGCGAATGGACGGAGCCTTCTTCTAGTTACCAAAATAGAAAATAAGCTCAACCATCATTCACCGAAATCTTCCCACGATGGACCTACTAGTGGAACTATTACCATGGATCCTGGCTCGATTCCTGTCTTGCCATAAGCACCAGCATCCCATGTTAATGATTATTGAGTGTTCCATATTTTCCACCTCTAAACCTCGGACCCCTGAAACCATCTATCTTGGAAGACATCAATGATGGACACCTGTAGAGAGTAATATGTAAACACCGCAAAGCTACTCCAAACCATGCGCTCCCAAACCCCTTAAAAACAATATGGCTCGTGTTCTCTTCTTTCCTATCCAAAAAACACTGACAATAGGATGACATGGAGATACTTATGCATTTGACGTTGGAATCAGATTCTACAACATTGTTCCGAATTCTCTAGGAGATAAAGTTGAGTTTCGCATGGATTTATATAACCAGAAGATCTCATTCCATCTATTATACAGATCCGGGGAGATGGTCATCCTACGATAGTCCTTTGAGATAAATTTCCCTGAGACAGATGGAGTAAATATACACTTATCCTGCTTCAAGGTAATGAGAATGGATTCAAACAACTCCCTCTGAGATGTATTCAAAGTTGATCTAAAAAAAACTGGATAGTTGATCGATTCCTAGAAGAAGAACGTAGGAGCAGGACACCAGGGAAAGGCAAGAATGTTACCTGACCAGTTATGAAACCAGTAAAGTATGTTTCCTTCACCAATGATCCATTTCGAATGAGGAAGGAGGTTAGAAATTATATTTCACAAATAGGACCATAAGGAAAACCCTTTTGTGGAAGGAGAAGCAGAACTGGTTCAGTGATTTTGGGACATAAGTTTCCCCCACAAGGTATGCTCCTCGATAATCTCCCAGGCGAGCCTCACATGAATTAACTGGATTGTGACTGCCAAGCTATTGACACTGATCCCTCCTTCATGAACTGGCCTCGCCATATTCCTCTATGAGACCCAATGTCTCTTCCCCTCTGAAGAGGTGTCCAAGATGAAATGATCAAGGAGCCTATCAATGGATTGTATGAAACCCTTCGGCACAGTAAAGTAGGAAAGAGCTTTCACTAGAATTGCCGAAAGAACAATGTTGACATGAGAGATGCGGCCACCGAAGGATGGAAAGTGATTTTTACATTTGAGAATACGGCTAGTGATTTTGTGCATAACTTTTTCAACGTCCCTAATATAGAGTCTACATAGAGACACATGGGTGCTGAGATACTTCATGGGGAAGACTCCACACTGTATGTTCAAACTGATACTCAGATAATGTACTCTTCATTCATTGCATGAATCAGAAACATAAAAGTTTCTCTTCTATTTGTTGATGATCTGGCCACTCTAAGGGCAGTATTCCTTTAATAATTTGTTAATTCCTTGGATAGAGCTCTTCCATGCATTCCATAAGAAAAATGTATCATCAACAAACATCAAGTGCGACATGGAATGGAGCCTAAACTTCCTATTGAAGGGAAAAATGTACCCATCGGAAATACCCATGTTGATCAACCTACAAAGGGTATCTTGCATGAACATAAAGATACTCGGAGACAGAGGGTCACCTTTCCGTAGACCTCAGACGACCTTGAAAAGTCCATGAGTATGCCCCATGAACGAAACAACCATCCATGAAAAGCTAACTCATCTGAAGATGGGGTCAGAGGCCCAAGAAAAAAAAAGTCATCATTGTAAGGACCCTATTAATAAAACACCACTCTATCCAATCATACACCTTGCTCATGTCCAAATTAATGACCATGTTGGAACGTCGTGATTTGAAGTTAAGATCTTTTAGAATTTCTTGTGAAAGCACCATCACACCCTGAATGGAAAGTTCCTCCACAAACCCATGTAACTCAATGGAAATACACCAGATAAGAAGTCTGGACAACTGCCTATTGATGACAGATGAAAAGATTTTTTAAGGTAAGTTGAACATGATTATAGGATGATAATGGTGGATAGAGGAAGGATTTTGATCTTTGGGAGAAGCATGAGGGTCGTAGACGAGGCGATCCAAGGAAGGCCACACCCACAGAAGAAGTCCCATATGGTGTGGATGATATCACTCCAAAAAACCTCCCAAGATCCCCTATAGAAGGATACAAGGAACCCATCGGGACCTTCTACACTCTCTGGATCTAGGCCCAGCATGGCCTCAGGAATCTCCTCCTCTATGAGAATACCTTCCAGCAGGTTGTTGTCCTGGGCAGACATGAGTCTTGGAATCCCCTCCCATAAAGAGGCTTCACCAGAGAGATACCCTTGGGCCATGAACATAGATGGACCAGCAAGAAGAACCTTAAAATGAGAAAGAGCCACTCCCTAGACCACCTCTCTATCATCTATGAATGATCCATCCACCAGTGCCATGTTTAGCTTGATGACACACCTCCTCTCCCGAATGCACGCATGGAAAAAAGTGTTATTCTTGTCCCCTTCCTTGAGCCATTGGACCCACGAATTTTCACTTGCCTTTCGCTCCTGCGGGAGAACCATGACCGCCATGTTTTTCCTTTTCTCCACAAGTTCTCCAAAAACAAAGTCATCCCAGAGCTCCTCAATGCAAGCCTCAAGCCGATCGACTTCAATCTTGAGCGCATCCAACTCTTGTTCCAAAGAAGGAACGTACCGAGCCTAGATTTGATGTTCCTGGTTGAGACTCCTTAACATGGAATGAAAAGCCAGCCTGGAGTGTCCCTGAGATGGTTTGGCCTAGTTGTTCCAAACCAGCCGATGATATCCAGGGAAACTCGAACACTGGCGAGAGAAGTGGAACCTCTCCTACAAAACCTCCATCCTGCACAAGGATAACAATAGCGGGGAGTGATTAGAGATTCTACAAGTCAAGTGGACCACCATTGCATTTGGAAACAATTAAATTTCATGGACATTAGCGATACAATGGTCGAGTCTACTCTAGCTCTAGCTGTCACCCTTGCAGTTGTTGCACCAAGTAAATGGGTCTCCTGAATATCCTAAGTCCGACAACCCTTTGTGAGCCATGAATTGAGAGAAGGACATGCTAGCCCTTCTTGGAAAATCTCTGCGACGCTTCATCTCATATGGGAGGGAAAAAACATTAAAATCCCCCCCACCACCCAGGGCTACTATCCAGGATCGAAAGCATTCAGCTCAGACCAAAAAACTTCCCTTCTCTGAGCATCACAACTTTCATAGACAAAGGAGGCATAAAGAGATTCCCCACCAAACGTAATTTTCGTAGTGATATATTGGACTCCTGTAAGGACCAAGTCCACAGTAACTTTCCTATGCCAGAAAACCCCTATATGTTTGTTGATCGGATTCACATTAATGGAAGCATGTATTTTCACCTTATGAGTGAACTCAGAAATCTTGGTAGGGGCCTGTTTGTGTTCAAGGATCACTGCCATTTTGGATTTGTGTCTTTTATATTCTGAGGATATGAAGTATTTTTTCACCCTTGCCCCAACACCTCGGGCATTCCAGATATGAATTAGAATCATAGAAATAAGAGAGGCCCGACTATGGCCCTAGGAACGGTGGTCTCTTCCAAGAGGAGTAAAGTACATTCCCTATCCAACATCTTCATTAACATTAAGATTGTACGCACCCCCAGACTCTTATTGGAGAGATCTGAGGATTTTGAGAGGAACCTAGAAGTGGAATTAAGGAATTTTAACATCACCTCATATGGTGGAAATCCTACTTGGGGACCCAATTCCACTGGAACATGAGTTCCATACGTAACAGTGGATGAAGAACTGGCACTAGGATCCAAGGAAGCTGACTTTGCGAGAGACCGGTCACTAAAGGCTTTGCGATCTCTTCTTGGTCCCCTCCTGGGACTAGGGCGAGAATCCAAAGAAAAGAGGCCGACTACCTGATCCCCATAAACCTTGGCCCACATCGCATTGAGAGAAGCCATATATGATAAGGAAATGGGCCATAAATAAGCAGTCAAGGTGCTCAAGGCGGACCGCAAGAAGAATTCCAGTAACGCCCCTGTAAGCAGCAACTCAGAAGAAGCCCACGGCCACTCAAGAGACACCAAAGAACCCGACCACTTGCCACTCAGCTTGGGGGAAACTAGAAACAGACAAGGGAGATCATCCAAGCCAGGGGATGGAGAAATGGTCTGTAGGGGAGGACATGCCACTGGGGTGAGGGAAGGAGAGCCAGACTCTAGGCAAGTAGGAGAGGGCATGCAGCGGGAGGGAGAAACAGGAGAAAAGGAGACATCTGAGGGAGTGGGCTGAATCGAGGTAGAATCGGACCCCTCGCAAGGATGATGGAGCAGAGCACCAGGAATTGAGTAGCTGGAACGAAAGAGGGGGCCACCGAGGTGATGTTTCTTACTGCTCAGGGCTAAATGGCCCTAGAGGAGACACGATGAATAGGACCTAGGAAACACTGGGTAAACAAAGTCCTGGGACCAGTCTGCGAAATCCTGCACCTTCATATCGAGATTCTTTGGGATCGGTAGAGAGAGATCAAGATCAACGCAGATCTGAGCCACCATAGTTTCCTCCCCACGGTGGGTGTGGTCATCCGCATAGAGAAAACCCCCCAAAGAATCACCAATGGCCTTGATGAAGGTGTCATTCTGGAAAGGAATAGGGAGACCTGGAAGGCTGATCCAAACCGTATCCCGCAAGACTTCTTTTCCCTCAATGCACCTCCATAGACCACCGTGAAATATTGAAATTCCATCGACCCATCACCCAAGGGGATTTTCACCAATCCAGAACAAAATTTGCCTCAGAGGCGAGAACCAGACAGAACGACTTCCGATGAATCACAGAGATGCTAGTCGCCGCTTGCAAACCCCAGGAGGCCATGAACTGGTTGCATGTCAAGAGGGGAGGAATCCCCACACCAAACCTCTCCACAAGAGTCCATTTCAAACTAACTGAATCATCGGTGAACGATGAGGTAGGGGTGACCAACGATAGGTGAGAACCCTCCCTCAACACCAAATGAGAAAACATATCAATATCATGTAATCAAGGGAGAGTAGCGCTAGAGGCCTCCCCAAACAGAGCTTCCTTGAAAGACACCACTGAGCACCGCTGACAAGGAAAATATCCTATGAACCCCTAGGGGGAAGGGGAGGAGATTACTACCAGAGGCCCCGATACTAGATCGATCAATGGAGCCAAGGCCAACGAAGGTCTGGGGTCGGGAGAAGCAACAGTCGGAAAAGATTCAAAAACCACGAGCACGTGGTGCTCATTCTTTGGGAAGGCCATTTCCTTCAAAATTCACATTTTAGTTGTTCACCATTTCATAATTATTATTCTCATTGATTCATTATTTCATCCACTATATTTTGACCATACTAATAATTTTATCTCACCCTTATTATATTTATTTACCTAGGAATCCAAGAAACATACTATGAAAGATATGTAGGGATTTACTAACTAGATTAGAGTTTTCCTCAAAGATATTTATTTTGAGAGAAGAAGAAAAATATGTAGTAATTAGTTTATTATTTTCTCATGTATATATCTATTTAATCAAGAATACTAAACTCTCAGTCCTTTGGGATTTTATTCCTTGTAATCATCTCAATGTAATAGTAGTAGACACCAGCTTTGGGCGTTCTGAGATTGGGTATGTACAGATCTCCTCTTAGAGACGCTTGGGTTAGTCTATTGAGAAGAACAGAACCTCTAATATGTATATATGGAAGTTAAGAAGATAAAGGGTAGGGTTTGTTTGATCTAGAAGGTTCAAATTGGTGTAAGGATGTGAGTTATAATGTTCCCTTTTATAATTTAGGTGGGGCATTTTAGGAAACTCCCAAAATATTAAATTAATATATATATTTTTTAATTAAAATTGTTTTAAAATTGGGTTATTTAAAAACTAAGATGATTATGGTTCTAAATCGTCTAAAAAATAGTTTTTAGACATGTTTAGGTCACAATGTTAACCTTATCATTAGTCTTTAACCCATAGTTAAACCATTTAACTCTTACCATGACAAATTGTTTTTACTCTTTAGGGATAATATAGTTTATATTAAATGATAAACAAACCCAAAATGGATAATTGATGACATATTTAACATTATTGAAGTTATTTGGCCGAATTTATATTTTTATGAATTTTATATCATTTAATAAAATATTATTTATTTCAAAGTATAATTTTTTTTCATTTTTAATACTATTCAATATTTGTCTTTTCAAAAAATATCTTAACATCTTGTTAACTTCGAACCAAAACTTATAATATATCACTAACATTTCTAAATTATCTATAAAATTCATGGATGTCATTAATTGTGTCACTTTTTTTATTTTAATGATTTTAATATCATTTAATTTTTATTTCCATTAATTAAACTATTACTACGTCATTATTATGAAAGAATTTAATTAAATTATTTCTTATATTAAAATTTTAAATAAATTATCATGATGAAGATTAGTTTATTATCTTTCAAATGAATATTTATAGTCTAATTTATCTTTTTTATAGCCATGTGTTAAAAATGTAACATTTATTAAAAACATGAGTATAGAATTTTTAACTTATCTTTATATTAAATATAATAAATGCCTTATTCTAATCCAAGTGGCTTAAAAGAGTATAATTTCGGCCTAATGAATATTTTGGTAGAGAACAACTCATTCAATGAAATTATGACAAGTGTTGGGGTAATTTTATAATATCATTTATATCCATAATTACCTAATTTACCCTTAACTGTGGAAATTAAAATATTACTAAATTTTACTATTGATATGACCAAAAATAAAACAAAAATATTTACATAATTTGGAACCACTAATTATAAATATAGAATCCATTTTTCATAATTCAAAACATATAATTTGTAGTAATTAATTTAAAATTAATCATGTTGACGGCATGAGAGAGTGAGTTATTAAAGTTTAAACCTGCAAAAGAT
This sequence comes from Viscum album, assembly GCA_963277665.1. Lineage (NCBI taxonomy): Eukaryota > Viridiplantae > Streptophyta > Magnoliopsida > Santalales > Viscaceae > Viscum > Viscum album. The sequence goes on from OY728148.1 coordinate 953,362,575, forward strand.
TGAAACATTTTTATATCTAAATTCATTGTAAAATTGATTACAATAACCTAAATTTTATTAAATGATAAAAACAATCTATTTATACTTTAAAAACATTAAATAATATAATTTATCACTATAATTTATTTTGATGAAAAAAATTTGTTTTCAATTAAAATTTAGTATTTTTCACTGTTAATCAAAACATGAAACTTATCAGAAAAATACCAAAAATTTAACTAAAGAAAAATTTTATATTTATATTTAAAATATGATGTTTATTGTTTCAAATAGAACTCATTAAATTGTCAAAATTGGATTTAAAATAGGTTCTCCATTAATTGAAGATAAAACTGTTTTTATAAAAAAATTAGGTTTTATGTGTAATATTGGGTTTGTTATTATCTTATACCTTTGCAATATATTATATGAATATCAAAATTATTTTATTTAATATATAATATATATTTCATTAATATCATTCTATAATAGTAATTAGCTTAATTTATTATAATAATATGACTTTGTGAGCAAAAAAATAGTTCTCTAAAAAACATCTCATATATATTCAGTTGGTTACTATATTCATTTTTAATTAATTTAGAACCAATGAATTCAGCCATATATTTTCATAAGTTTGTTAATACTATTCATAACCACATACTTAATGGCTAGGTTATACTTAATTATATTAAATATTAATATTTTAATAATATATTGTTGTTTGGTAAAACTCGGTCTTGCATGTAACGCAAGCCAACTCATTGTTGTGTGTAGGGTAAACATATATTGGTAGTGAATACAATATAAGCTATCAAAAATATGAATTTATTTAAGAAGTAACATACTGTAAAATCTTGGGGTGTTAAAGGTGATGTAGGGACACCGGGTGTTTATGTTAATGCATTTCATCTACAAAGTGTAGATTTTTGAACTTTATTCACTCAATATTGTAAATTAAATGATTTTAATTCCATGCATTATGTGAAGACCCGACCCTAGAAAAACCAAGAGTTGGTGCCTTATGAATATGATGTGTCATTTTAAAAAAAATACATGCATTGAAAAACACACATCATGTCCCATACAGAGGATCAAGTGCGGTTCAGGCTCTGGGAAACTGGTAACTTCAGAAATGTTTCATCTGATAAAAGCTGTTACCCGAAAATTTAAAATTCAAAACATAGGGTGAGAATAAGAATTCCTAGTAAGGGGTTTAAAATAAACTAATGAAACTTTTGAAATCATTTTTTAAAAACTTAACAAAATAACATTCTCTTATAGAAAACTGTAACACATGTAACATAACATAAAATTTCTCAACAATGTTTTACAAGGAATACATGAATAAATTAGGACATTTTCAAAAATGAATAGTTAAAGATATCCTGAACATGTATGACATATGAATGTTTAAGCACAAATTAAACCATTAAGAGTAATACTTAATCAGAGTAGTGCGTGAAGGAAAAGCTTCAATTTCATATGTTGGATACTATTTTACATGAATCATGCCCCAAACATTTACTTGTGACATCAACAAGAACATGATAAAAACACAAGGGAAAGAGTAGTCAAATAATAGGCATATCATCTTGAAAAGAACTTGTAACATGACATGAATATGTGTCTTAAAAATTTTATTAATAAATTCTTGAACATATCACTGAGGTTCATCCCCAAGGTTTCAATAAAGAAAAATTACTGAGGTTATTCACCAGGGTATCATGAAGCTTGTAATCTCTAGAGATAAATTCTTTACCCAATGCATTGGAGTGCTATCAGGGTGCACCCTTAATATGTCTTTACTTTCATGTGATCCCCATAAATCAATACTTTACAGAAATGGGGTTCTATGTTCAAGATGTCCCATATCACCTTGAATAGTTCATTCATAGTTGGTCATAGTAGTTGAATTTACATATCTAATAAGTGAGAAATGCATCTTGTTGATTAAAAACCAAGCTAACAATCATCTAGCCATTTTTAAAAGGAAAGAAGAAAGGACGACTATGGAACATACATTGACATCTAAGGCACTGAATGAACAGAAAAAAGAATTTATCACATGCTTGTTTGTTCTTGAAATTCTACAATTTTACTATCTAATTGATTAAAAGGTGAACCAAAAATCTCAAGTAGTGTTTTGAGCTTTCACATGATAAAACATTCAATATTGTTAATCCTTTGTATAACACTGAATAATTTCCATGATAGAAAGCATGAATCTTCACCATAAGCAACATCATTTAAGACTTACAGAAAACAAATAAGTTACTCTTAAATGTGGATATAAGTTTTGTTTAACAACCTATTTCTTATGCTTTTAAAACTCCACCTAAACTCGGTACATAATGTGTAAGGACCTTAACAACTGAAATCAAGGTTCAATCAACATATAAAATATATGTATATACCCAAACTCAAACTGAAATACTGGCACACCCATGTGTCTTAATACCCTATGAATAGTAGTTCAACAACATTTTGAATAGGGCAGGTCATTCCCTTAGTTATAATTTTTTTTTGAAAACCTTCAAAAATAATAATTTTAAAAAAACTCGATCATATATATAAAATTTTCAAATTTGTTTAATTATTTAAATATGAAATTAATTTTATGTGAATATGTGTAGTTCATGAACAATTATACAAAAACTTCATACATATAACAGAAGTAGAAAGGTCGTTCGCATTCCTGCATATAACCGACGTATATAAATATAACCAAATGTATAAGTGTATTTTCAAAACAAAAAAATGAGGCTAGGTATAATCCTTTCATTCTTTAAGATATTTGAATTAAAGAGAACTCGAAGGCCTTGGTTTATCATTTTAGAATGTTTGGACTAAACCTTAAGGTTAAAAAATATATATATATTTTTCGAATATATAAGTGTATATATTCTCAGATAAGAAAAAAAATGGAAAACTAAAAACCCTTAATTCAAAAACCATAGAAAAGAGGAGTTCAAAGTGGGTTGGCCGGGCTCGCTGGAGACTTGAACGGGAGAAAAAAAATGGAGAGGTCTCGATTATTTATAAAAAAAATCTCACACACAAACTTCCATGAAAAAACGTACCCACATGCATTGCATTCAATGGGGGGTGTCATGCTTGATGAAAATGAGGAGACATTGGGGTTCTCGGTGGTCAGAGGTGAGGAAAACGATTGTTGTGACTTAGGGAAGGGTTACTAGTGTAACCCATGCATGGAGGAAGAGGACGACATAGCTAGTGGAAATTCTGGGGAAAAACGGCCGGTCCAGATCGATCCCAACGTCGATCCAAGGTATGAGATGTGTCCGCTATTTAAAATTTATTGGGCGGATTAGATTAGATCTATGATTCATCGGATGGTCTAAGTTCAACACGACAATTTAAAAACCTCAAACGACCATAATTAGATCGTTTCAGATCGAATGGTTGAAAAAAACCACAGAGAGAGACGCAGTCGCTGAGGGTCGAGCACGGGATCAGAAACAATGGCATAGATCGTGCACGACACGATCCAACGGTCCATATCACGTTTTTCCCGAAAAACTACTTCCCACATCGAAACGAAGAGTGGTTTTCGCCTCCCGTATAACCCCGGTCCTCCCAACGAGTGCTTAGAAATCACACAACACCCACGAAGGGGGCCCTATACATGGGCTCCCGCCCGCATGCCTTGGCCTACCCAGACCCCGCCATGGCCTCACGCCCGCACTGGTGCGGCTATGCGCTCTTGCTCGCTCTTGAGCGCCCATCGGGGAACCTCTGCCTGATCTCGGGTCGGCCATGGATTGGGACTGAGGATCAAGCTCCGCCACTTCATTTGAGATGCATCCCTCAGCCCTAGCCAAAAAGGGATGGCCCCAGTTGGCCAATGTTTTTTGAAAAAAACAACACTAAAAAAAGTTTTAATAAGAGGAAAGAATCCATTTATTTAAACTATATAGAATTTTATATACTTAAACATTAATGAATACAGATTAAACATGTTTTAGTTAGAATTATTTCTAAAATTAAAAACAGTAAACCCATTTTTTTAACTCAAAAAGTTAGGAAAATGATATTTTAATAAACCTACATTATAATTTATATAATAGTATCCACGAAAACATAGTTCTATCAAAACATAATTTAATTTGAAAAACATAAACATAGTTTATAACATTATTTAATAAATGAAAATCGTTACATTGTATTTGAAAAATTAGAAAAGTGTTTTGAATTCCTTATTTTTTTTTAAAATAACTTAAGGGTGAAATGACATTTTACACCATATCCTTTTAGAGTTTATAAATGATGGTTTAATTATAACCTTAATCGCAACTCAATTATTTGGAAACGAATTAATAGTTAAATATTTTCACTTATCCTATCAAGGTCCAATGACTAATTTTTTATAGTCATTAGCTTCCTATGGTCACTAGAGAAATGGTCGAAAAAAGTGTCCAATATAACCAAACCTTATAGTGTCCTAAAACTCAAAAGGAAGAAGATGGTGATTCCAATTCCACTGATGCTCAGCATGGTTTTTATGATCACAGTGGTGATGTTTTTTTCTTTATTTGACTCGAAGGATGTCCTTTACTAACTGGGCCTCATTGTGGTGATTGGGGGTCTTCCAGTAGTTATGATAAGGTTTTTAATTGGTATATTTGGTTAGCATGATTATCTTTTGATCTCGGTGTATTGTAGAAACTACGGTGTTCTTATTAAAATAAAGAGCCTTATGTTTATCCTTTAAATTTTTGTTTAGTTAAAAGGGACTTAACAAACGTAAATGCATAATATAATCATTATATGATACCCAAATTTCGGGGTGTTACATTACTCCCCCATCAAAGAATTGTGTCCCCAAAATTCCTTTCATTAAAAACATTCTTCGAGGAAGCTCTCAGTTGTTCCTACCATATCCCCAATCGTAGAGGATCCTTAGGAACGTTATGTGGAACACCTAAATAGATGCTCATATCCTCTAGTTATCTGATCCAGATACACTTCGAGTAGAAGGGGTTGAACTCTTGCACTGCACACTCGGGCTTCCAGAGGGAGGCTCAAATGGTACAAAGATTGGAAAGTGTCCCTATGGACCAACATACGAAGAACATTCCAAATTATCTCTCGATTGAGAACATCTATGATATATAAATTTTTTTACAGGCTAAAGGTGAGTAGTTGGAACAAGTAGGTCACATAAACATTTCCCTCTAATGCACCCTCTTGAAATTTTACTTTGGCCGTGTAGTTCCAGCTTAGGGTGAAACACAAGAAGAGCCCTTTGTGGTATTTTCCTCCCAACTTATGCTCAGACAATTGTGCTGATCTTATGCAGTAGTAGATGGGAGCATTACCTTGAAAGGTGTAGAGAATCCTCGGACTGTTTGTCACCTCAAACAATTTCTTGGACGTTCCTTGCAGTTTTTCAAAGGGACGATACTCATATTTAGAGGTTTTGATTGCAATAATATCCAGTATCTCAGTAGGAAGAGATAACATGTGGGTTTTTCCTTCCATCTGAAAGTTTAAAATGAGAGTTCAATCATTTGAAATCCATCCAAAAGTATAACCAAATTAAAGACATAAGAAATAAGAGAAAAAAATATGATCTTTATATAACTACTAGTGCACAATGTAAAACACTTATAATGGTTCCCTCAGTTACCTAACACACGAATTAGAAAGACAAGCTCGAATATCTCTATCTCCCTAAACTATATGAAACCCGAGCAATCGAGATCGATGTCATGGGATCACTTATGGTATCTCCATAGTCTGACATGTGGGTTGTACAACTATGAGACATCCCTATGTACTTGTTGTCTGTACACAAAACAAGAGGCTTTGTATAAAAGGATGCCAAAGTCCATCATTTGACCAAAATGGCCATAGGAAAAGACATGCCACATGTATGATGCGTGGAGATCTCCCTCTGCAGCAGCCTCATGGAAATCAGTGAGGGACGAGACACCTTCTACTGTGGTGAAGCATCTAAGAAGTCCCTCATAGTACTTCCCCCATCACGTGTAAGATGGAAACTGGTCTTGCATCATAAATATGTAATACAGACCCGCTCTTCGGTGGAGTTGAAGTACTCGAGGTGAGTTGGACACATCATAGAGATGTATGCACGACATACAGACATGTGTATAGTTTATAAAAGGTTCATGGATTGCTATGGAAATTATGACTTCTAAGGCCTCGTTGGGAAAACTCAAAAGATTAGTACCTTCGTTTTCCATATAAAAATTAAGAAAACTCAATTTTAGTAATGATGAAGTATATTTTTCTATGTTTTAGTTATTTCTTTCTAGGGTTATCCAATCCAAATTGTCTGATACCAACTGTGAAGACCCGACCCCAGAAAAACTAGGAGTCCGTGCCTTCTGATCATGATGTGTCAATTTAAAATAGAAACATGCATTGATAAATACACATCACGTCCCATATAGAGGATTGAGTTCAGTTCGGGCTCTGGGAAACCAGTAACATCAGAAATGTTTCATCTGATAAAAGTTGATACCTGAAAATTTAAAATTCAAATCGTAGGGTGAGCATAAGAATTCCCAGTAAGGGGTTTAAAATAATCCAATTAAACTTTTGAAAGAATTTCATAAAAATTTATCCCAAGAACATTCTCTTGTAGAAAACTTTAACACATGTAACATAACATAAAAGTGCTCAACTTATATTTTCAAGGAATACATGAATAAATTAAGAAATTTTCAAAAGGGGTAGTAAAATATATCCTCAACAAGTATGACGTATGAATTTTTATGTACAAATTAAACCATTAAGAGTAATACTTAATCGGAGTTGTGCGTGAAGGAAAAAAAACTCAATTTCATATGTTGGTTAATATTTTACATGAATCATGCCCCAAACATTTACTTGTGACATCAATATGAACTTGATAAAAACATAAGGGCAAGAGTAGTGAAATAATAGGCATATCATCTTGAAAAGAACCTGTAACATGACTTGAATATGTGGCTTCAACATTTCATTTATACATTTATGAAAATATCACTGAGGTTCATCCCCATGGTATTAATAATAAGAAAAATTACTGAGGTTATTCACCAGGGTATCATGAAGCTTGTAATCTGTTGGGATTAATGCTTTACCCAATGCATTGGAGAGCTATCAAGGTGCACCCTTAATATGTATTTACTTTCATGTGAGCCACATAAATCAATACATTACTTAAACAGGGTTGTATATTCAATATGTCCCATACCAGATTGAATAGTCCATTCATAGTTGGTCATAGTAGTTGAATTTACAAATCCTATAAGTGAGAAAGGCATCTAGATTATTAAAAACCAAGATAACAATCATATGGAAATTATTAAAAGGAATGAAGAAAGGCTGATTGTGGAACATACATTGAAATATATGGTACTGAAAGAACATAAAACTAGAATTTATCACATGCAAGTTTGTTCTTGAAATTCTAAAATTTTATCATCCAATTAATTACAAGGTGAACCAAAAATATCAAGTAGGGTTTTGAGATTGCACATGCTAAAACATTCAATATTGTAATGCCTTTGCATAATACTAAATAATGTCCATGATAGAAATAATGATTCTTTACCATATGCAACATCGTTGAAAATATATGGAAAACAAATAAGTTACTCTTAAATGTGGATATATGTTTTGTTTAACACCTTATTACTTATGTTTTTAAAACTCCCCCTAAACTCAAGACCTAATGTGTAAGGACCGTAAGAATTGAAATCAAGGTTCATGAAACATATAAAATATATGTATGTTCCCAAACACAAACTGAAAGATTAGCACGCCAATTTGTGTTAATCCCCTATGAATATTAGTTCAACAACGTTTTTAATAGAGCAGGTCATGCCCTTAGTCATAAAAATTTGTTTATTAAAACCTACAAATATTATTTTTATAAAACCCTAATCATATATATAACATTTTCAAAATTTATTTTTTATTTAAATATGAAATTAAGTGTATGTGAATATGTGCATTGCATGAACAATTATACACAAACTTCATACATATAATTTAAGCAGAAAGGTCATTCCCATTCCTTTATATAACTGACATATATACATATAACAAATAGTATATATGCATTTTCAAAACAAAAAAATGAGGCCAGGTATAATCCTTATATTCTTTAAGCTAATTGAATTCAAGAGAACCCGAAGGCCTAGGTTGAAAATTTAAGAACGTTTGGACTGAACTGTAATGTTAATATATATATATATATATATCAAATATATAAGTGTATATATTCTCAAAGAAACAAAAAAAGGAAAACATAAAAAACCTTACATTAAAAAACAGGGAAATGAGGACTTTAGGGAGGGTTGGCCGGGCTCACTAGAGACTTGAACGGTAGAGAAGAACTGTGAAGTCGCAGTTATTTATATACAAAATCACACACACCACTTTCCGCATAAAAACCTACCCACTTGCATTGCATTAAAGGGGGGTTTCGTGCATGAAGAAAACGAGGAGACCTGGGGGTCCCCAGCGGTTAGAGGTGAAGAAAACATGGGTTGTGCCATAGGGTAGGCTTACTGGTGTAACCCATGCACAAAGGAAGAAGAAGATGTTGCTAGGGGAAATTATGGGAAAAAACGGATTGTCCAGATCGATCCAAACATCGATCCAATGGATGAGATGAGTCTGTTGTTTTAAAATAATTGAGTGGATTGGATTAGATCTATGTTTCATTGGACGGTCTAAGTTAAATGTGGAAGTTCAAAAACATCGAAATACCGTGATTAGATAATGCTGGATCGAACGGTTGACAAAAACCATGGAGAGTGACGCGGTCGCTGAGGGTTGAGCGTGGGATCAGAAACAATGGCCCAGATCACACGTGAAGCAATCCAATGGTCCATATCGCATTTTGCCTGAAAAACTGCTTCCCACATCAAAACGGATAGTAGTTTTCGCCCCCTTATAACCCAGGGCCTCCCAAAGAGTGCTCAGAAGTCACACAACACCCACGAATGAGGCCCTATACACGTGATCTTGCCTGCAGGCCTTGGCCTACCCAGACCCCGCCGCGGCCTCACGCCCCCACTAGTGTGCCTATGAGCTTTTGCTTGCTCTCGATTTCCCTTTGGGGAACCTCTGCCTGAGCATGGGCTGGCCTTGGCTTGGGGCTGAGGGTTAGGCTCAGCCACTTCGTGTGAGCTACCTCCCTCGGCCCTAGCCAAAAAGGGCTGGCCCTAGTGGGAAATTTTTTTTGGAAAAAGTTTCCCTAAAAAATGTTTTAAGAAGAGGAAATAATCCATTTATTAAAACTATTTTTAATTTTATATTCTTAAACATTAATGAATACAAATTAAACTTGTTTTTGTTAGAAGTATTTCTAAAATTAAAAATACTAAACCCCTTTTTTATCACAAAACGTTACGAAAATAAAATTTTAATAAACCTACATTATAATTTATATACTAGTATCCTCGAAAACATAGTTCAATAAAAAAATAATCTAATTTCAAAAACATAAACATAGTTTATTACAATATTTAAGAAATGAAAATCGTTAAATTGTATTTGGAAAATTCACAAAGTGTTTTTAATTCCTTAATTCATTTCAAAATCACTTAAGGGTGAAACGAAGTTTTACACCATATCCTTTTAGAGTTCATAAATGATGGTTTAATTATAAACTTAATCATAACTCAATTATTTTGAAACTAATTAATATTTAAATAAGATCACTTATCCTAAAAAGGTCCAACAACTATTTTTTATAATTATTATCTTCCAATGGTCACTAGAGAAATGGTTGAAAAAGTGTCCTATAAAGCCAAACCTTACGGTGTTCTAAAACTCAAAAGGAAGAATATGGTGCTTCCCATTCTTTTGATGCTCAGTAGGGTTTTTATGATCACAGTGGTGATGTTTTTTTCTTTAGTTGACTCGAATGATCCCCTTTACTTACTGGGCCTCATTGTGGTGATTGGGGGTCTTCTAGTAGTTATGATAGGGTTCTTAATAGGTATATTTGGTTAGCATGATTAGTCTTTTGATCTCGATGTAATGTAGCACTATGGTGTTCATATTTAAATAAAGAGCCTTATGTTTATCCTTTAAATTTTTGATTGGTTAAAAGGTATTTAACAAAAGTAAATTTCTAATATCATAATTATATGATACCCAAAATTTGGGGTGTTTCACATTATTTTTTTACATGTCCTGATATTCATTTTCATATAATTTTTGGTATTTATATATGTTGGTTTTTTGTATTATTGAGCTTGAGCTTCTTTTATTAGTTCATGTGGGCCTTTTGTTCGGTTTATAAATTGGGAATGTGTCGTTAGCCTAGGTATGCTTTCCCATTTGTTCTATGTCATCCTCATACCTGATGTTTATCCATTGATCCTAAGGATCCTATGGTTTTTTATTCCTCCCTTTTTTCATTCTTCGTGAAACGGATTTTCTAGATCTCTGGGCGACCCTTGATAGCTTATCCTATGATGTCATATATCCTTATTTTGTTGTTTAAGTGGTTATGTTGGGACACTTATTTAGATTTTGTATATCCTTGGTTAAATTCTCTAGTATTCTTCTACCCCTACTAGAATGACTCCTTGATTTGGAATCTACCTCTCCACTTTTGGGAGATTTATTTGGGAAAAAAATCTCCATGGTTTTGGGAGCTCTAGTTTTCCTTGAGGGAGAAGAGTAGATGAAGGAGCATTGGTGGGATTCCATGACTTACCAAAGAAGAAATAGTGATCTAGATAAGTTTTGATCATCTTCATCTATGCTTGGTGAGGATCACTGATGATGTCCTAGTGTTCCTTGTTGTTCCTTTTACCTATTATAGAAATGACTCCTTGTATTTGATTATTTTTTGGTTCTATGTTGCGTGTGTTGTTTGAGTTATTCCAAGGTGCACAATATATGATGAATCCCAAACTTGGTTCTACTGTGAGTCCTGGCATTTCAAGAACCTAAACTTTGTATATTATCCTCATGTTCCTTTTTCTTATATGGTTATGTTTCACTATTTATCAAATATATTTTATAATCCCATTTTTTCATAGTGGAATCTTGGTACCCCTGCACCATGAATATAGGCCAAATAGATAAATAATGTCAAAAAATTGTGGTCCTCTTTATGATTTGATTACTACTTTATGTCAATCATTTCTATTGATCATATCCCTTATGTTTGAGTCTCTTATCACTAATTGTTCAAAGAACTTATTAGTATTAAATTCAAACTTGTTATATATATTCTCATTAGCATGTTATCTATTGTAAATGTTTACATGAATCAGTCCTTTTTATTCACTCGTTGTTTGTTTATGGTTTTTTAGAATCAGCATGTTATACTTCCAATTATGAGAATTTATTACAAGATTGTTATTATTCATGTTTTCATGAATCTTCCTACTATTTATATAATTATAAACATTTTCAATATTTGTTCTGTAATTTTGAGAAACAAAATTATAGCCATACAACTCAATTACTCCATTGAATGTGGGCTACGTCATATCACAACCCAAATTTTTTTATAGAATCTGATAAAAAAATATTTAGTAAGGCTTCTTTTGGGATCAAATATTATTGGCCATTTCATGATGTGATAATTGTGATATAAAAGTAAAGTAAAAATGAATAAAAATTGAACAATAGATGTAACATAGAAAATCCCACAAATAAAGAGGGGTAAAAAATTATAGAATTATAGAATGATATCACCATGGTAAAAGAGGTTAAACACACTCTCTTTCTATTATAAGGAAAATATCCATGTAATTAACTCTCTTGATTAATGTATAATGCACCTCACAAAATACAACACTCAAAATGTTGAAATAGGAAGCTCAATACTTGAGGTGACGATGCTAAAACCGTCAAAGCGCTCTACCTTTTATAGGCAAGGCCCATACTTGATCTTCCTACTCTATTTAACTCCATGGGTTAGTTTTTCCACCCATCCCACTAACAACAGTAGCCCCCTTTGAAAAATCAAGGGGATAAACTATTTGTGAGAAACAAATGCAAATATATATCACACTTGGAGATCTGATTGGGAACCAATAATATTTCCACAAATATTTTCTATCTTACAACAATGTTGCTCTTATATCTATGATTACGATTGATAATTTTTTCTATATTAACTTAACAAAGTTAATAAACTTCATCATAAAATTAACATAATTTTCTTCAATATATATTTTCTACATATCCACTCTTCCTTCCTCCACCACATCTCTAACAAAGTGATATTGTACCATAATGTGCTTCATCATAGAATGAAAAGATAGATTCATTTTAATTTTTAAGGTTCTATGATTGTCACAAAACAATTGGGTATACTTCTGTCATTATTTGGGATCTCTTGGAAACCTTCTCATCTAAATCACTTCTTTGCAAGGCAATGTAGTTTTCATGTACTCTAACTTTTTCGTGGATAAATATATAACAGACTACAACATTGAATTCCAGCTCACAACTCATCCTATACAATTAAACAAATAACCCAAAGTGTATTTTCGTTGGTCATAATCACCTACAAAATCTGAATGTACGTAGGCTCTAATAGTGAAATTTGATTCTCAATGACATAATATAGCATATGAGATCTCTTTGATGTATCTAAGGGTCTTCTTTGATATGTTCCAATGCTCTTGTATTTAAGTCTCATCATACCAACTAACTTCTCCCACTACATGTGCAATTTATGGTATCCTATAAACCATAGATAATATCATACTTCCCAGTGTTGGTGCATAAGGTAATTGAGACATCTCCATCTTCTATACTTCATTGTTATCACTATTAGGATTTATCACAGAGTATAACATAAAATTAATAGTAAGTTGGGTAAATATAGGCTTATAATGTCACTTGTGGAAGTATTTCAAGATATGCCTCTAGAAATTATTTTTTGGTTGCTAATTCATACCCTTATTTCTATCTCATTAAATCTGTATCCCAAGATATTAATTTTTGGTCCTAATTCCTTCATATCATACTCCCTTGAAAACTATCAACATGCCATCCACATACAATAGAAGAATAATAAAATCATTACCATCTGAACCCATGAAATATGCACAAGTATCTGAATGAATTATTTTGTGTCCAATACTCATGATATTGGAATAAAATCTCTTGTACGAATACCTTGGTGCCTACTTTATACCATTTAAAGTTTTTCTCAACCTAAAAACAAAGTTCTTTTTTCCTTATTCTGAAAAACATTCCAATTTGAAAATATATATTTATTTTTCAAGATCACCATGTAGAAAAGTTCTCTTCACATCTAGAAAATCTAGAGTTAATCTATATATTGCACAAATCCCCATAATTATCTGAACAATCGTTATTCCAACAATGGGAGAAAATATATCCTTGAAATCAATAACTTCGCCCAATGCATATCCTTTGACCACCAGTCTTGCATGATATCTTTACTATTATTCCTTTTCATCCCAATTGATCTAAAAGAACCTATTTTTACTGATAGTATTCCTTCCATGAGGTAATGGATCAATATCTCAAGTCTTGTTATTGTGAAGGGAATCATGTTTCCCCTGAATTACTTCCATCCATTTGGATATTTCTAAACTCCACATCACCTCCAAAAATAATAATATAGATCACCATCCTCCTTCAATAAGTAGTACAAATTATTTCTCTCAGTGATAAATTCTGAGTGCCATGTTGGTTCTCTTTTATCTTGAGTTGATAGTCATAGCCAAAATCAATCATAACTTGATCATCATACTCCTAAAAGGAAATTGGTTCTTCTATGGATTCTTCCTCCACCCCAACTATTATAGTATATGTGTTCTCTTTCTTCAAGTCCCCATTAATCATCACTTGAACCTTATCTTCTAGACATATAACATCCATGCTTATGATAAGTTGATGGGTAGTGGGGTCCCACATACGATACCTCTTCACACCATCAATGTATCCTAAGAATATACATTCATTGGATCATGAATCCATCTTCAATCTTTTCTGATCATTAAACAATACATATACATGACCTCCATAAGTATGTAACCAAGCATAGTTAGTAGGTTTAACACTCCACATATTCATTAGTGTTTTCATATCAATCATCACAAAATTAAATCGATTGATCAAATAACATGCGCTCTTCATTACTTTATACCATAACTTCTTAAAAATTCCTACAGTCTTCAATATCTCCCTTGTTCTATCCAAGAAGGTTATGTTCACCCACTTTTCCACTCCATTTTTTTGAGGAGTGTACAACACCATTAATTGTCTCTTGATTCCTTCTTATTGAAAAAATAGTATCAAAATCCACACATGAATATTTTCCACCTTTGTCAATCCTCAAACACTTGATCATCATTCAAGATTCAATCTTCATCCAGGCTTTGAATGTTTTGAAGACTTTAAAAACAGTTGATTTTATCTTGATTGGGTACACCTAACATCTCATGGAATAATCATCTATGAATTATACAAAGCAGAATTCTCTTCCCAGGGATATAAATAGTGTTTTCCAAATATTGGAATGGATCAACTCTAAGATATCCTTACTCCTCATTGCCGACATCACAAAATTCAACCAATGTTGGTTGTAAAAATCATAATGCTCCAAAAATGGATAGGATACCTTTGTAATATCAGAAGAAACTTATGTTCAGTAAGAATCTTCAAGCTTCATTCAAACATAAGACAATGCTTTTGAAACCATGAATTCTTCAATGCTTCTGTTGAGGTAGTTAACATGAAAACTATTGTAATGTCTCATAAATTCCATATAGTTTTTATTAATTATATGGAATTATTTCGAGATCGAAAAGTTGGACGGCGTGCGATTCTGAGGCCCATGGTGCCTAGAACGATCCTTCGATGTTTTGTTAAGCTTTAATTAGCGCATGTAAGCAGATTTCCTAAAAAACTGGAATAATTCTTAAACAGTTACTCGAATTAAAAATATGAGGGCATAGTTTCACTCAGAATGTGGGTTTACCCTAGGCACGACTTATGTTTAGTCAGTGCGGGCCTCCTGTGAGAAAACCTGAAAATGGAATAACCGTAAATAAAATAATTAAATAAAATAATATTATTTTTCTAATGCTTATAAATCACGAATGGTAACTCGGATTAAAAATCTGATACTACTGCTGATCTTGTGAGGGTATGCTCTCTTTAGGAAGATACTAATGTTGGCCGGTGTAGGCCACAAGTTAATGTTATTTTTTGGCCGTAAATAAAATAATTAAGTGACAATTATTTTATTGTAAAATACATAACATTTAAACGGTAAATCGGATTCGAAATCTGAGAGTACCGTTGGGTTCATTGGGCCGTG
Source organism: Viscum album (assembly GCA_963277665.1). Classification (NCBI taxonomy): domain Eukaryota; kingdom Viridiplantae; phylum Streptophyta; class Magnoliopsida; order Santalales; family Viscaceae; genus Viscum; species Viscum album. The sequence continues at coordinate 953,377,870 of OY728148.1, forward strand.
TTTCAATTAGGTAGATCCTAACCTCAATAGGCGTGGGTTGAGGGTGACTGTTAATAATTTTCCAAACCTTTTTTTGGGTACATTCATTAAACGCATGAGCGGAATTTTCTAACTTTTGAACTGTTGTTTGGCTTAAAAATCTAAGGGAATCGTTGAACCTACAGCGCCGGGATTCGCTTAAAAGAGGCATAACATCGACCGTTGTAGGTCAGGGGAAAAATTTATTTCTGTTGACTTTTGAAAGATTAATAAAATAACATGTTTTGTTATTTTATTTTCCTTCTTTCCTCCTACAGACGAACGACACTGGCAGGACCGAAAATGTGTCAAGCCAACAAATGGCTTAACTCTTCTTTTCTTGTAACCACACTATTGGAAATTAGGGAGGTTCATTAATTAAATGAACCTCATTAATTCTCGGAGCATTATACACTCCTTCTCCTCTCCTATTTATATGGAGCTCGGGGAGGGGTGTGGGCACAACTTCACAAAATGATGAAGCTCTGGCAAGGTACCGCGATGCCAACCACCAGGAGGACGAGAATGGTTCCAATGAGCAGTGACGAGTGCCACTGAGTCATGAACCGATGAAAGTGATAAAGGAGGTTTCGTCGACCATTTTCAGTGGACTTCTCTTCCAGGTAGGGGGTTATTTTCATTCGGGAATTTTTGTTTCCCTCTTCCCCATTCTTGAAAATATATGAAAAATGCGGGTCAACTGACTAACGTGTTGACCCATGATTCATCCGTCTTTGTGGGAGGTCATTTCAGAGAATCTTGTGGGGTCATTCTTGTGTTCAATATAACTGTTTATTGAATTCCCTTAATATCATTCATATTGCGAGCTAACGCGGAGTGTGCGGGCCTAAAATACCCAGCATGAACCCTTCTCTATCTTGCTTTTCCTTGCACCACCTCAGAAGACCTTGAACACGTCGACACACACTGCAAGATGAGAGTCACGACTCATTAGCTATGGAGAATGGAGGAGGAGGGCGACACGTTGGGCAACCGCGGGAAGGATGGCGACACAACCGCCGCGCCTCCGATAAATGGATGTTGTGGCGGAGACCGAACCCACCTCCGGAGGGTTCCGCAGTGCCCACACGGTGTTGCATCCTCACCAACCGAACGACCTCCGGGCCTTCGGGGAATCTGGGTGACCGGGGGGTTACACCACCCCCCGCATCGGACTGAACTGGTCCACATCCCTTATACCGGGCCACCACCCTTGATTCGGGGTGCTTCCCTCACACCGAGTCGCCGCCCTCAAACCAGGCCACCGCCCTCGGGTTGGGCCGCTACCCTCAGGTCGGGCCGCCGCCCTCCGACCGAACAACCTCCCTCAGAGTGGGCTACCACTCTTGCACCGGGCCCCCTCCCTCGCACCGGGATAGCGCCCTCACACCGGGTCGGCGCCCTCATACCAGGCCTCTTCCCTCCAAGCGGACCACCTCCCTAGACCGGGTCGCCGCCCCACACGGGTCGGGTCACCCCTTATGGGCTTCCTCCCTTGTGGGAAACCCTATTATGGTCGGGCCTCATTTATGGGACATGGTGGGCTGCCCTTGCGGACTGCCCCTCTTGAGACGTAGACAAAACATCGGACCTTTGTGCTGAGCCCCCCTAGCCTAGCCCAGAGCGAGTCGGGATGGGTCGGTCTGACCAGGTCAGACCGGACCCATGCCCCACCAGACCCGAGAACACTTAATGGAGCATATCTTGTGAACTGGATGTCTGTTTGAATAACCATTTATAGTGTTCGGATTCTTGGATTTAGAAGGTCCTTTTAGTATTCTCCAATTGTGTTTTTTAGATAATTGGAGTATGGCCGAGTTGGATCGAACCCGAATCCAACCGGGCCCCCGAAGCTAAAACACTTATAACTCACAGACCGGGCGTCTGATTGATGCATATTCTATCGAGTTGAAACCCTTACGACATGGTGGTCCTTTGAGTTATTCCTTTGTGGATCTTAGTTGCAGTCGAGGTATGACTGATATCTCAAGGGGAAGATTCTACGGAACTTGAGCGTACCGAGTGCAAGGAAACATGTGGCAGGCTGCAATGTGAAGAAAGAACATCGATCCTGTGTGGGTCAGATCCTGTGTGGGTCATTGCTCAGCAATTCTATGTGGGTCAACGCATATAGATAATGTGTGGGTCAGATCTTGTGTGGGTTAGCGGGGGTTAGTTACCTATCGATCTTGTGTGGGTCAGCAGTAGTACTTCTTAATAGAATAAGATGCTATATTTTATGACTAATCATCTATCCTTTTGTACTTAAGTTATACCTGATTGTGAGACGATTATTTTTCCTATGTGGTACTTCTTGATTTTTGGTGTTACGTGGGTGGTACTTATACCTTTGTTGTATTGTCTTTGTTGTGTTACATGCATGGTATTTCTCTCTTTGTGGTGTTACATGCATGGTACTTCTACCTTCGTGGAGTAATCTTTGTGGTTTTATCTTCATGGTGTTACCTGTGTGGTACTTCTCCCTTCGTTCTGTATTCCGTTTTCTTTTAGTTGTATTTTTATACCAGTCGTACTTGTACTTTTACAGTTGGGCTTGTATTTCGGCCCCTTTTTTACTTTCAGCACTCTTTTACGACAATAGTTTACTTTGTGGTTGCATCTTATTGTGTTCTAGTCTGTGTGGTTGCATCTTGTTTTCTTCTTGGACTGTGTGTCTGTACAGGTTTAAAAAGAAATGTGTTCCCGTTTAAGGGTCAATCATTTCCGGTGCTAGTTGTCAGCCTCTGGCCTATGGAAGATGGGTTTGGGGTAGTCATGACATGGGCCCTGAGGGACGGGTCGTGAAAACTATCTCCACCTCCTTATATGATTCACAATAAAGAATGCATAGATTCTTTGAGATCTTCTCTATCTTCATCACCACAAGCACACCCTTCACAATCTTCCCCACTCCATTGTTAGTGTGAGTCTTACACTTGATGTCATCAAATCCCCCCAAAGAAAATATTTTATTCTCCAGGATCGTCGCATGGCGTACTCCTTAGGTGGTTTGAATTATACCATCATGAATCTTCAATTTGTTGGTATTGACTCCAAAGATCTTCATGTTGTGATTGTTCCACATGTAAACAAGTCCTTTCGAGATATGTTCATACTAATCAAACCATTCCCTTTGAGCCGTGTTTCTATTGATCCAATTATCCATTCGTTGTTGAGATGATGTCTTCCTCCATCCATCATTGATGTTTCGCTGACTTGTATGTCTCCATTTCTATAAGTACTCGTCATATTTCATTGAGAGTTGTTTCCACCACTCTTATCGTTCTAAATATTCTTTTTGGTGTGCCCCTACATTCCACAACCGTAACATGTGATTTTGTAATTCTTCTTGATTTGGACCTTCCATGATTTTTTATTGCACGTAGAATCATTCTCCATCGTCCTTCCTCTCTCTATTGAAAAAGTCATCGATTGATGCAATGTTTTATGTCTGTCACTTTGCTCTTGCATTGAATTTTTTCTTCAGGAACCATAGCTGCAATGTTGCTGAGCATAAACATGTCCATCATGATATTTTTGGTAAGTTTGATGACCAACTAATCATATGGATTTGTAAATCTATAGAGAAGAATACCAGCACATTCAGTATCCCTAATTTTGTAGCATAGGTTCATGATTTGAGTGAATAGGGTATTGACAGTGTCGATGTGATCAGTCACTGATGATGACTCTTCATTCAAATTTTGATTCTTTATAGAGCTATCGACCTTTTTGCCGCCCGCCAGACATTTCGGCATGGCCCCGATTTTAAAGTGTTAATCAAAAATAGATGTGGTAAGACCTATTATGGATGACATTAGGTTCTTTGAGATACGTAGGTTGTTGTTGCCCCAACCCAAGGCCACTGATGGAATGTTTCGTGCTTTTATTATGATCTTGACCATTGAAGAACTACCCAATGGGTGTGACCTCATGTTTTCTTAGTTTAAGGAATCTCAATTGTACCTAAATGAGGCTGAATTACTTGAACAGGAGATTAACACACGCCTATTGCTTGGCATGGAAAAAAACAATTAAATTTTTCCTAGTGTAGCACAATGGCTAATAAGGGTCGTCTCTCTTAATAAGCCTTCTCAATGTAGTCCACTTACTTTATCTAATTCACCTAATCTATCTCCTTTTGTGGTTTTGTTTATTAAATGAAAGTGATGAAAATATTTTTGGGTTTTTTATTATTTAAAATAATAACATGTGGAGCAAGAATTCTAAATTTATACTAAGATGCTAGTCTAAAAATAACAAATTAATAAGAAAGAACATGGTTTTGGGGGTTGGTTAAATCTTCAATCATTATTCTCTTTTATATGTTTTATTTCGGTTTGATAATCCAAACATGAAATCTCATTTTTGAACTACTGTTCTTTATTTATAAATTGTTGAATATCATTGAATGTTTGAGCACTCTCAATTCCAAGTCCTCCTTTAATCGAAGTTGGTGACACACATTTTTCTAGAATGTGTCGTCTTGCAGGACCTGGTTCTATCGAATCCGTTTCATCCATTGATTATCTCAACTAAAACACGTGAAGAACTAACCAATGGAGAGAGGTAAAATGAGTAAATAAAAGAATAAGGATAGGTTGAGTTGCATGCCATCAGATAGAGTCACAAGATCGGGGACATTCCCCTTACCTGTGTGTGCTACTCAAATCTATCTACAAACATAAAGTTAAACATTAAAGAAAATTCATTATCACCTTCACCTCCCCTCGGGCCATGTCCCGGGGTCATCCTTTACTTTCCAAGAGCAAGATATTACTTGGCAGAGTGAGTGGAAGAAAAGAGAGAGAGAGAGAAAGAGAAATGAAGTAAAGTGGATGGAGAAACACAAGAGCATGGATTAAGAAAACTAAAATTTGTATTAAAATTGAAAACTAATACAAAAAAATAAAATAAAATAAAAATAATAAATGATGGGGGGAGAGAGGAGAAGCAGAGGCTCAAGCCCCGATGGGATCGCTCCTTAGCTGTGGGTGTCGAGCTGATGATTTGGGAAGGAGTCGAGGGCCTCCTTTTATAGAGTAGACCATATCCCCCCCCCACCATTACAATGAGGTATAGCTTTCATGGTGGGGTAGGATGAAGTATGAATCATCCACCTTCTAGGTTACTACTTGTGCAACCTCTTCTTCTTTGTCCATTGGTTCCCCAATGTTTGCTTTATCAAAATAATAGTCAATAGGAAAGTTAGAGTGTAATTCTAATTGAATAAAATTAAAACATGAAGTCTTATGATCAAATTCTTCCCCATCAATGTAAGAATCTTTTAACATGATTTCCTTAGGGAAATAAACTATAATCTCTCCATGAACTTCCTTCAATAAATATTCAACATGTCCAGGGATCTCCATATGTTCCTCAACATGTGCACATCCTGGTTGTTCATCATCCTCCAAGGCATAGTTGAGATTGTCAGAATCTGTATAATCAAATCCACAAAGAGGGATGTATAATTCAGATTAAATAATGTTAGAAGTGATAGAGTCATTGAATGGTTCAACTACATGAGTAGGTTCAGCTTCAATCTATGCCTCATGGGTAAGTGCCTCTTAGAGTAGATTCTTTGAAGTTGGAGGCAGGTAGTCAGGCTCCTCCATCTTGACTTCAAATTCCACCACTTGGGTGGTTTCTTCCTTTAGTGTTGATGAATCTTATTCTTTTTATTGTATGGGGAGGTCAGGTAGTTCCTCACATTTAATCATGAATTCATCCAAACTTTTTTGATCTCGCACTTTTAGTTCACCAGGTAAGTCTTCCTACCTTGACTCCTCAGGTTCTTCAATTTCAAATATAAGTGGTGAAATTTCTTCCACCACATTCTCAAGTTATTCCATTGGATTAGGTTTGGGTTACTCCATTAATGCATGAACATAATAAAAATCTCTATCATCCTTTCTGGTTAATTGTTCAATGCATTCTCTAAGTTCATGCACGTATGATCTTCAAAAATATTTATCTTCTTCTTCTTCTTGTTGTTGTACCTATTAGTAATTTTTCCATGCATAATATTCTGAATTTGAAAACATCATGGAAGTCCTTTTTTTAGTTTTTTAAATGAAATGAAATCTAACTAATATGTGAAAATAGAAAAAGTAAATAAACTAATGATTTTCTCCTTAGAAACAATGTTAGTTTTCATGCATGCCTGTCGTGGGGAATGGACCAAAATAATTATATTTTTCCTAGTGCAACATAGTGGCAGACCAGAGTCGTCTCTCCTGAAGAGCCTCCTCAATGTAGTTCACTTACTATATCTAATTCACCCATTATATCTCTATTTTTTTTGTTTTTTCTATTAAATTAATGTGATGAAAATAATTTTGGGTTTTTTATTATTTAAAATAATTAAATGTCAATCAAGAATTCTTAATTTCTACTAAGATGCAAGTCTAAACAGAATGAATTAATAAGGAAGAACATGGATTTGGGGGTTGGATAAAAGTTTAGTCATTATGATCCTTTATATTTTTTATTTTAGTTTTATAATGGAAACATGAAATCTCATTTTTGAACTACTATTATTTAATTATTAATTGTGCAATATCATTGAATGTTTGAGCACTCTCAATTCAACTTCCTCCTTTAATCCATGTTGGTGACACACCTTTGTCTAGAATGTGTCATCCTCCAGGACCCAGTTCAATCTAAGCCATTTCATATATTTATTAGCTCAAATACAATGTGTGAAGAACTAACCAATAGAGAGAGGAAAAAATTATTAAATAAAAGAATAAGGATAGGTTTAGTTGCATGTCATTGGAGTCAGTCACAACATCAGAGACATTCACCTTACATGTGCATGCTACTCAAATCTATCTACAAAAATAAAATTAAACACTAAAGAAAATTCAAGATCACCTTCACCTCCCCCCCGGAAAAGTCTCGGGGTTAGCCTCTCATTTCTGAGAGTAGGATATTACTCAGTGGATTGGGTGGAACAGATTAGAGAGAGAGGGAAAGAAATGAAGAAAAGTGGATGGAGAAACCCAAAGGCATGGATTAATAAAAATAAAATTTGAATTACAATTGAAAAATAATTCAAAAATACAATTAAAATAAAATATAAAGAATAAATTAGGGTGGAAAGAGGAGATGAAGTGTTCCATTCCCTAGTGGGATCCCTCCTTAGTTGTGGGAGTCGAGCTGATGATTTGGGAAGAATGTGAGGGCCTCCTTTTATAGGAAGAATTCATTCCTCTGAATGTTTGAACATTGTTGGCCAATTAAATGTCATATTAATGTGTGGAACACATAATAAAATTTATTCAATAATGTGGATTCCATTCACCCTCCAAATTTCAGCTCATTTAGCCACAAGATTAAAGAGTTTTGAAATTTTCATTGAATAAGACTTTTTATGGCTGAAATTTCCAGGAAGTTGTATTCAAATTTATAACAATCAATGGATGCATTAATGACTTAAAAATCCCCCCATATTTATTTTAAAGTTGGTATTATGTGTTCTAGTGCTATCCTAGGTGGAGTCACCTAAATATGAGGTGATGAGACTGATTTTTGCATTCGTTATAGTTGTGGGGTCTATTCTATTTGCCTCGAAAAATTTCAAACTTCAATGAATTTTTTCGACTAATAGAACATTGAATCAACTTTATGTCCCTAAGATAAATTTGAATGAAATAAAATCATGATTCTAAGAAAAATAATCATGAATTTTGGAATTATTTTTTTTAAATGAGAAAAATACCATTGTAGTAAAAATATGTCAAAAATCCAAAATTATGCACTTTTCTCAATTTTTCTCATAATCATTATAAAATTAAAATTACCGATTATTTCAATTAATCATTTAAATAAATTTGTTTTTTCATTGAATAAAATTAAAAAATCCTCATTATTCGATAAAAAATTTGCACATAAATTTGTTCTCTCAATTACCCCCACACTTAAACCATGCCTGTACTCAAGTATAAAATCTCAACATAGAAAATAGAGGACACCAATGTTACCAATATTCAAATTCCAATTAAATTAAATCAAACAAATTTCAATGTGAAATCAAACATTAAAAAAATTTCAAAAATAAAAATTTAATTTCCCATTTTTCAAAGTTACAAATAATTCACCTAGTTTTATTTTACCATTTGAAAATTGTTGGAACATCTCCTTTCATTCATTCAAGCTCCTTGAATCATTATTATTAAACATTCTAAGTCATGATTTACCTGACTTTTGATTATTTTCTCTCATTACTCATTATACAATTCAAGTAGAGTTATGATCATATCATGAGAAAATTCTCTTTATCCATAGGCCTGTAAATAAACTGCTTTCTCCAGTTTCAAAAGACAAAATGCACATAAAATCACGAGGTCTCTAAATTAAGGTTTTATTTACTCTGAGGTCTATGGTTTGTAGGATTTGATTCTTTAAAAATTAAGGCTCAAGGAGGAGGCTAATATATTAAGTAGTATGCATGAAATCAAAAGTAAAAAATATAATGAAATTTTCCCCATCATAGTAGCAACACCAACTTCCCAAAACTCAAAGAAAATGTTATGATCAAGTAAGCAAAATGAATGATTTGTGCACCCTCTTGAATATTTTTTTTATTTTTTTCTTTATTTTCTTTTTTAATAAGTTATTATTATATCATACCTCACATCAATCACCAAACCATATACGCTCATAAGATCGTCGGTCTAGAAAATGGTGATTTTGAGTTTTCCCAAATAATAACCTATTTTTTTCTCTTTTTGTTGGTTATTTGTGTAATTTTTTAATTTTTTTTAATTCAAGAGGGAAAAAATAGACAATAATGAGTGATTATAAAAAATTTTACAATTTCCACAACAAAACCCCTACACTTCTTCCTTACAATGTATATCATCCCGTCCACCAGGATTCTCTTTACCCATACACTTCAACATTAAACTATCATGAAAATACTTAGAGGAGGGTAGGAATGGGTAAAAATGGATTGAAACATGACTCATTCCTATAAAGTCCATTCATGGTCTCTATGTGCTAAAAGAAGGTTTGATGTAAATGTAGTCTTTTAAGGAAAAATATCTTTTCAAAGGATGCCTCAATCATTTTAAATGTGTTTTTGCACAGTCATAGATTTGACAAGTTTCAATACAAGTTATGGTTGGTTACATGTCCCATGATTACTCAAGAAATATTCTCAAGAATAAAAAGGAAGTAATTGGTCTAGAAATATTCTCAGGAATGGGAAATATAACATTAGACAATCACTCATGGCATGACTAATAATTCAATTAACATGAACTTCAGAAAATCAAATCATGAAGGATGGTAGGTAAATTTCATTTAAATGAATCAATTAATTCTGTCAAATCACGAGTCATTACTTCAATATCCATGATTCATTTTAAAAATTCAATTATTAATTTCAATTATTTAATCATATCAACATTGAAATCTAAAACATGGCATCATAGGATTCCTAAGAAACTCATGTCTCTTAAATAAGTCATGTAAAACATGATTTCAAGTTTGGGCAAGCAATTTTTCATTAAAGCTCAAAATATGTTGTGGAAAAAAATGTTGAGAGTTTAAAAGATTAAACACTAAAATTGAACTCCCTTTTTTCATGAAACTTAGTCCTTCTCATTCAATGTATGGGGCTTCCTTCTACCATTATGATCTTACAAAAGAAAATTACTCAATTAATCACAATGATCATTTCATTTAATAAAAAAATGAAAAGAGAGAGGGGACCACATGCTAAATTATTTCAAAGAAAATAAATTGACATCTGAATTCCGAGAATGTAAACATAAATCTTGGTATTATCCCCTATGTCGGCCCTGAATTTTGACTACCTCTAGAGGGAAGTACCGGATGTTATCCAAAGTCTGATGGAGGATGAAGCTTCTTTGATTTGAACCACTACATGTGGTTTTTCCCAGCTTGTGCTTTATCCTTCTGGGTGAGTAATGATCCAGGGATAGAGTACACCATATCCCCACCCCCATTACAATGAGGTATATCTTGTATGATGGGGGTAGGATGAAGTATGAATCATCCTCCTTCTTGGTTACTACTTGTGAAACCTCTTATTCTCTGTCCATTGGTTTTTTGAGGCATGATTCGTCAAAAGAATTGTCAATGGGAATTTCAAAGTGTAATTATATTTGAATAATATTAAAACATGAAGTATTAAGATTAAATTATTCCCCATAAAATTAAGAAGATTTTTTCATGGTTTCCTTAGGGAAATACACTAGTATCTCTTCATGAACTTCCTTCAATAAATATTCAACATATCCAGAGAGATCCATATGTTCCTTAGCAAGTGCACCTCTAGGTTCTTCTTCATCCTCCAAGGAATATCTGAGATTGTCTGATTCTGTATAATCAAAACCACAATGAGTGATGTAGAATTTAGATTCAATAAAAATAGAAGGGATATAGTCAATGAATGGTTCTACTCCATGAGTTGGTTCTACTTCAATCATTGCCTCAGTGGTAAGTTCCTCTTGGTGTAGACTCTTTGAGGATGGAGGCAGGTAGTCGGGCTCCACCATCTTGACATCAAATTCCACCACTTGGGTGGTTTCTTCCTTTTGTGGTGTTTAATCTTTTTCTTTGTATTGTATGGGGAGGTCAGGTAGTTACTCACATTTAATCAATAATTAATCCAAACGTTTTTGATCTCCCACTTATAGCCTAGTGGGTACGTCTTTCTCCCTTTCCTCCTTACGTTCTTCAATTTCAAATATAAGTGGTGAAATTTCTTACACACACTTTATCAGGTTCTTTCTCCAGCTTAGGGTTGGGTTGCTCCATTAATGCACGAACATGATCAAAATCTCTCTCTACCTTTCTGGTTAGTTGTTCAATGCTTTTTCTAAGTTCATGCACATGAGCTCTTCTAAAATATTCATCTTCTTCTTCATGTTTTTTCTGCATCTGTGAGTAATTATTCCATGCATAATATCCGGATTTTGAAGACATCATGGATTTTTTTTGTTTTTTAAATGAAATGAAAACTTAATAAGATGTAAAAATAGAAAAGGAAAATGAACTAATGATTGGATCCCTGAAAACAACTTCATTTTTGACACACGCATGTCTTGGGGTGTGGAAAAAAATAATTATATTTTCCCTCGTACATCACAGTGGCAGACCATGGTCGTCTCTCTTGAGGATCATTCTCAATGCATTTCACTTTATTTATCTAATCCACATATTCTATATCTTTTTGTGGTTTTGTTTATTAACTGATAGTGATTAAAATATTTTTGGGTTTTTTATTATTAAAAATAATGTCATTTGAAGCAAGAATTCTAAATTAATACTAAGATGCAAGTATAGATAGAATTAATCACTACTGGAATTTTACACTTTACCAACGGTTGTATACCATTGATAAAGGCCTGGAAACCATTTGTTTGTAGTATATCAACGGTTCCCTCAACCATGGCCAAGTAAGGCGTGACAATTGGCCTATACCAATAGTTCTGTGAAAACCATTGGTATATGTTTCAAAATAGAAGGTATACCAACACTTTGCTACAAATTGTTGGTATATGTGTGTTAAATTATAACATAGACCAAATGTTTGTAAACCGTTGGGGTATGTGTGTTATACGTATACCAATAGTTATAAACTGTTGGTATAAAAGGGATATGGAAAGCCATAAGGCTATACCAACGGTTTTGTTATAATAATTGGTATAAACCTATACCAACGGTTATAACAAACTGTTGGTATAGTTATATTATAGTATCTATAACAACAGTTTTGAAACTGTTGGTATACAATTGCTCAACTCCACAGCAGCAGGACCCTCTCCCCTCTCCAGACCTGTAACAACACAACAACCCATCTCCAGACTTGCAACAACACCAATAAAAAACCCCCATCCAAAGAATCCAAAATTTTGAATTCATTCCAGAATTTAGAAATTTAGAAATTTAGAAAGTCAAATGCAATAACACCCTTAAGAGAAAAAGCCTACATTTTATAGGAAATGAAATAACACCCATAAGAGTATTCCAATTTTAGAATTCATTCCTCACTCAAACCTTAACACCAACACACATAAGAGTATTCAAAATTTATAATTCATTCATCACTCAACCCAAAACACCAATACACACAAGAGAAAAAACCTACATGTTATAGGAATAACATGGGATGTTTAGTCATTGTATTGGGTGGAGTATCATAAAACCAACAGAAAAACATGGGTAGAGTGGCAAGGATCATGAAACCCAAAAGATAGACAATGGTAGTGGTCATGTTCTTAGACCTAGGATGAGTTATATGAAGCACATGGGATGTTTATATTACTCTAATGATTATTTATCCATGTATAAATGGTTCCTATTGTGTTAGTGGGAAACATTGGCCAATCTCGATATATGAGATGGGTTATCGGAATAGCCTACATTTTTTTCATAGGTTTTTAAATTAGAATAAGGGGGTATGTGGCTAATTGTAATTTTCTCTCCTGTGTGTGATGTGAGATGAATCCCCATCTTGGGAAGTGGGTATGCATATTGAATTAAGTCTTTGGTATTGGGTTCCAAAAGGGACTTTGGTTTGGTACTATAACCCACTGTTTGATTATGGGATTGAGGTGATCCATGGGGCTATGGTGTCACCATATGTATTCCTCACCATTGGGGTATTTTTATGGGACTTTGAAACTTGTTTTTCAAGAATGTATGTGTAGCCTTGTTGAACAATTTGTTATATGGTATGCTTGAGTGTTCATAGGTTTCATATGAAATCACTATATGATATTTATTTGTTTTTAGTTATTTTATTGAATGAACATCCCATGATTGAGAATTAGAACATGAGTGTTGGTGCATGTTCATGATGGGATGTCAAGACTCATTCCAAATATAATTCATGTTTTTCTATATATACTATGACCCATTGTGTTTCAATATATTCCTTGAGAATATTTTCTTATAAAAATGTATGACCAATAGACTATATATTATTTTTTATCCCTTAATTTCAATAATATATTTGTAGCCTTGTGAAGATTTTTTGTATGTCAGTTGTTGTTTTCACTTAAAATGTTGTCCATTTCAAACAAAAGTGACACACTTTGAGTGATACTAGTCACACCATTCATCAGATTGAGGAGGGGTTGACTCATACCCATCACAAATGATCCATGGATCATTGGGTGTGGGGGGGCAGTCCGAGGGGTTTGGGTGGCTATCCGGGGGTGAGGGGGGGCATTCCTGAGTTCATTTTCGGCCGGTTTTGACCACCCCACACACGTTTTTCAAGCGCGCCAAACACCTAAAAAACACATTTTCTACTATGTCATGCAAACCGCGCGTCCGAATGATGTTTCGTATTTTTGTACAACTCACGAATAATAATTAGGGTGTTTTCGTGTGATTTTAAGTAATTCTGATGTTGTTCGGTATGTATTTGACCGTAAAACACATGTTTTCACCATTTACGACATGCAGAGTGTGTTTTTGGCCACCGTGGTCACACAACACCTTTGATTGCCATGTCGTCTATTCGACCATTTTACAATTCACCCACCCTTTGTTGTCGTCCGATTTAATTGCATTCCATGGTCTTTCATCAGATTTTGACTACCCCACGCACGCTTTTTAAGCACACCAAACACATAAAAAACACATATTCAGTTGTTCCATGCAAACCGTGCATCCAAATGACGTGTTCTCTCCTCATAAACCTCATGAATAATAATTAGGGTGTTTTCATGTGATTTAAAGTCATTCTGATGTCATTCGGTATGCATTTGACCGTTAAATGCATGTTTTGGCCATTTACGACACGCAGAGTACGTTTTCGGCCACCGCGGAGACACGACAGCTTTGATTGATGTGTCGTCTGGCCTACCATTTTACAATTCACCCACCCTTTGTTTTCATCTGATTTTATTGAATTCTGAGGTTGTTTGACTGGTTTTTACCACCCTACGCATGCTTTTCAAGCGCGCCATCACCTAAAAAATACATATTCTGTTGTGTCGTGCAAACCGCAGGTCCAAATGATGTGTTGTATTTTTTTACACCTAAAGAATAATATTTAGGGTTTTTTCATGTGATTTCAAGTCATTATGATATCGTTTGGTATGTATTTGACCATAAAACACTTGATTTGACCATTTACAACACGCAAAGTGCGTTTTCAGCCACCGCGGTCACACGACATCTCCGATTAATGTGTCGTATGGCCAACCATTTTATAATTCACCCACCCTTTGTTGTCGTCCAATTTCATTGCATTTTGAGGTCGTTCGGCCGGTTTTGACCACCCCACAGACGCTTTTCAAGCACGCCAAACACCTAAAAAACACATATTCAGTCATCTCATGCAAAACATGCATCTGAATGACGTTATGTATCCTCATACAACTCATGAATAATAATTAGGTCGTTTTCATGTGATATCAAGTCATTTCAATGTGATTCGGCATGCATTTGACCGCTAAACGCATGTTTTGGCCATTTACGACACGTGGAGTGCGTTTTCGGCCACCGTGGTCACAAAAAACATCTGATTGATGTGCCATCTGGCCGAAAATTTCACAATTCACCCACCCTTTGTTATCGTCTGATTCCATGGAATTTCGAGGTCATTCATCTAGTTTTGACAACCCCACACACCGTTTTCAAGCGCGCTAAACACCTAAAAAACACATATTTAGCCGTTCTGTGCAAACCACGCATCTGAATGACATTTCGTCTACTCATACACCTCAAGAATAATAATTAGGGTGTTTTTTTATGATTTCAATTCATTCTGATATCATTTGACATGCATTTGACTGTTACACGCATGTTTTGTCCATTTACGACATGTGGAGTGTGTTTTTGGCTAGCGCGGTCACACTGTACCTCTGATTAATGTGTCATTTGGCAGACCATTTTAAAATTCACCCAACCTTTGTAGTCGTCCAATTTAATGGAATTCTGAGGTCGTTCGGCCAATTTTGACCACCCCACGCACACTTTTCAAGCGCGCTAAACACCTAAAAAACAAATATTCTATCGTGGCGCGCAAACCACACAACTGAATGATGTGTCGTCTTCTCATACACACCAAAAAAAATAATTAGGGTGTTTTCATATGATTTTAAGTAATTCTGATGTCGTTCAGCGTACATTTGACTGTTAAAAACATGTTTTGGCCATTTATGACATGCGGAGTGCGTTTTCGGCCCGCGTGGTCACACGACTCCTCTGATTGACATGTTGTCTGGCCATCTATTTAACAATTCACCCACCACTTATTGTCGTCTGATTTCCTAGCTTTTTGTGGCCGTTCGGCCGGTTTTGACCACCCCATGCATGCTTTTCAAGCGCACGTAACACCTAAAGAACATATATTCAGTCATGTCGCGCAAACCGCACATCTTAATGACACTCTATCTCCTCATACACCTAAAGAATAATAATTAGGCTATTTTTGTGCGATTTCAAGTCATTATGATGTCATTCAGCATGATTTTGACCATCAAACACATGTTATGGCCATTTACGACACGCGGGGTGCATTTTTGGCCACCGAGGTCACACTACACCTCAGACTGATGTTCCATCTAGTCGACCAATTCGCAATTCACCCACCCTTTGTTGTCGTCTGGTTTCATGGCATTCCATGGTCGTTCAGCCAGTTTTGACAACCCCACACACAGTTTTCAAGTGCACCAAACACCTAAAAAACACATATTTGGTCATTCTGTGCAAACCGTGTGTCCGAATGGCATTATGTCTCCTTTTACACCGCAATAATAATAATTAGGATGTTTTCGGGTGATTTCACGTCATTCTGATGTCATTAGGAATGCATTTGACCGTTAAACGCATGTTTTTGCCATTTACGACACGCATAGTGCGTTTTCGGACATCGCGGTCACACGATACCTTTAATTAATGTTCCTTCTATCTTAACATTTCATAATTCACCAACCCATTTTTGTCATCTGATTTCATAGAATTCTATGGTCATTCGGCCGGTTTTGACCACCCCACACACGCTTTTCAAGCACGCCAATCACCTAAAAAACACATATTCAGTTGTGCCATGCAAACCGTGCGTCCGAATGACGTTATGTCTCCTCTTACACCTCCAAAATAATAATTAGGGTGTTTTCCTGTGATTTCAAGTCATTCTGATGTCTTTCGGCATGCATTTGACCGTTAAACGCATGTTTTGTCCATTTACGACACGTGAAGTGCGTTTTTGGCCATCACGGTCACACGACACCTCCGGTTGAGGTGGAGTTGAATTGTACCCATAGAAATGACCAATGCATAATTTTCCTAAAGTATCAACACAATTTGAATGTGTTTGATTGGTTTTCCATATGTCAGTTGTTTTTTTCACTTAAAATCTGGTCCATTTCAAATAAAAGTAAGACACTTTGAGTGGTACCGGCCACATCGTTCCTCATATTGATGCAGGGCTGACTCCTACACATCAAAAATATCCTAGGGATCATTTTTCTAATGTATCAACATAATCCAAATATGTTTGGTCCATTTTCCGTATGTCAGTTTTTATTTTCACTTAAAATGTTATCCATTTCAAATAAAAGTGAGACACTTTAAGTGGTACCGGCCACACCGTGCCTCAGATTGTGGTGGTATTGAGTCATAAACATCACATATGACCCATGGATCATTTTCCTAATGTATCAACACAATCCAAATATTTTTGTTCAGTTTTCCGTATGCTCGTTGTTTTTACTTGAATGGGTGTCCATTTTATACAAAAGAGAGACAGTTTGAGTGATACTAGCCACACCGTGCCTCATATTAGGGCGGTATTGACTCGTACATGTCACATATGACTCAGGGATTTTTTCCTAATGTATCAACACAATCCGAATGCGTTTGGTTAGTTTTCCGTTTGTTAGTTAAGATGATCGTGCAACAAAAGTGATAATATCTTATACTAAAACTATGGACATTGTGCATGATGTGCATACCTTGGTGCATGGTTAGGGAAAATAATGCACATTGATTCTAATATATATCCCTATATGGTTGGTAGATACCCTGTGGGATGGACTTAAATTTATTACGAACCGTGAGGCGTAGTGTATTTTTACGCCAACCTGGGTTCCGAGCTCTGAACAAGCCCCAGAAGCCCTATAAATCATTATAACATCATTAGGCTTCCATATATGGTAAAAAATAAAGAGATTTACTGAATTAAAAAATATCAATACCAAGGTGAAAAACTAGGTTAAAAAATAAAGAGTTATACAAAATTCAAAAATGTAATGGATCAATCTACCCCTGATCCCCATCACCATCACCACTTTCATCATAAGCCCCATCCTCTCTGCCATCTTTGTCCTCGTCTTCATCGTCCCATTGCTCATCCTTGGCCCCATCCTCGCCATCGGCCCCATCCTCACCCTCATCCTCATCCTCATCCTCTCTCTCATCCTCTTCAGCATCCTCATCATCACCAGGAATGTCATCATCTCGACCGCCACTAGAACTACCACGTGGTGTATTGGATAATGCACTCATCTTAGAAATATATGTCAGACAAGCCATGCTCACCTTTGGTGGTGGTGATGAAGATAATTCTTTGATCAATTTCATAAATTCTTTCTCCCTCATTTGAACCAATTCATCCAACTCTGGGACCCTTTTATCAGATAGTCTTGCATGCTCCTTGACCTGTTCCAACTCGATGGTACAAGAATGGATATCTGGAGATGAACAATACCTCGTCGGGACTATATTCATACCAGGTTGGCAACGTAATTGACCAGAGTGCTCATATCCCAAAACCTGATATAAATGATTGTGTGGCCCTAAATTGTCAGGCTCCTGGGCATCAGGGGCCTCAAAATCAACCTGTTAAAAATATTAATAGATTATTTAATTTTAAAATATATATTAAACTTCTAAATAAACAAATTAAAAATTTCAATCTTTTCTTGTGTCGGTCTATTAACGGTAGTTCAACATTTTTTCCTTCTACTCGAGCAAAACAATTTTGTTAATGAGAGACGTCCTTAAATATTCAATTTTTTTCTTCTGTAATTACATTGTTACAATATAATGTGCAAGTATAATCATATATTCAATATTCAATAAATCACATAATTTAAGTAGGAAACAATAAAAAGGGAATGTTCTAAAGAAAGATTATAAACAACTATATCATACCAGCTCTCTCTCATGATATGACTTAGTACAACACCCCAATGTGTGGAGGTATTTATTTGAATAAATGATTTTTTTTTCAGAAGATAACTAAATATTGTTTAATAATAAATAAGATAATATGTATGAAAAATATGAAAATTTTCATTTAAGTACCTCAAATTGGATTAATACCTCAAATTTGTCAGTCGCCCAATGGGTAATCATTTGAAGATATTTCTCTATTAGGATGTCATCCATGATAGGTAATGTCTCCGACTCTGTTCCAACTCTATCACACCATCCAACATACAGATCATGCTTATAACCTCTCCAAAGCTCTCCTAGATCCTTCAAACGTGTTGGTCATGCACCTCGCCATCAGGAAAGTTAAACCGAATCTGACACCCAATAGATTTATTCACATAAATACAAAAAAATACTACATTAAATCCAATAGATTTTTTACCATATTTGTGCCCATGCATTATCCTTAACTTCGTGTGGCAGATGTCTCCAAGAGAGAGGGCTGGCCGGAATGATGTCAGATTATTTGGCTAGCGTCGCCCAGAAACCCCAACACTCCTTCCCAGATTTATCAATAATTTTTCATTCATAATTGTATTCAACCATCAACTATGTCTGGCAATTCGATACTACACGCAAGCGAGTATGCCCCCTTCCCAACCTCTTATCAGTAGATGAATATGTTTTTAAAGAAAAAATTATCAGTACAAGTTATAATAAAAATAAATTTTGGTATAAAACTTTGTTAGAGTTATATAAATATACCTGTGGTTGTCGGATCAATGGGCGTCATTGGATGTGCAGATGATGAAGGAATATCCTGTACAGGTGGAGTGTCCCTAAGTGTATGCTCCTCAGCCACATACTGTGTCAGAGCAAGAGTTTAAGAAGGTGGAATATAATAGCTCGATGATAATGAACCATAAGAAATAGATGATGGCACAGATGTCAGTCCAACTCGTAGTGTAAACAACAGAGGCCTAAATATCTCGTGTGTCCCTAAAGACACACTAGGATCAAAATGGGGTGTAGAATATACATCTGTGTTAAGGGAATAGTCCAATCGAGTATGACCAGTGGATCATATAAGTCTCGCACCACAATCCCTCGTACCATCGGCCTTAGTACCGGGATCAGCATATGATCGTCTTACTCTGAAACCACCCCACTCCTACCACCAGCCTTTGTACTGGGAGTAATATAAGGCTCCTCATCAGATATCTCTCATCTAGGGGGTCGATCATGAAAAAATGTTTAACAGAAAAGTAAACATATGATATTATAAGTTATTGAAATATATATATTTGAAAAAAACACACAACATGGATGAGTCGAAGAACCCCCATCTGTGTCATGTGACAATTTTTTTCTATCATCTTTTTCCACTGCATCTCTTCAATGGGTGTCATTTCCTACAATGAAAAAAAATATGGAAGTAATTAGAAACAAATAACTAATTTGTAACCCAAAAAAACTAATTTAGAAAATCCATTCTGATAAAAAAAACATAAAGAAAAATGATATTTATGGTAGTTTGAATGTAAGTACTATGATACACACTCTTAATGATGTAGTTGTATTCATTGAATCATGTCCCAATTGATTTTGGAGAGGGGCTTTCAATAGTTATAGGTATGTATTTGATTTGAAACACCTATAAAAAGGATATCTAGGAATTGTGATGTCCCAAACCAGGATGTCACTCATTAGTGACCCAAACCCAGATGGCCACATTGCCTCAAGCGCATCTACCAAAATTCCAAATGTTATTGAATAATACTGAGAGCCTTTGCTGTGTTTGGGGGATACTATTCCCTCATTACCTATGTTTCACAATTTTAATATTATCAGTTAAAAGTGGGAGAAATATAACAATGGAAAAATATTGGAAATGGTTGAAAATAACTAAACCAATAATACCAACTAATAACAAAATCCTAAACCGAATGATGGTAATGTATTTCATGTATCAAGAAGAAAACCATAGTTACAAATTTTAGGAAGTAGTACTATACAAGAGGCTCAATAAATTCTAAAATTTTAGCTAGCTTCTTGACCTACAACACAATCATCTGGTTCATCGGTGGAAAGTGTGTGAGTCATGTCAATAACTCGAAATCCACAATCACCATTAAAGGTGCATTGCCTCATCCTTGAATCAAACCATTGGTAAAGGGAAGATTTTTACCAATGGTTGCACACAACTGTTGGTGAAAGAGGACTTCAAGGACCCTTTATAGGAATCCCAAATTGAGGCACATTCCTTAGGCCCCATTATGTGTTACAAGAATCCCAAATCATTCACTCATGTTCAATAAATCATTCTTGGCACCTCTATGGTCATAAATTTCATTACACAATTAGTTCCTCAAGTCAAGCGCACCCCATGGGTGGATAAGGATTAGGTTTCTACACTAATAGGTTGTTCATGGATTGTAAAAGGGTTTATTTTCCTAAAGTATAGAGAAAAAAATTTATTTTTAAATTTGAAATTAATAAAAATGTATGTCAATGATAACAAGATTACTGAATTAAACTTGTGACTTATCTAACATTATTATGGTTGTATAGACATGCCAGCATGGCTATTGAAAAGAACCCCACCATATTAAAAGTGAGTATTTTCCAAGAAAGAGACATAGGAATCATGTATCATTTTCCTAAAGTATCAACACAATCCGAATGCGTTTGGTCAGTTTTTCATATGCCAGTTAGGAAAATCATGCAACAACAATGATAATATCTTATACTAAAACTATAGACATTGTGCATGATGTACATCCCCTGGTGCATGGATAGGAAAAATCATGCACATTCCTTCTAATATATATCACTATATGGTTGGTAGATACCATGTGGGATGGATTTAAATTTTTTACTAATCGTGAGGCATAGTTTTTTTTTACGCCAACCTGGGTTCCGAGCTCCGAACAAGCCCCAGAAGCCCTATAAACCATTATAACATCATTAGGCTTCCATATATGGTAAAAAATAAAGAGATTTACTGAATTCAAAAATATCAATACCAAGGTGAAAAACTAGGTTAAAAAATAAAGAGTTATACAAAATTCAAAATTGTAATGGATCAATCTACCCCTGATCCCCATCACCATCACCACTTTCATCATAAGCGCCATCCTCTCTGCCATCTTTGTCCTCGTCTTCATCGTCCCATTGCTCATCCTTGGCCCCATCCTCGCCATCGGCCCCATCCTCACCCTCGTCCTCATCCTCATCCTCTCTCTCGTCCTCTTCAGCATCCTCATCATCACCAGGAATGTCATCATCTCGACCGCCACTAGAACTACCATGTGGTATATAGAATAATGCACTCATCATCGATATATATGTCAGACAAGCCATGCTCACCTTTGGTGGAGGTGATGAAGATAATTCGTTGAACAATTTCATAAATTCTTTCTCCCTCATTTGAACCAATTCATCCAACTCTGGGACCCTTTTATCAGATAGTCTTGCATGCTCCTTAACCTGTTCCAACTCGATGGTACTAGAATGGATATCTGGAGATGACCAATACCTCGTCGCGACTATATTCCTACCTGGTCGGCAACGTAATTGACCAGAGTGCTCATCTCCCAAAACCTGATATAAATGATCGTGTGGCCCTAAATTGTCAGGCTCCTGGGCATTAGGGGCCTCAAAATCAACCTGTTAAAAATATTAATAGATTATTTAATTTTAAAATATATATTAAACTTCTAAATAAACATATTAAAAATTTCAATCTTTTCTTGTGTCGGTCCATTAACTGTAGTTCAACATTTTTTCCTTCTACTTGAGCAAAACAATTTTGCTAATGGGAGACGTCCTTAAATATTCAATTTTTTGCTTCTGTAATTACATTGTTACAATATAATGTGAAAGTATAATAATATATTCAATATTAAATAAATCACATAATTTACGTAGGAAACAATAAAAAGGGAATGTTCTAAAGATAGATTATAAACAACTATATCATACCAGCTCTCTCTCATGATATGACTTAGTACTGCACCCCAATGTGTGGATGTATTTATTTGAATAAATGATTTTTTTTTCATAAGATTACTAAATATTGTTTAATAATAAATAAGATAATATGTATAAAAAATATGAAAATTTTCATTTAAGTACCTCAAATTGGATCAATACCTCAAATTTGTCAGTCGCCCAATGGGTAATCATTTGACGATATTTCTCTATTAGGATTTCATCCGTGATAGGTAATGTATCCGACTCTGTTCCAACTCAATCACACCATCCAACATACAGATCATGCTTATAACCTCTCCAAAGCTCTCCTAGATCCTTCAAACGTGTTGTTCGTGCACCTCGCCATCCGGAAAGTTAAACCGAATCTGACACCCAATAGATTAATTCACATAAATACAAAAAAATACTACATTAAATTCAATAGATTTTTTACCATATTTGTGCCCATTCATTATCCTTAACTTCGTGTGGCAGATGTCTCCAAGAGAGAGGGCTGTCCGGAATGATGTCAGATTATTTGGCTAGCGTCGCCCATAAACCCCAATATTCCTTCCCAGATTTTTCAATAATTTTTCATTCATAATTGTATTCAACCATCCACTATGTCTGGAAATTCGATACTGCATGCAAGCAAGTACGCCGCCTTCCCCACCTCTTATTAGTAGATGAATCTGTTTTTAATGAAAAAATTATCAGTACAAGTTATAATAAAAATAAATTTTGGTATAAAAATTTGTTAGAGTTATATAAATATACCTGTGGTTGTCGGATCAATGGGCGTCACTGGATGTGCAAATGATGAAGGAATATCCTGTACAGGTAGAGTGTCCCTCAGTGTATACTCCTCAGCCACATACTGTGTCAGAGCAAGAGTTGAAGAAGGTGGAATATAATAGCTCGAAGATAATGAACCATAAGAAAATGATGATGGCACAGATGTCAGTCCAACTCATAGTGTAAACAACAGAGGCCTAAATATATCGTGTGTCCCTAAAGACACACTAGGATCAAAATGGGGTGTAGAATATACATATGTGTTAAGGGAATAGTCCAATCGAGTATGACCAGTGGATCATATAACTCTCGCACCACAATCCCTCATACCATCGGCCTTAGTACCAGGATCAACATATGATCGTCTTACTCTGAAACCACCCCACTCCTACCACCAGCCTTTGTACTGGGAGTAATATAAGGCTCCTCATCAGATATCTCTCATCTAGGGGGTCGATCATGAAAAAATGTTTAATATAAAAGTAAACATATGATATTATAAGTTATTGAAATATATATATTTGAAAAAAACACACAACATGGATGAGTGGAAGAACCCCCATCTGTGTCATGTGACAATTTTTTTCTATCATCTTTTTCCACTGAATCTCTTCAATGGGTGTCATTTCCTGCAATGAAAAAAATATGGAAGTAATTAGAAACAAATAACTAATTTGTAACCCAAAAAAACTAATTTAGAAAATCCATTCTGATAAAAAAACATAAAGAAAAAGGAGATTTATGGTAGTTTGAATGTAAGTGCTACGATACACACTCTTAATGATGTAGTTGTATTCATTGAATCATGTCCAAATTGATTTTGGAGAGGGGCCTTCAATAGTTATAGGTATGTATTTGATTA
Organism: Viscum album; assembly: GCA_963277665.1. Taxonomy (NCBI): domain Eukaryota; kingdom Viridiplantae; phylum Streptophyta; class Magnoliopsida; order Santalales; family Viscaceae; genus Viscum; species Viscum album. The sequence goes on from OY728148.1 coordinate 953,401,676, forward strand.
GAAACACCTATAAAAAGGATATCTAGGAATTGTGATGTCCCAAACAAGGATGTCACTCATTAGTGACCCAAACCCACATGGCCACATGACCTCAAGCGCATCTACCAAAATTCCAAATGTTATTGACTAATACTGAGAGCCTTTGTTGTGTTTGGGGGATACTATTCCATCATTACCTATGTTTCACAATTTTAATATTATCAGTTAAAAGTGGGAGAAATATAACAATGGGAAAATATTGTAAATGGATGAAAATAACTAAACCAAAAATACCAACTAATAACAAAATCCTAAACCGAATGATGGTAATGTATTTCATGTATCAAGAAAAAAACCATAGTTACAAATTTTAGGAAGTAGTACTATACAAGAGGATCAATAAATTATAAAATTTTACCTAGCTTCTTGATCTACAACACAATCATCTGGTTCATCGGTGGAAAGTGTGTGAGTCATGTCAATAACTTGAAATCCACAATCACCATTAAAGGTGCATTGCCTCATCCTTGAATCAAACCATTGGTAAAGGGAAGATTTTTACCAATGGTTGCACACAACTGTTGGTGAAAGAGGACTTCAAGGACCCTTTATAGGCATCCCAAATTGAGGCACATGCCTCAGGCCCCATTATGTGTTACAAGCATCCCAAATAATTCACTCATGTTCAATAAATCATTATTGGCACCTCTATGGTCATACCTTTCATTACAAAATTAGTTCCTCAAGTCAAGCGCACCCCATGGGTGGATAAGGATTAGGTTTCTACACTAATAGGTTGTTCATGGATTGTAAAAAGGTTTATTTTCCTAAAGTATAGAGAAAAAAATTTATTTTTAAATTTGAGATTAAAAAAAATGTATGTCAATGATAACAAGATTACTGAATTAAACTTGTGACTTATCTAACATTGTTATGGATGTATAGACATGCCAGCATGGCTATTGAAAAGAACCCCACCATCTTAAAAGTGAGTATTTTCCAAGAAAGAGACATAAGAATCATGTTTCATTTTCCTAAAGTATCAACACAATCCGAATGCGTTTGGTTAGTTTTTCATATGCCAGTTAGGCAAATCGTGCAACAACAGTGATAATATCTTATACTAAAACTATAGACATTGTGCATGATGTACATCACCTGGTGCATGGTTAGGAAAAATCATGCACATTCCTTCTAATATATATCCCTATATGGTTGGTAGATACCATGTGGGATGGATTCAAATTTTTTACTAACCGTGAGGCATATTGTTTTTTTATGACGACTAGGGTTCCGAGCTCTGAACATGCCCCAGAAGCCCCATAAACCATTATAGCATCATTAGGCTTCCATATTAGGTCAAATATACAGAGTTATAATAAATTCAAAACTATCAATACCAGAGTGAAAAACCAGGTTAAAAAATAAAGAGTTATACAGAATTCAAAAATATAATGGATCAATATGCCCCTGATCACCATCATCATCACCACTATCATCATCAGCCTCATCCTCACCACCATCTTTTTCCTCATCGTCATCCTCATCATTTTCCACATCCTCATCCTCATCCCCATCCTCTCTCCCGGCCCCATCCTCTCCCTCGTTCTCATCCTCATCCTCTCCCTCATCCTCTTCAGCATCTTCGTCATCAACAGTAACGTCATCATCTCGACCGCCACTGGAACTACTACTTGGTGAATAGGATAATTCACCCATCGATGATATATATGTCTGAAAAGTCATGCTAGCCTCTGGTGGAAGTGATGAAGATTAGGCTTTGATCAGTTTCATAAATTTTTTCTCCCTCATTTCAACCAGTTCTTCCAACTCTATAACCCTTTTATCAGACTGTCTTGCATGATCGTTGACCTGTTCCAACTTAGTGTTACTATAATGGATACCTAGAGAGGACCAATACCTTGTTGAGGCTCTATTCTTACTAGGTCAATAGTGTAATCAACCAGAGTGCTCATCTCCCAAAACCTGATATAAATGATCGTGTGGCCCTAAATTGTCAGGCTTCGGGGCATCAAGGGCCTCTTAATCAGCCTGGTAAAAATATTAATAGATTATTAAATTTCAAAATAGGATTTAAAATTTAAATAAAGAAATTAAAACTTAAAATCTTTTCTTGTTTCGGTTCATTAACTGCAATTCCATCTTTTTTCCTTCTACTCGAGAAAAACAATTTTGCTCGAGGGAGACAACCTTTAATATTCAATTTTTTTCTTCAGTAATGACATTGAAACAATATAAAGTGCATTTATAATAATATATTCAATATTAATTAAATCACATAATTTAAATAGGAAACAATAAAAAGGGAAAGTCCTAAAGAAAAATTATAAACAACTATATCGTACCAGTTGCCTCCCATGATCTAACGTAGTAGTGCAACCTAAAGTGTGGAGGTATTGCTTTGAATAAATGTTTTTTTTATCATAATATTACTAAATAATATTTAATAATAAATAAGATAATTTTAATGAAAAATATGAAAACTGTCATTTAAATACGTTAAATGGGATTAATACCTTAAATTTGGCAGTCTCCCAATGGGTAATCATTTGGCGATATTGCTCTTTCTGGCAGTCATCCATGATAGGTACTGTATCCAACACTGTGCCTACTCTATCACACCATCCAACATACTGCTCATGCTTATAACCTCTCCAAAGATATCCTAGTTTCTTTAAATGTGCTGGTCATGGACCTTCATCATAAGGGAAGTTAAACCGAAGCTGACCCCCAATAGATTAATTCATATAAATATAAAAAAATACTACATTAAATCCGATATATTTTTTAACCATATTTGTGCCAACGCATTAACCTTGACTTCGTGTGGTAGATCTCTCCAAGAGAGAGGGATGACTGGAATGATTTCGGAGTATTTGGCTTGTGTCACCATAAAATCCCATCATTCCTGCCCAGATTTATCAATCATTTGTCTTTCATCATTGTATTCAACCATCAACTGTGTCTGGCAGTTATATACCTCCCACAAGCAAGTACACCCCCTACCCTACATCCCATGCAAGCGAGTATGCCCTCGCCTCCCCCTCGTACCACCGGCCTCAGTACCCGGTTCAACAGATGATCGTCAAACTCTGACACCACTCCCTCCTACCACCAGCCTCTATACTGGGAGCAACATTAGCCTCCACATGAGATATCTCTAATCTAGGGGGTCGATATTGATAAAATTTTTACACAAAAGTAAACACATGATATTATATGTTATTGAATTATATATATTTGAAATAAAATACCCACAAAATGGATGAGTGAATGAATGCCCATCTGTGTCATGCGATGATTATTTTCTGTCATCATTTTTAAACACATCTCTTCAATGGGTGTCATTTCCTACAATGAAAACAAATATGTAAGTAATTAGAAACAAATAACTAATGTGTAACCCAAAGAACATAATATAGAAAATCCATTCCGATAAAAAAATCATAATGAAAAAGAAGATTTATGGTGGTTTGAAGGTAAGTACTAGGATACACACTCTGAATGATGTAGGTGTATTCATTGAATCATGTCTCAATTGATTTTGGAGAGGGGCCTTCAATAGTTATAGTTAGGGATTTGATTAGAAACCACAATAAATAGGATATCTAGGAATTGTGACGTCCCAAACCAGGATTCCACTCATTAGTGACCCAAACCCAGATGGCCACATGGCCTCATGCACATCTACCAAAATTCCAAATGTTGTTGACTAATAGTGAGAGAATTTGTTGTGTCTGGGGGAGACTATTCCATCATTACCTAAGTTGCACAATTTTAATATTATCAGCTAAAAGTGGAAAAGAGATAACAATGGGAAAATATTGGAAATGGATGAAAATAACCAAATCAGTAATACCAACTAATAACAGAATCATAAACTGAATGACTGTAATGAATGTCATGTATCAAGAAGAAAAACATAGTTATAACTATCAGGAAGTAGTACTATACAAGATGCTCAATAAATTCAAAAATTCTACCTAGCTTCTGGATCTAAAATTCAATCATCTGGTTCATCTATGGAAAGAGTGTGAGTCATGTCAATAACTCGAAATCCACAATTATCAATAAAGGTGCATTTCCTCATCATTGAATCAGACCATTAGTAAATGGAAGTGTTTTACAAATAGTTGCACACAACTGTTGGTAAAAGAGGACTTCAAGGCCCCATTATAGGCATCCCAAATAGAGGCACATGCCTCAGTCCCAATTATGTGTTACAGGCATCCCAAATCATTCACTCATGTTCAATAAATCATTCTTGGCACCTCTATGGTCATACATTTCATACCCAATTAGTTCCTCAAGTCAATCACAACCCATGGGTGGATAAAGTTTAGGATTCTACACTAATAGGTTCTTCATGGCTTGTAAAAAGGTTTAATTTCATAATGTATATACAAAAACCTTTATTTTTAAATTTGAGATTAATAATAATGTATGTCAATGATAACAAGATTACTGAATTAATCTTTTGACTTATCTAACATTGTTATGGATGTATACACATTCCAGCATGGCTAGTGAAAAGCACCCCACCATCATAAAAGTTAGTATTGGCCAAGAAAGAGACATAATATACAACGTACAGTGAGAAAAATTTTTAATTGACCATAAAGTTATATTAGTATAGTCATCTTAGATGCCAATTATCACTCATGACTAACCATGCCACTATAAACAACCTGGAGTGTATGAGTTTTCTCTCTGATCTTAACAACAACATCATACATTCTTACCATGATGTGAATCATGTGGAATATGGATGATATTCACATAAAATTCCCAGAAATACCATGCTTTCTATGAATTGAAAATTTATGGATGATATTAACACATAATTCATTTTGAATCAAATTTGATTCACTGTCAAAGCCCAACACAAACACCCAAATCAAATAGAAAATAAAGTCATACACACCCAAATCAAAATAGAAAACCAAAACAGTACAGTTAGAACATTAAAATGAAAGTATCCCTTACAAATTAGATGTGTAGTACTAAGAAATTTTGAAAAAGGATCAAAACGAAGAATTTACGCAATAGGGTAAACAGAATCCCACTTCTCCACTTCACCCAAATGAAAAAATAAATCCAAAATAGTAGATGCATTATCAATTATATAATACATGTGAAGAACTGATAAATTTTAAGGATGGACGGATTTCAGCCGTAGGGGAAGGAAAATCCCAATTCTCCCTTCTGTTTACTACTGCAGTCACGCAGAATGGGAGAGTTCGACAGTTTGTGAATTTGGGGGAAAACTTTCCCAACGGTTTGTAAAAACCATTGTAAAAGGATGATTTAAACCACTATATACCAACATTTTAAGAAAACCATTGATATAGATTATACATTTCCAAACAGATTTGAAAAACTGTTGGGAAAATATGATTTAACCAGCTTTTACCAACGGTTTCCTTAAACAGTTGGTAAAATTACTCTACAGTCCTTGGGAAAACCTCCCTTTCTAGAAGTGAATTAATATAAAAGAATTTGATTTTGGGGGTTGGTTAAATGTTCCATAATTATTATCCTTTATATGATTTATTTTAGTTTGATAATACAAACATTAAATCTCTTGTTTTAACTACTATTCTTTATTTATAAATTGTCGAATAATATGGAATGTTTGATAACAACCAATTCCACCTCCTCCTTTACTACAAGTTTGTGACACACCTTTTTCTAGAATATGTCATCTTCCAAGACCTGATTAAATCGAAGCTGTTTCATCCATTGATTAGATCAACTCCAATATGTGAAGAACCAAACAATAGAGACAATGAAAAATGATTATATAAAAGAATAGGGATAGGTTGAGTTGCATGTCCTCGGAAGCGGTCACAACATCGAGGACATTCTCCTTACCCATGCTTTCTAATCAAATCATTCTACAAACTTAAAATTAAACATTAAAGAAAATTCATTATCACCTTCACCTCTCCCCAGGCCAAGTCTTAGGGTCAACCTCTCATTTCCGAGAGTAATATTTTACTTAGTGCAGTGGGTGGAAGAGGAGAGGGAGAGAGAGGTAAAGAAATGAAGAAAAGAGGATGGAGAAACACAATTACATGGATTAATAAAACTAAAATTTGAATTACAATTGAAAACTAATAAAAAATTTAAATTAATATAAAATTAAAATAAGAAATAAGGGGGGAAAGAGGAGATGAATTAGCCTGTGCCCTGATGGGATCCCTCCTTAGTTTTGGGTGTCGAGCTGATGATTTGGGAAAGAGTTGAGGGCCTCCTTTTATAGGAAGAATTATGTATTCTGAAATTTTGCATGTTGTTGGCCCATTAAATGGTCAGTTTACACGTGGAACCCTTCATAAAATTTATTCATAAATATTTTCTCCATTCACCCTCCAACCATTATCTCATTTATCCATAGTATTAAGGAGTTATGGAATTTTCACTGAATAACGAATTTTATGGCCAAAATTTCTAAGAAGATTCCTTCAAATGTATAACAATCAATGGAAACCTTAATGACATAAAAACTCAACCGAAATTGTTTTAGAGTAGTTCTGATGTGTACTAGTGCTATCCCAATTATAATAACCTAAATGGGAGGTGAGGAGACTGATTTGTGCATCTGTTATGGTGGTGGGGCCACACTGTCCGCCCAGAAAAGTTTCCAACTTCAATGATTTTTTTGGACTAATAGATATTCGAATCAACTCTAGGACCTGAAGAGAAATTTGAATGAAATAAAATCAGGATTCTATAAAAATCATGAATTTTGGAATTATATTTTTTAAGAAGTGACAAAAATACCCTTGTGGTAAATATCTTTCAAAAATCCAAAATTATGCACTTTTATCAAATTTTTTCATATTCATTCTAAAATTCAAATTACCCATTATTTTAATAAAACAATTAAATATATGGGTTTTATCATTGAAAAACATTAAAAAACCTCATTATTTGATAAAAAATACGCACATAAATTTGATCTGTCAAATACCCCCACACATAAATCATGCGTGTCCCCAAGAATAAAATCTCAAAATGGAAATTAGAGGACACCAATATTACCAATATTTAAATTATAAGGTAATAAAACAAAAAAAAATTCAATGTGAAATCAAAGTTTCAAAAATCAGCATAAAATATAAATTTAATTTCCCATATTTTGAAGAAAAAAATAATTCACATATTTTACTTTTACCCTTTGAAAATTGATGAATCCTATCCTTTAATTCATTCAAAATCCTTGATTAATTATTATTAAAATGACAATTCATGATTTACCTCACTTTTGATTCTTTTTTCTCATCACACATGATACAATTGAAGTAGAGTTATTCTCATATCACGAGAACATGCTCCTTAGCCATAGTCTTGTAAATGAACTACTTTATCCACTTTGTAGAGGAAAAATGCACATAAAATCATGAGGACTTTCAATTAAGGTTCTATTGACTCTGAGGTTTATGGTTGGTAGGATTTGACGCTTTAAAAATTATGGCTCAAGTAGGAGTCAAATCTCTTAAGTACTATGCATGATATCAAAAGAAAACTTATAACGAAATTATTCCCCACAAAGTAGCAACACCTAATTCCCAAAACTCAAAGAAAAGGTTATGATCAAGTAAGAATAATCAATGATTTCTGCACCCTCTTGTTTTCTTTTATTTTTTACATTTAATTATTTTTTTGAAAGTTATGATTATATCAAATATCCCATCCATCATCTAACAACAAATTATCATAAGATCATCGATCTAGAAAATGGTGATTTTGGGTTTTCCTAAATCACAACCCATTTTTTTCTCTTTTTGTCGGTTTTTTTTGTCATTTTTGTCATTTTTTTAATTCAAGAGGGGAAAAATTAGAGTATAATGAATGATTCCACAACCTTTTACTATTACCATAATAATAACCCCACACTTATTCCTTACAATGTATATTATCCTCTCCACCATTATTACCTTTGACCCCAAACATCAACTTTAAAATATCATGAAAATACTCAAAGGAGGGTAGGAATGGATGAAAATGGTTTAAAACATGACTCATTCCTATAATGGTCATTCATTGTCTTTATGGGATAAAATAAGGATTGATGTAAAGGTGGTCTTTTAAGGAGAATTGGATTTCCAAAAGATTCCTCAATCATTTTAAATGTATTTTTGCATAGTCATAGATTTGAAAAGTTTCAATACAGGTTATTGTTGGTTACATGTCCCAAGATCATCCATGAAATATGCTCAAAAATAAATTTGAATTACATGGTCTATAAATCCTCTTGGGAATGGAAAATATAATATTGAACAATCATTCATGGCATGACTAATAAATCAATTCACATGAACATCAGAAATTCAATGCATGAAGGATGGTAGGGAAATTTCATTTACATGAATCAATTAATTCCTTCAAATCATGAGTAATTACTTCAATATCAATGATTCATTTTAAAAATTCAATTATTAATTTCAATCATTTAATCATATCAACATTTAAATATAAAACATGGAATCATAGTTTCCTAAGAAACTCATGTATCTTTGATAAGTCGAGTAAAACATGAATTCAAGTGTGGGAATGAAATTTTATATTTAAAGATAAAAATATGTTGTAGAAAAAATGTGGATAATTTAAAAGATAAAACAATAAAATTGAACACCATTTTTCCATGAATTATAGTCCTTCCCCTTTATTGTTGGGGATTCCTTCTACCGTCATGATCCTACAAAAGAAAAATAATCAATTAATCACATTGGTGATTTCATTTAATCTAAAAATAAAAGAGGTAGGGGACCACATTATAAATTAATTCAATGAAAATAAATTGAAATAAAAATTACTAGAAACAAGTAATGGAAAATCATGGTATTTTCCCCCAAGTGGGCCATGAATTTTGACTACCTCTAGAGGGTAGTACCTACTGCTATCTACATTCGGGTAGAGGATAATGATTCTTTGATTTGAACGACCACATGTTGATTTTCCTAGCTTTTTCTTCATCCTTCTGGGAAAGAGTACACTTTATCCCCCCTTTACAATGAGTTATAACGTGCATGGAGGGGGTAGGATGAAGTATGAATCATCCTCCTTCTTTTCTGACACTTGTGCAACCTCTTCTTCTCTCTCCATTAGTTACTTTAGGTATGCACCATCAAAACAATAGTCAATGGGAATGTAAGAGTGTGATTCAATTTGAATAATATTAAAACATGAAGTATCAAGATCAAATTCTTCACCATAAAAACATATTTTTTCATGGTTTCCTTATGGAAATAAACTATAATCTCTTCATGAACTTCCTTGAATAAATATTACGTGTATCTAGGGAGATCCATATGTTCCTCAGCATGTGCACATCGGGGTTCTTCTTCATCCTCCAAGGCAAAGTTGAGGTTGTCTAATTCTGTATAATAAAAACCACATGGAGTGATATAGAATTCATAATCAAAAAAATTATAAGGGATCGAGTCAATGAATGGTTCAACTCCCAGAGTTGGTTCAGCTTTAATATCTACCTTAGTGGTAAGTGCCTCTTGGAGTATACTCTTTGAAGAAAAAGGTTGCTAGTCAGGCTCCTCCATCTTGACTTAAAATTCCACCACTTTTGTGGTTTCTTCCTTCAGTGGTGATGAATCTTATTCTTTGTATTGTATGGGGAAGTTATGTAGTTCCTCATATTTAATAAATAATTCATCCAAACTTTGTTAATCTCCCACTAGTATCTCAGTAGATACGTCTTCCTCCCTTGCTTCCTCAGGTACTTCAATTTCAAATACAAGTGGTGAACTTTATTCCACCACATTCTCATGTTCTTCTTTTGGATTATGGTTGGGTTGCTCTATTAATGCATGAACATAATAAAAACCCCTATTATCCTTTCTTTTTATTTGTTCAATGCTTTCTCTATGTTCATGCATCTGATCTCTTCTAAAATATTCATCTTCTTCTTGTTTTTTTTGATACACCTGTGAGTAATTTTTCCATGCATAATATTCTGAATTTGAAAACCTCATGGAAGTATTTTTTTCGTTTTCTAAATAAGATGATAAATAAAAATATGTGAAAATAGAAAAAGTATATGAACTAATGATTGGATCCCCGGAAACAGTGTCAGTTTTGACGCACGTCTATTGTGGGGTGTGGACAAAAATAATTATATTTTTTCTAGTACAGAATAGTGGATGACCATGGTCATATCTCTTGAATATCCTTCTCAATGTTTTACAATTAAATTTTTAATTTCACATATTCTATCTCTTTTTGTGGTTTTTTTTATTAGATGAAAGTGATTAAAATATTTCTGGGTTTTTTATTATTTAAAATAATGATATGTGAAGGAAGAAATCTAAATTTATACTATAATTCAAGTCTAAATAGAATGAATTAATAAGAAAGAACTTGGTTTTGGGGTTGGTTAAATATTCAATAATTATTCTCATTTGTATTTTTTATTTCCGTTTGATAATCCAAATGCGAAATCTCATGTTTTAACTGCTATTATTTATTTATAAATTGTGGAATATAATTCAAAGTTTGAGCACTCTCATTTCCACTTCATCCTTTAATCCAGGTTAGTGACACACCTTAGTATAGAATGTGTCATCTTCCAGGACCCGGTTCAATTGATGCCATTTCATCCATTGATTATCTCAACTCCAATGTGTGAAGAACTAACCAATTGAGTGAGGGGAAATTATTAAATAAAATAATATGGATAGACTGAGTTACATGTTATCAGTGGTAGTAACAACATCAGGGACATTCGACTTACCTATGCATGCTACTCAAATATGTCTACAAACATAAAATTAAACATTAAAGAAAATTTATGATCACCTTCACCGCCCCTTTGGCAAAGTCTTGGGTTTATCCTCTCATTTCTGAGAGTAATAGATTACTTGGTATAGTGGGTGGAAGAGAAGAGAGAGATAGGGAAAGAAATGAAGAAAAGTGTATAGAGAAATACAAAGGCATGGATTGATAAAAATAAAATTTGAATTACAATTGAAAAATAATACCAAACTAAAATTAAAATAAAATAAAATGATGAAATGGGGAGAGAAGAGAGGTGTATCATCATCTCATGCCTTGTTGGGAACCCTCCATGCCTGCTTGTATCGAGCTGATGATTTGGGAAGGATGTGAGAGCCTCCTTTTATAGGAAGAATTCTATCGCCTAAAATATTGTGCATTGTTGGTATAATAAATGGTGGATTAACACATGTAATTCTTCATACAAGTAGTTCATAAATGTGTATTCTGTTCAACTGCCACATTTCAGATCATTTAGACATCGTATAAAGGAGGTATGGAATTTTCATTGAACAAGACTTTTTATGGCCGAAATTTCCAGGAAGCTTCCTTCAAATGTATAACGATCAATAGAAACCTTAATGACTTAAAAACTGCCACAAAATTGTTTTAGAGTCAATCCTATGTGTCCTAGTGATATCCCAGGTAGAATAACCTATAGTAGAGGTGAGGAGACTGATTTGTGCATCCGTAATAGTGGTGAGGTCCATGTTGTCCGCCTAGAAAAGTTTCCAAATTCAATGAATTTTTTGGACTAATGGATCTTCAAATCAGCTCTAGGTCATAAAGATGATTTTGAAGAAAATAAAATCAGTATTAAAAAAAATTAATCAGTAATTTTTGACTTATATGTTTTAATAAGTGACAAAAATACCATTTTGGTAAAAATCTACCAAAAATCCAAAATTATGCACTTTTCTCATTTTTGCTCATATTCATTCTAAAACTAAAATTACCCATTATTTTAATAAAACAATGAAATACACGGGTTTTATCATTAAAAAAAAAAAATCCTCATTATTTGATAAAAAATATGAACATAATGTTTTTTTGGCAGAGATGTCATGCCTCCTTGTCTTGTGTTATCATAATATGTCATGCCTAAATTGATTAAATTCTTAAATGGAAAATGTTAAACGAGTCGGTATACTTGTTAGTTGTTTTTAGATTTCTTAAATGTTTTTTTGGTAATTATGATTAAAGGGTGGGTATATCCATGTGATGTGTTAAATGGAAATTGGTGATAAGTGGGTGGGTATAACCATGTGACATGATTAAATGGATGTGGATTACATGAGTGGATATACTCATGAGATGTAATAGTTTAAATGAGTAGGTATATTAATTGAATGGTTTTGAATGTAATTGTTTATATGAGTGGGTAGACTCATATGGTTATAAATTGTTAAATGTATGGAATGTTTGATGATTTACATAGATGCCAAGGACGGATCTCCATGGATTTGGAACACAGTAGTGGACACCTTGGTTGATTATTCACTTTGGGTCATGAGTATGTTTGATGTCCCGGGCTTTGTTTTACATTAGATCTGGCTTGATTGGACTCATGTAGGACTTGCTAGTACGCATGCTCCAAGGACTCCAACCAATACCTATACTGAGTTTCTATCGATATGATACTAGGACATGATGGTGATGCCTTGGTTTAAATACATTGGATTCAGCCCTTCATGGTCTACATTTCATTATATGGACCGATCGTGGGATATATGATTGTGGTTGTACGACAAGGTCGTGGGTTTTTGATATAGTGTTCTTTATAGAGTAAGGCTGTGTGGACATGATATGGATTGTTTTATGAAAAGGCTGTGTTATTTGTTTAAATTGCTTGTAGGTTCCTTGTTAGGAGCTTCCACTTATTTATGGAGCCATAAGAGGTTTTCCGGTATAACTTGTTTGCGTTGGTTATATGGCTTGGGCTTTCACACATACATTACTACATACTTGTACTTGTTTCGCATATTTCATAGTGCAGCTTAGAATTGTATAGATCATTTGTTGGAATCCTACTGGGATATTTATCTCACACCTTGTTTGGGCCTCCTTGGGGACCCAAACAAATTATATGGTTTGAGGTGATAGTAGGGGAAAGCTCCCTAACGGTAGTTGTGGATCATTTCTTTAGTGCATGGGAGAATGAGACCCAACTGAGGCTTGCGATGCTACTGTGACACTTTTTGATCTTTTTGGATTTTGGATACTTGTATTGTACTTTATTTCAATGTATATTTTTTGGTTGTTTTCTAGATACATATATCATCTATATCATGGTATATGAGACACTTATAGCTTGATATATATTCCTGTCTTGATTATTTATTTTACTGATTTTCAGCTTATTGTATTTACTTCTGCTATTTAATTTGATTGACTCACACAATGATATACTCTGGTAATGAGGGAATATTATCCCCAATAACTCAACTAGGCCCTCACCACTAGTCGGAAGCATTTGGAATTTGAGGAGTGTGCTCGACTCCATGTAGTCAACCGTGCTTGGGGCACTATTGAGTGGCATCTGAGTTCAGGATTTTATAAAGTGGTATCAGAGACAATGTCTTTTCTAGTTTGATTTACTATTTGGAGACAATAGACATGGATATGAAGGAAAATGGAATTTGTTAATGAGCTATGCTCGAGTGTAGCTAACCCGTGTACAAGAAAAATCAAAATTACCCTAAATGAAATTGCTATTTTCTGGTTTTGACTATTACAGTTGATTTGATTTCACCATTATGCATCACACATGATTTATGCTAATACTATAGATGCAATTGTGGGTTCTATTTTCTTACAACCTGATGAGATGAGGGTATTCCATCTCTTGCATCATATAGTCTCTTGTTAGAAATCACATATCATGCATTATATCATGCCATTTAAGATGAATTATATGATGCATGATATTGTGATTGGTGATCTAATAGTTGTTCCTAATTTTGAGATAGGCTTTGTGTAGAGGATAGATAAGTGACATCATCTTTCAATTCATAATGTGTTTGGGCCCTTATGAAATAAAAAATGAAGTACATTTTAAATTAAAATTTTAATGTGAATTTGATGTGTATGGATTATATGGGCATCAAATTTTGATTCATGAGGTGTTATGGGTCCTAGAGGATCAGAACTTGGTGGACCATTGGTTAAATCATGTCAAATAATGACTATTAAATGAAAATAAATGGAAAATAGAGACATGACCTACACCGAGATTTTGATTGGGTGAGAGGTAGTGTATCTAGTTGTGTTGTGGTTGTTCTTTGTACAGTCATGGACTTAGGATTAGGTTTTGTGTTATGACTTGTTTTTAGGAGGGTTTTGACCTATCCTATGCTTTTGAGATGCGACTTAGATATAATTCCTTTTTGAGGTGAGTGTTTGGCATTGTAGAGGCATGTCACCTTGAAGACCTCCAATGATATGCCAAGACGGTGGCGATGACCATGCTTCGAAGGTGGTGGGACATGAGATAATAGTGGATCCCTTTTAGTGCATTTTGTGGTACAATAGACTATTTCAGACATAGGTGATGAGGCATAGTTCCACAAGGGGTTATTTTTCTATATGTAGACTTTTCAAGGAGCACTATAGCCTACCATGAGTCTGGTCGAGCTGACATGGGTGTTCTAGCAGCAACATCCTTTCACGTTTTTGGGGGATGATGGTCCACAAGCTTTTGAGTTGTGGCTTGAGACCACACAAGCTGCATTCGAGCATCTGAAGACACCTCTTGAGTGGAGGGTCAATCTCACCCCTTATATGATACATGGAGTAGTAAAGTACTAGTGGGATGTTCTGAACTAGGCTTAAAGGCTACGAGATATGGGTTGGACGGATTTCCAGGCCTACTTCCTTGACTAAATTTACCACAAGACACTATGGGCAGAGTGGTCTAGTGAGTTCATGCGTTTAGAGCAGCGAACCATGACGGTTATAGAGTACTCAACATACTTTATAGAGTTTCATATTTTTGCACTGATGTACCTTACTGATGTGCTGTCGAGATCGAGATTCATTGAAGAAGGCCTCTAGCATACTGTCAAATCCTAGGTCAATGTGTTCAGGTTGACATCTATCATTGATATTGTGAATCAGGAACTTATTATAGAGTGGAACCTGAGAGAATTTGAGGATATAGAGCAGGGAAATGTTTCTTCTCACCCTAGTGGTTCTACATCTTCACCCAGGAAGCACCATTTTGATGCTTTCCATGAGATGCGCATCAGTTAGGCTATGAGTTATAGTAGTTCGGTGTTTTGTCACTAGTGTGGCACGAGAGGACACATGAAGAATCAGCGTGACTGCGACCCAGTCGAGTGTGGAGCTTATGGAGTGATGGGCCACATGCAATGGTTTTGTAGGACCTTCCCTCCAGTTGTGAGTGGTAGGCGGTCAACTTAGATGTTAGGTTCATGAGTAGGTTTCTAATATATGTGTCAAGTAGGGAGCTAGAGCAATGCAGGCCGATCAGGCTGCAGAAATAGTGGTCTTTGCTGAGGTAGCCATACACCAATTACTCATATACATCGAAGGGGACCTACTCTGAGCATGAGGTTGTTTCATAGGGTCGTGGTATAGGTCAATTATATTATGTACAACCTACCCATGAGGAGAAAGGTTTCATACTGTCTATAGTTAGAGGAATGATCTTAGTAGCCTCTACTACTGCATCTTCTCTTTTTGAAATAGTTTTATCTCATAGTTTCATATCTACACCTATGGTGAAAATACATGGTCTTGTTGTGTGGTATTTTGAAAGCGTTTTAATGCTACAAATACTATTGGGAATCATAATGGATGATGTGATATAGTGTTGAGAGTACCCCCTTGAGGTTGGTGGGTGTTAGCTCATTTGAGATATTTATGTATTTGAGATGATAGGGTTTGACGACATTCATGGGATTGATTGTTTAGTATATTATCGATCTTTCATTGTCTACTATCACCTAAGGGTAACTTTCACATCACTAGAGGATGCAGTGTTTACTCACAATGGTGAATGGGGTGTCTAGGCGAGTTGAGATTGACTAGATTATCATGTGTTGGGAAGAATGATAACCTATATTTCTATTTTGTATTTTGGATGATCAGTGAGTGAGTCCGGTAGACATTCCTCTAATGGTGGATCATTTCATGGACATGTTACCATATGAATTTTCTATTTTACCTCTCTATAGATAGGTTGGGTTCTTCATTGAACTAGTGTTATGAAATGCACCAGTATCCATTTCTACTTACTAGGTTGCTACGATTGAGTTGTAATAAATTAAGTGGAAGCTAGCATATTTGGAGGGAAAGGAGTTTATCTGACCTAATACTTCTCTACGGGGTTTTCCAGTTCTTTTTTTAAAAAATATGTATATAACTCTTAGGATATTTGGGGATTATCGTAATTTGAATCATCTAATAGTTAATAACTGATATGCCTTTCCACAAATAAATGAAATGTTTGATAAGATTATAGAATCCCGAGTATTCTTGAAAATTGAACTTAGGATAGAATATCACTAGGTAAATATTTGACCCACATACATACCTCATACAACCTTTCAAATTAGGTATGGTCTATATGAGTATCTGTTTATACCATTAAGTCTCATAAACACGATAGTAGTTTTCAGGGTGCTGATTAACCGAGTGTTCCATCCTTAATTTTTCATATCAAGTATTGGTATGGGAGTAGTTTTGATGTAGGGGGATAAAGTTTTGGCATATGAGTGTCAGTTCCTAAGGCCACGTGAGAGTAATTACCCTATGCATGATCTTGAGCTAGATGCAGTTGTTCATGCTTTTAACTATTGGAGAAATTATTTATTGGGAGATCATTTTTTGGTGTATACAGACTAAAAAATCCTCAAGTATATATTTACTCAGTATTATTTGAATATGAGGAAAAACAGTTGGGTGGAGTACCTACATTCTTTTGACTTCAAACTTGAATACATGACTGGTAAAGGTAATGTAATATTCGATGCACTAAGCACATGGTCTCAGATACAGATAGTGCAATAGGAAAGTAGCAAGTGGAAACATATGGTGTTATTCTCTAAGATATATATGGAGGTGAACAACATTTAGGGATAGAAATATATAATATCCATAGTTGTGACCTATACCCTATTGGATAAAGTAAGGATGAGGCAGTTATCAAATTCAGAGGGTCTAGTCCTATGGGAGAGTGTGGAAGGTGAGGACCCTCCTCCTGGTTGGACCGTAGTGGTTGATGAGATCTAACATATCCATGGATGTGTTTGGGTTCTAGTGGATATACGTTGGGATATGATGTGGGAGTTTTAGGCTTCATCATGGGAACTACATCCCGGAATCAACAAGATGTACTGTGACTTACATCATCAATACTAATGGACAAGTATGAAAATTGTGGTAGATAGTTTTGTTACGAGGTATTATGCCTGTCATCATGTGAAGGAGGAACATCAACGACCAGCCATGATTTTATAGAAGTTACTTATTCCAAAGTGGAAATGAGATGATTTCATAATGGATTTCTTGACTGGTTTACTATGGTCTCCTTGAGGTAACGATGTTGCGTGGGTTGTTGTTGATGGGATCAAAAAGGGTGATCATTTATTGCCTATAAAGGATACCTTTAATGTAAATGTTCTTGTAAGGTTGTATATCCATGAGATAATAAAACCTCATGGGTTCTCATGTGCTATCATTTCAAATAGGTATTCCCACTTTACATCTCGTTTATTATAGTGTTTTCAGAGGGCACTGGGTACATAGGTGCTTCTGAGCACAGTCCACCACCCTTGGACTGATGGCCAATCAGAGTGTATCAAACAAGCTCTAGAGAACATGATGAGAGAATGTGTCCCAGATTTTGGGGGATCTTGGGAGAGACACATTCATATAGATGAGTTCTCCTATAATAACAATTATCAGGCAATGATACAGATGTCTCCTTGCGAGGCTTTGAACGGTAGGCTATGCCAATCACTCTTGTGATGGCTAGAGGCAGGTGAGGTAGCTTTACTGGGACCTTGTCTCAAGAAAGAGAATTCTAAGTAGATATAGTTGATTCAGAAGCATTTGGCTACTGTAAAATCTTGATAGAAATCTTATGTTGATCACTGTATATGACCTCTAGAGTTTGTGTTCAGGGATCAGGTCTTTTTATGTGTTTCACTAAGGTTGGGACATAGAAAGATCATGATACATGGTAAGATTTAACCCCTATATATTGGGCCATTCGAGATTCATTAGAGAGTCAGATCTGTAGAATATTTGTTTTAGTTACCTCAGATGTACTGAGCCATGCATGATGTCTTCCACATATCACAAAAATGCCATTAAAATTCAGACCCATCTCACACTTTTCAATCCATGGGGGTTGAGCTACAATTTGATGCATCCTTCAAGGATCATATTATTCGTATTGTTGATATGATAATGAAGGTTATACAAGGCTAGTTAGTTCCTCGAGTACAGGTTCTATGGAAGAAAGACCGTTCACAAGACAATAATGAGGAGCAGGAGGCCGACATACGTGCTCAGTGACAGGAGTTTTTTCCAATGGGTCTTGACTACCCATGAGAGGGAAATTCGGGGAAGAATTGCATTAAGGGGGTAATATTGTAAGATACTATGTTTTTCTTGAGGTATGAATATTTTACATTCTTTTTTGGCTTAGACCCTAAGTTGGGCCATGGGCTGGTTGGGTTGTTTTTGGGAAATAATAGGGAACAAGGTTGTATACTGATTATAGGCTAATTACATGATGTGTAATTGGATTACACACTGTGTTATTTGGTTTCATAACCTGTAATGGTTTTTCTAGGAGCTTTCACCATGTGTAAGGGTTTTTACCCATTAAAGTAAAATCGAGCATTACACCCCATGTAAGGAAATTACTTGTCTTGTAATTGCCCGACTAAGTTTTTTAAAAATAGCGGCATGGACCTCAAGTTTTTGGAAAGAAGCCTTTTTCACACTTTTGAAGATTAAAATTTTTCTTATCAATCTTTTCAGATCTAGCACCCATTTGGATTCCATTTCATCCCCTGTCATTTTTGTTGTAATTATGAGGGTAAGATATTGATTCCTTTTTAGCCATTCTTGATTCTTTATAACAATAGTTGCATTGTTTGGATTTAGCCTTTTATGCCCTAATTTCTTATTCTTCGTAAGTTCATTAGATTTATTCCAAACCAGGATTAATTAGGATTTGATACTAGATGAGAAATACACTAATGAGATAAGGTAGGTGTTCTATACTTTTCTTTCATCTTTTGATGCTTTATTGAGCTATTGACATTTTTCTGCCCGCTGGACTTTTTAGCGCGAGCCAGATTTTAATGTGTTAATCTGAAATAGGATGATGTAAGACCTGTTTGGGACACCCTTAGGTTCTTAGAGATGCGTTTGTGGTTGTTGACCCAGCCTAAGGACACCCATGGGTTGCACCAAGCCTTTACTTTGGTTTTTACCATTGATGAACTACCCATGGGGTGTGACCTCGAGTTTTCCTAGTTTAACGAAGCTCCGTTGTACTGAAATGTGGCTGAATTACATACATATAAGATATCTTGCCTCCTTACCTTGTGTTATAATAATATTCCATGCCTAACTTGATTAAATACTTAAATGGAACTTTTCAAATGATTCGGTATACTGGTTGGCTATTTTTAGATTGCTTAAATAGTTTGGTTCATAATTGTGATTAATGGATGGGTATACCCATGTGATGTGTAAAATGGAAATTGGTGATAACTGGGTGGGAATATCCATGTGACATGATTAAATGAAAGTGGACTACATGAGTAGATATACTAATGAGATGTAATGTTTTAAATGAGAGGGTATATTCATTGAATTGTTTTGAAAGTAATTGTTTATATGTGTGGGTAGAATCATATGGTTTGAATTTGTTAAAGGCATGGAATGATTGATGATTTAAATAGATTTCATGAATGGACCTCCATGGATCTCGAATGATATAGTGGACACCATGGCTGATTATGCACCTTTTGTCTTTATTCTATGAGATGCCTTAGGCCTTGCTACCCCAGGGATTGAGCTATCTTGGACTTACGTAGGACATGTTGGTACACATGCTCCTAGGATTCCAAACAGTTCCATTGCCAAGTTTCCATCGAGATTCTCTTGAGACTCGAAGAGGATGTCATGGTCTTCAGCACCATATATTCGGCACTTCATGATCTACACTGCATTATACTGCATGACTATGGGATATATGATTGTGGTTGTACGACAAGGCCATGGGTTTTTGATATAGTTTTCTTTATGTGGTAAAGACACATGGACATGATATGGATGGTTATGTGTAAAGGATGTGTTGTTCGTTTATATTGCATGTAGACGCCTTGTTAGGGGCTGAAACATGTTGTAGGGAGCCACAAGAGGCTGTTTATTATTACTTGTTTGTAGTAGTTTTATGCCTTGGACTTTCACACTTACATTACTACCTACTTTCACTTGTTAGCATATTTCATAGTACTTCTTAGAACTGTATAGATATTTAGCTGGAAACCTATTGGGATGTTTATCTCACGTCCTATTTGAGCCTCCTTGGGGACCCAAACATATTATATACTTATAGGTGATAGTAGTGGAAATCTCTCTAAAACTATTTTTTGATCATTTTTTAGAGCATGGGATCATAGGACTAAGATGAGGCTTGCGATTCTACGGGGGCAGTTTTCGGTCATTTTGGATTTTATATACTTGTATTTTATTATATTTCTATGTAACTATTTCGGATATTTTCTAGATGCATGTATCATCTACATCATGGTATATGAGACACTTCTGTCTTGTTACATATTTTTGTCTTGATTGTCTATTTTATCTATTGGCTGCTTATTGTATTAGCTTCCAATATTTAATGTGATTGACTTCCATTGTGAAAAATTATGGTAATGGGGGTATAGTCTCCCAAATGACTCACATAGTCCCTAACTTCTAGTCATAAGCCTCTGGCATTTGGGAAGATGTGTTTGAGGCCATGTAGCCAACTGGGATTGGGGCACAGTTGAGTGACATCCGGGTTAGGGATATTACATTTGTACAATGATTCAATGATTTCATTTCAAAATTCATTGATGTAATATGAAGATATAATATGATGTTGTGCATGTACATACTATATCACATCTAGCTGTGAATAAAATTCCTTAATGAAAAAAAAATTCCTTTGGGTGACAATTCTTGTAGTGAGATAAATTCCTTTAACTAATATTAAATACTTTGGGTGAGAAAATTCATAAAGTGGGAAAAAAATTCGAGTGAGAGAAATCCAATTGTTTGAGAGGTTATAGAGATGGTATCTTGTGGTGACTTCTATAGATTTAGAATCAATAATAAAATTATATATGTCACTTTTAGTGTAAGATTCAGTCAAACTATGTTATCTAGCACATCAAAAAACTGTGGTCTTAGTGATAGTTTATTTGTGGTAGTTCTAATAATCACTACTAAAAAAACATTATTAAATATATTTTAAATATAGTGGCAGCTTCAATGAAACCACTGCTAATATTTTTAAAAAATAACTGACCCCACCATGTACAACTGATGCCCTAACCCCCTAGCTCCCTTGGATGTTCCTCTCCTCGATGCTAGCGACTACCCCTCCCCCTTGGTGGCGCCTCTCCTCGACATTGGAAATCACCCCTCCCTCTCGGCCTCGCCTCTCCCCAACACTAGTGACCACCCCCACCATGATCACGAATATCCCCGGTGCTAGGGAAACCCTCTATCACACTACCCCACACTGATCCCTCATCCCCACCTCTCCCTGACGTTGAAGACCACCCATCCCCCAACATCGGTGATCGCCCCTCTCCCTCGATCACACCTCTCCCCAATTCCAGCGACTATGCCTCACTCTCAATCATGCCTTTCCCCAGTGCCAGTAATTACCCCCCCCCCCCCCTCTACCCATCCTTTCCCTGGCACCGGCAACTACACCTCCCACTTGGTCGCACCTCTCCCCAATGTCGGTGACCACCCCTCACCCTTGAACCCACATCTCCCCGACAAAGACCCCCCTTCTCTCCAACAACATACCTCTCCCCCCTTCCCCCACTTCCCCATGACGGCTCACCCCTCATCTTCAATGGTGACCACCCCTTTTCCTACTCTCACATATGATCCTTGTGACCCCAACCCCACTTGTTACCTCATGATGTCCCGATAATGACCCCCCTGCTCCTTGATGGTGATCCCCAACGGCGACCCCTCTCCCCCGTTTCTCAGAGAGTGAAATACCTAATTGTAAGGTGTAATTTTTTTAATATTTTATGATTGGGTTTCTATATCATTATGTAGTATATCATATTGTGCAATAAAATGATAAATTTTATCACTTAGGAATCCTATACAGATAACAATCAATAATGACTATTATAAATTGGGATCATGAATCATTTATATGATGAATTCATGTTTATCTGTGGTGTTATAAATAGTTTGTAATTGCATGATTCATTTATGCCTCATGTATTCTTGGTGAGTAAGCCTTAGAGACATTTGTACAATGGTTGATTAGAGGCTAGGAAACCATTTTCTTTTATTGATTATTCACTAACATTTTAGTATGCTTCTTCCACACTGGCATAAGACATTGTAGGTAAGAACATACTGAGTGTACATTTATGTTCACCATGATTTTATATACTATATTTATATATTTATAGGATAAATTAGGTGACCAAGCATAAGGAAGTTAATTGATGTTTACTTTTAATTGTACTTGTTTGATTAACCATTTATATCTTTATATTTGAATATATAGGGAGAAGAGTGAAAATCCAATACCTATGGATAAAGGTTGGATTACTTTACCACAAAACACACCTCGTTATGACAGGAGTTTGAAAAAAAATATTATATAATTAAAAACTAACCAGTGGATGGTAGAATAAAATGTGTATGTACTGATTGAAAATTCAAGTGATGGTTAAATAGAAATGATGTATATTATCATTTTATATAGAAACAATTTTCTGCTCAATATTTATATAGGATTTGGAATGTTGAATATATTGTTATGGAAATTTAAAACAAAGATAATCCTATCAATGAAACACAAAGTGACCGTCCATAGGGAAATTCCGTTTGAAATTTGATAAATAAAACATTTTTCATTTTAGGATATAATGTCCCAGATTTCAATAGATCCAAAAAATCATAAAATTGACCATGAGAATTTTAATCCTTCTAATAAGTTCAACGACCAAAAAAATGAGCTTAATGAATTATTTGAAGATGTGCATCAAGAACTGTATGAAGGGTGTGATAAATATTCAATGTTTTCTTTTCCACATATGTTGTATCATATAAACTGTCTCTGTGAAATTATTGACAAAGAAATGTACATGATTTTAGAGTTTCGTCATGATGAAATTAGTGAAGATATGATCATTGCATCATTCTATGAGATTTAAAAGGTTATAAATAAACTTGGATTGTATTATAAAAATATGCATGAATTCCTTAATGATTGCATGCTTTAATAGGGAGAAGTGTCCAAAAAAGGAGAATTCGTAAGATTTCATAAATGTAGAGGAAATTCAATGAACAACAATGAGAGTTTAAATCAATGCAACCCCCTAAAGAATAAAATAAGAAAACTCCTTCATCTTTATTTCATTACATTCCTCTGATATGATGCTTGAAATGATTATTCATGGCATCTAAGACTACATATGAAATGAAGTGACATGATCAGGATAGCAATGATGGCTTGATGAGACATCCAAATGATTCAACATCATAGAAAATGTAGGATTCATTATATATATATTTTTCCTCGAATCTTAATAATTCATGTTTGGGATTGGATTCTGATGGTTTTAACCCCTTTTGTACTTTAGGTACTAATTATCGTATTTGGACAGTTGTTTCGATCCCTTATAATCTACCTCTATAGATGTGTACGAATAAATATAATTCTTTTATTTCAATTATTATTTCTAAAAAATGCCTAGAAATGGAATTGATGTATACCTTCATCCTCTAATAAAATAATTGTGGGAATTATGAGATGATAGAATGGAAACATATGACGCCTAAATGAGAAAACTATTCAATGTACTTGCTAATTTAATATAGACAATTACTAACATTCCTGGATTAGAAAATTTATCTGATTGGTACAATCATTCTAGTTTGTAATTTTTTTCATCAACAATTACCTCATAGAAGAAAATGATGTTTTATGCATCATCATTGATTTTCTAATTTCTTGTCATATATCTTGGTTTAACAGGACACAATTCCATGAATATATTAAACTGAGAAATCCACAAAAAGTGTTATTAGGTTCAGAAATCCTGGGACAATTAATGTGTGTCATTGAAGAATTTGGAAAATATAATCATTTTAAAGAAGGGGAAAAGGTTACAAGGTAAAATATTTGAAGAATCTGGAACACAAAAATGAAGGGTATATTTTTCAAAATTCCTCATTAGTAGTTTAATTTGATATGTTATAATCTTGACATTATGAATATTGAGAAAAAAATTTGTGGCAATGTAATTTTCACATTTCTTAATGAGAAGGGTAAATCGAAGGATCACCTTAATGCTCATAAGAATGTGGAGTTATTGAATATAAAGCATGTTTTTTGGAAAAATGAGATTAGAAAGTATCCTACAACTATTTTTACAATGAAAAATCAAGATAAAGACGTATTCCTTTAAAATTTAAATATTTTAAAAGTGGAAGATAGATATTCAAGTAACATATCAAGGTGCATTGGAAAAAAAAAATTGAATGTTACATGGATTGAAAAGTCACAACTCATGTATTTTAATGGAATAGTTGTTTTCATTGGCATTTTTTAAAATGTTAACTGAAAAATAAACTATTTTACCAATTTCAATTATCTTTATAGAAAAAAATATAAATCTAATTGAGCTCGATAAAATTCAGGAAAGAATTGTTTTTGACACTTTTTTATTTGTAGATGTTATTTCCCCCTTCATTATTCACTGTGATGATTCATTTGATTGTTCGTTTGGTTGAAGAAGCTAATCTTGGCTGACCAGAACACTATCAATTGATGTATCCAATTGAGAGGTACAATGATATAATTTTTATTTTCATTAGTGAATTTAATTTTATTAAATTATTGCATAATTGTTTTATATGTTTCCTATTTTTTCATCAGGTACATAGGTCATTTGAAATCATACATGATGAATAAATATCAACCAAAAGGCTCTATTGCTAATGTTTACATATCCAAAGAGTGATTGACCTTGTATTCAAGTAATTTGGATGGGATTGAGAATAGATTCAATAGTGTTTAATATTTTGATGACATCTCAAATAATTATCTTTTTGAAAACTACTTGTCAATATTTCCAATTATTGGATAACCAATTGGAAAGGGGTCAAATTCTACACTGAATGAATTGGTGTTTCTATAAGCACATAGATATATACTGCTCATTAGTCTTAATACAAATCCATTTTATGAAGAATTATGATTTCAAATAAATAAGTTATTAAGGGGTAGATCTTGAAATGAGATGGAATTAAAAAAAGATGTTAATAAGGAGATTCTCAAATGGATCACCCATCGGGTATGTATATAATCATATTTATATTATTGACATGTAGTTATTTTGTATATGTTAAAACTAAAACATTATATATATATTTGTAGATAAATAATGTTGAAAATCAAGCTTAAATATCAAATGCTTTTACGTTTTTTTTGGATCGAGGTCCTCTAAGATAGTCTACGATATTCGATGCCTACAATATTAATGGTTTTAGGTTTCATACAATTTATCAGGAAGAATACTTAAAAACTCAAAATAGTGGTGTATTTACAATTACAGAGGTGGGATATTATGGAAATTTGGTTGATATAATTGAATTAAACTATCATGGTTAGATTTTGGTTGTCTTATTCAAATGACAGTGGGATAATATTGATATGGGTATAATGAATGATTTATTCCATTTTAATTCTATCAACTTCTCTCGATTTATCCATACCAATGAGCATGTATAGAATGATCCATTTATCTTGGATTCCTTTTGTAAGATATTTTATTATGTGGATGATGAAATACATGAAGGTTATAGTTTTTTTTACACTTAAGGTAGAGAGACTTATATGATATGAGTGATACAGATCAATTGGAACTTTGTGATAGTGAACCTAATCAACCACAAACATTGAATAATTTTTTAATGACAATATGGAAACAATAGAACTTATAATAGAGGGTGAAAATGAAGAACTCATCACAATAGAGGTTTATAATAATGTAGATAATGAAGATAATGATAATTGAATGTATAAATTGGTAATGAAAATATATTACAATTTCTCCTTGATAAGTGGTTCATACATATATACATGGTTCTAGTTTTTTTTCTTTTTGTAAATATTTATTAGTTTTTAATTTTCTATAAATTTAATATATTTGAACCAATTGAATTGAAAGAATAATGAGAACAAATAAATTTCAAAATCCCATCTAGTTGTCATCTTGGAGCACACCACAACTACCATAATCTTCATTGGATCTAAGTGAATCAGTTGTACTTGAGACTACCAGCGAGCCAACCATTCCCCAGTTTCTTTTAGTATCCCACTATCTAATTCACCACCAGCTATGGAGAAGTTGTTCATCCCTTCATATAGTGGATATCGGTGAGTTACTATTACTGGTATGTATGTCATTGTAAAAAAACTATATATATTATAAATTGTTTAATTAATTTTTCAAATGGATAATAGTAACAATAGAAGATATATAAATATGAACATGAAAGATATATGAGACCGGAAGGAATTCAATATTATCATTCCATTTGCGGATTTTGGGATTCTTACTGATGATGTTTCCAGAATCTATGGAAGATAATTTGGCATCTTGTTTGTGAAAAAATGAGCATTCCCATAAATTATAAATATTGGAGGCATATTTCTACAACTTGGAAAAATGAAGTTTTTGATACTTAATTAAAGGAAATTTAATTTAATATTCATTGATATCTAATTTACATGACATGAATAAAATTTTGTAATATACTTATACAGTGTTATGTTTTTTATTTGTAGATGTTTTTTCATTTGGATGTCCTAAGCACTATTTCACACCCATGCACTATTAAAAAATTAGGAAAGAGACGGTGATATTTGTAATGAATATTATGACATGAGTTTAAGGAAATATCTTTGACCTCATGATAGATGTATGATAAAGTGTGTGAATTAATTTCTCATGTGAAATGGAATTTGTTTTTCGATATTACAGAGATTAATCTCATGAAGTAATTGTATATTTTAGAGTATCGTAATAACATAAACAAAACAAAATTATAATTTTTATTAATGTTGATATTTTTTATAGGAATTATTTAAAAAAATACTATGAATCATGAGAAATAATTCATTCTTCATATTAGTGTGTCTTAGAGTTTTTTTAGAAAAAGAATAATTTTGGTTTGTATTTTATTCATTATTATTTATATCATTTTATTATAAGTCACGTTTTTTCTAACTTGTTTATATTTTTTATAAAGGAAAATTAATTATGTTACTCTATTAGCCATACATAGATGTGGTTTAAAGTGCATAGGGAATATGATGTCAGTTTTGTAAATGACCCTACCATAGATGTTAGAGTAAGTATTTTTCATTATCATTTCAGGTTATTTCATTACTATAAAAAACAATAATGAAAAATATATTATGACAAAAAAAACACTTAAACCCAATTAAATGGGGCTAGATACATGGATAAAATGATGCCAATTTAGCACCATTTGATACATCTATCCAACCCCAATTAATTGGGATTATGGTGTATTTGTTGTTATAATTTATTTTTCAGTATTATGTTTTTATAGTAATGAAATAACAATACATAGTAATAAAAAATTTATTAATTAGAAAATATTTTAAAGTTCAAAAATTTTAAAAAATAATTGTAAATATTTTTGTATTAACCGGTTCAAATTCAATAAATATGGGATGTGAACCATTCAAAATCATCATCAGTTTCCCAGAACGATGAAGTTCCAATTTATTTAGGGAAGGATAATCTGAGACATATACAGGGGATGGGTTTTGGACATACACCATCAGTTGTCTTTGGTAGGGATCTATCATCAGTTACTACTACACATACTGGGGGATCAAGTATCACTATTGATAGGGAATCACAAAGATAAATTAGAAGGTTTAAAGGAAAAGTGCGAGAACATGACTATTATACGAAAACATAGGATCAATGGTGAGAGAAAATGGAAAAAGATTTAGTTATTATATTTCAATGGATTACTTGAATGATACCCAAGGAAATTTCTAGCCTTATAGATTATCCTATCAAGGTAAATTCTATATTTCATAGATCATTCACACATTTTCAAAGAACACATACAACTTCCTTAAGTAAAAATAAAATGTCACTTTTATATTGAAAACATGCAATTCGAGACATACTGACAACATCTTGCACCGGATTGACGTTAGTTTGATTCCTACACATAATAAATAAATTATATATTATTATCCTTATGTTTGAAAACAATTCAAGCTCATTTTCTCAGTTTTGAAATAGTAAATAGTTTGTAATGGTACCAAATCCTTTAAAAACATGTTTGTGTGGGGGGAGGGGGGGGGGGTCAAAAAATAGGAATTAGATTCCATATTAACAAAAATTCAGAGGAAAATGATTGTGGATTGATTTTTGAAATGTAGGAATAAATGACACATCATTTCGAGTTATAGTTTACCTGAGATGGGTGTAAATATATTTTTAGTGTCTTAGAACACCAAATCATGTGTGTAATGGTTCAATCAATAGAATATGATATCATATTGACATGAAATCATGAGAAAAACACCATTGAATTATTTTTGACATGTAATCATATAAACAATATCAATTAGACTTGTAGTTCAGTAAAAATTCCATATTAAATAGTTTTTAAATGTACTAAATCCTTTAAAAACGCATTATATGGGATCAAAATTAGAAAAATGATGTTGGATTTCCATGAATTTAGAGGAAAATAACCATGGTTATTTTTTGAAATGTAGGAACCAACAACATGTTATTCCAAGTTACAGTTTTCCAGGGATTCTTCTAAATGCATTTTTAGTGTTTTAAACTACTAAAACATGTGTATAAAATTCCAAACCAAAGAAAAAAAACCTCATATTGACTTTAAATGTAACCCCCTGACCCCAGCTACCCAGAGTCGGTGCATTACTTTGTAACATAGGCATGATCACAAAAGATCAAGTCTCGAAAGACCGATTAGTTTATTAGCCTTGGAAACACTAGATACATTCATAAGTCTTACATTACATCATAAAGTAAAACAAAACTACAACATCTTCTCTTCATATACCCTTATATTATCCCTGCAGGTCATTCATAATATACTTCTTTACATCCTGGAAAAATTAAAACATTGAAAGGGGTGAGCTCAGATGCTCAGTAAGGATAAAAATATTGCGGAAGCTTTCATAAATAAACATTAACATTTAAAGCAATGTATAACTAAAACAAAAGCCTTTTAACCATGAACTTCAACATAATATGGAAAAAGTAAAATGAGAAAATTCCATTTACTTATTCACATGTATATTCTACTGGTCGAATAATCACATGCAATATCAATAACCACTTTCATAATGACGGAATGCATAATGCCAGACTATCATAACCATGTAGTCAAGGCCTCGTGCCAAGACCACAAATAAGATTTTGTAAAGGAGTCGTGCCAAGACACTAGTTTGTCTCATGAGACCTACCGATGCATCGAGGAGCTGTAGCGGGCTCCACCTCTCACTTATTAAGTCCAATTCATTCCTCATATGAATAGGTTTAAACATATCATAAACCATAACATAATCATATCACATAAAACATGCATAAAGGAAACATAACATTTCCACATTTCAATCACAAGATATCAATACAACACATTGATATAATAAAAATACTTTCAAAACCATTTTCAATACCAAAATAAAAGAAAATTAAAACTTTGTATTTGTTTTTCATTTAAAAAATGTGATGGCTTGTAGAGGATGTCAAAACTCAAATAATGGTCATGGCAGCGGAGAAGTCATTGTCGCCACATATGTACGGAACGAAAAAAATTCCCTTTTTTTCGTTTAGTAAAACACTTCGTATAAAAAAGATTCCTTTTGAATAAACGTAAAAGTCAAAGGGGTTTATACACCGTATAAATGAAAGTTGTGTATAAAACCAAATATGCCTCAATAAAAGGAGATTGAGACGAAGTCCTTAAAAATATCATTTTTAAAATAAAATAGATCTATTATGTGTATTCACTATAAGTACACATAAAGAAAGTAAAAATACAAGATAGTACATAATAATATCATGACGTAATTTGAATGTAGGATATTAACCCAAAGAATGGAAATTGGGTTAAGAAATTCCCTTACCTTGCGTCATGTCTTGACTTGACCGTTTTTTAACCTCCTGAATAATAAACTAGAGTTAATATATACCTTCTTAAGAACCTTTTTCAAGTTCATTATTTCTTTTATATCACTTATTACCATGTTATGAACATTATGTAATTATTTAAGTTAATAACGGTCGTTTTGACGATTTTTGGTACTTGAGTCAACAATAAACTTCTTATAATTACAAGTTGTTTATGTGGTAGAATATCCATTATCTCCAGAATTATATTCATGATTTAGATATCACATATATCTTATATATCCAGTATATACATTCATTTATAATATTACGTAACATTTAGAGGTAAGAAATGATATGCACCGTTCATGGAGACGGTAAGCCGTACGTACGCATGAATGCTACTTTCATTTATATTTCGTATTTAATGGAATGAAATCATAATGATATAAATGTATAATATAATTCCAGTATAATATAGTGTATAATACCATTTACTCCATCCTTTATACATCCCACATATGGCATTAACAATTCAAATCACTTTGAGGGGGCGGTAGTCCGCACTTTCTAAAATGAAATTATCGTGTTTACACATAATGGAAATCATAATGGTATGATATAAATGAGAAATAAAGAAGAATAATGAAAACATAAACATAATATATATCTAATATATGAAAATAGTTTCATCAAAATGGCCACCATTATAGGTGTTAAAAGAATATTGAACAATCATCGTTTCGTGAGGCAGTATTTCGCCACCCACAGAAACAGTATGTTCTTTAACCATTAGAAGAGGCTGTGTGTATGTGTAAACCAAATACTTATCATAACAACATCCTAGTATATTTTAGATACTGGTGTTTTTAAAAAATAAAGGAATAAAAAGAGTTTAAGGGGTTGGAGAAGCTAAATAAAACAAAACAACATTAGAGAAGAGATTACCTAAAAATCGGGTAACTCTTTTTGATTTGAGCCAAAGGCTTCCTTGGGAAGTATTATGCCCAATGTGATGCTTTTAGGAGTAAGGGAGGGTATTTGGGAGAGTATTTGGTCAGATTTTGGCCGACCCAAAAGGCTTTGAAAGTGTGAGTAAGGTGGTAGAGGTGGGGGCCTTTTATAAGTGGAGAGGAGGGGCACTCTTGGAAAGTAATGAAATATTACTTTATTACACGATGCGTTTCAGATTCTAAAGGTCCCAAACTTCTATAATTCGAGTATAAGGTGATAAGGGTTCGAAATATACCCATCCAATAGTATTTGTATAAGTTTAATCCTTGGATTTTACATTATCTTTTCATTTGTTTTAAATCATTAATTAATGAGGTAATCGTTGCATCATCATGGTGTCATAAATAATTTAATTTATTTAATGTATAAAAATTATAAAAAAATATCATGATGTAGGAAATCTTTTTATATTTTTAATTAATATATATTGTCAAAAATATGACTTGTATAACCCCATTTAAAAATTGTTTTAGTAAAACAACTCTTGTTTGTGACCTTTTTATTTTAACATTAAATAAAAAGTTATTTATGTGATTTTCCTACCAAAGTGGCTCCATGGGGTCCCCAAGTTGACCCATGGGTTTTCTTGGTCGTCCATGACACATCCAATAGTGTTTGTACAAGTGTAAAGGTCATTCCATATTTTTATAATATCATTTTTACCTTAAAGTTCACTAATTACATCTAATCGCGATTAATTAAACTAAAAAGTTACTATTCACCAGAAAATTATTTTAATCCAATTGAACCACATTTTACTTCATAATGAAAAACATGTATGTTGGATTTTTTAAAATCAAATCACAGAAGTGGTAATATTTCATTTAAACGAAAAATCAGTTATTTAACTACCACTTAGTGGTTTCACTATTCATCAAAATTGATGTTTTTCATAACAATGCCAAAATTTCACCCTAAGATCTAATTGATATTCCGAATCCAAAATTGATGTATATTTTACAAAATTACAAAAATATAAGTTGAATTAATTAATTTCATAATTAATTCCTGCTGTCACAACAAATAGCGTGTTTTTAAGAAACAATATATATCAAAAGATTGAAAATTGTTTATGTCCAATTTCAAAGTGAAATTAATTATAATGACCACCATTGGATAAAATGGTAAAAATATATTCTAATTATACTTAAAAACCACTCAATAGTATAATTTATCACTTTTAATTATTTTTTTTAAAAAATTTGTTTTTAAGTATTTTTCACAATTCATAAAAAATTGGAAGTTCTCAGAAAATTACAAAAAATTAAACTTTGGATAATTTCGATATTACGAATACAAAAATGAGGTCCATTTTGAAATATAAAATTTATATAATTTCAAAAAGTTGGTATTACTATTCATAACAGTTACTTTGATTAGTTGCAGTGTGTTAGAACTCGAAGTTGCGTACAATGCAAGCTATTGCATTATTGAATGAGAAGCGTATCATGGAAACTTGGGGTGTTACATTCTCCCCTCCTTCAATAAATAGATTCCATGAAATTTGAAATTTTTCTTTAAAAATAAGAGGTTGAAAATATAAAATACCTTTGTGGAAAACCCACATCAAAAATAAGGTTAATAAAAATATAACTTTAAAAGATAAAAAGATAAGTACAAAGGTCACCCGAGATAGACCATACTAGGATTCTATGAAAATATTGATATGGAAGAAAAAAAACCCTCAAGGTCTGATGGAGAGTCGTAGAAAATTGGATTAGGAGAAAGTTAACCATAAGAAAATCACAAACTTGTGATTGGTTAAATAGTCATTGAATCCTCAGTTGGAAAAGTTAACCGGCAACGTTTTTGTTTTATGTTACCTTTTATAAAATTGAGGAATTTATTTAGGAGATTTACTAAGAATGTAAGGGAATATACATACTTGTCATGTAGACATTCATTCTTTAATAAATTTTTACCACAAACCCATCTTTCACTCTAAAAGGTAATAGAACTCAAAAATATCATATTTATCCTAATTGTATAAGGTTCCAAATATTAACACATACCATTTAGATTAGTAAAACTATTTTATAATAACCAGGAACTTCATGTAGGCTAGTGGTAGGTAATAAAGGCATGACACACTATGGTTGTGGGTTTGATTCCTGCAGCTTTGTCCGACGCGACGGGTTATGCCCCACCCTGCAGATTGTCCTTTTCCTAAAACTATAGTATTCCAAAAATAATATTCAGAAATTTTTTAACCTTAAATAATACTATCCAAGGTTCAAATTAATCCATTCCAACCTATATATTTTCCAAAATACCTCTTTCCAGACTTTCTCTAAAGGGTCCTTAAATTCCAAAATCAATTGTAACATTACATTCCCTAAACAAAGTAAAGTTTATCTTATTGTCACATACTAAAAATATGATTTCTTTTATCATATTAAAACCTTAATGATAAAAACAAGTACTGCAGTACAACCCTTATGTATATCACATTATTTTTATAACCAAAATATAATCCTTGAGTCCAAAAGCACCAATACATTAATTATTCCACTTCATCTGTATTAACTGCATAAGATTGTCCTTGATCCATTGGCCTTTTCTGAGGTAAGTTTCCCTGACTCTTAGGACATTCATTTGAATAATGCCCCATTTCCCTATAATTTTAGCATTCAACAATGATAGACTCTTTCTTTCCCTTACAATCACGAGCCTGGTTACCCTTTTCTCTACATTTATAACAAACTCCCATTCCTTTTAGGCAAGTACCGGGGTGATTCTTCCCACAATTATCACATAATAGAAAATCCTTCTTTCCCTTTTTCCCTTTATCCGTCTCTTGTTCCACCGTTCTCTTCTTCTCTTGCTTTACTTTGTTGTCATAAGACTTAGAGAATTCCTTTTATGTCTTCATAGAACATGAGACTATATATTCGTATGTTGAGAAATATTGTGATACTAATGCTCGATGGCGAAACGGTTTTAAACCATCAATGAAACGATCGATCATACTTCTTGGGTTACGTATATAATCTGCAGCATGCCTCGCTAACTTTGTAAAGTTGGCCTCATACTTTGCGACATTCTCATCCTCTTTTTGTCTTAGACTCAAAAATTGCCTTTCCATATCTGCTCGATGGTCATGCGGAAAGTATTTTTCTATGAGAATTTCCTTAAACTCCCTCCATTCCATACTTGATACTTCTTCATCTTCCTTTGTGTTTTGAATCAGCGACCACCATTGATCGGAATCTTCAGTGAGGCGGTAGACTTCCATGACAACCTTCTCCCTTTTGCTACTCCCCAAGGCATGAAATATTTTCTCTAAGGAGTTTATCCATTGCTCAGATACTAATAGATTTGTACCCCCATTAAATGTTGGTGGTTGTTGCCTCATGAAGCGGTCTAACATTGATCCTCCACGTTGCGGATCAGGGTGCCCCAAATGAGTAAGGTTATTATTCATAACCTGAGTGAGTTGTCCCAGTATGGTAATAAGTTGATCAACACCAGTTGTATTTCCAGATCCACAATAATTACCTTGAGCAGGAGGGCAATCCCTACACGGAGTGCGTGCATTGATACGGTTTCCATTCCTTCCACTAGGCGCCATTTGTAAACAATGTCATAAACTAGATTAGTTTATTAATCAAAATACATAATTCCATACTTGTAAAATACTTAACATAAATTGAAATATTTATGGATATAATCCATAAAAATGTTTTCTGTGAGGAAATATATACTCATAACCCTTCATAGTGGTTTGTAAAGAAAATGAAAATTATCCTAAGCATATCCCCCGGGAGTGTCGTAACCAAGAGTGCAACAAGGCCCGTTGTCATGCACCAGTTCCCGTTCGAGCCTAGCTCAAAGTTGTATTTTCGGGTTTTACCCCTAAGTACATCTGTGCCAGAGCCTCCTCTACCTGTTCGTATCCAGACAGGGATGTATTGCTTGGAAAACTCTCAAAATTTCTACAACAACACAATTCTAGGAAGTTCGTCTATACTAATCCTCAAAGTCTATCTTTGGGCTATGTGAATTAATCAGAGTTTATCTAAATATAGCTTCCAAGGGTAGTACTAAACTGCCTCTGATACCTACTGTAACCCCCCGACCCTAGCTACCCATAGTCGGTGCATTACTTCGTAACATTGGCATGATCACAAAAGATGATGTCTCGAAAGACCGATTAGTTTAGTACCCTTGGAAACACTAGATACATTCATAAGTCTTACATTACATCATAATGTAAAACCAAACTACAACATCTTCTCTTCATATCCCCTTATATTATCCCTACAGGTCAGTCATAATATACTATTTCACATCCTGGAAAAATTAAAACATTGAAAGGTGTGAGCTCAGATCCTCAGTAAGGATAACAATATTGCGGATGCTTTCATAAATAAACATTAACATTTAAAGCAATGTATAACTAAAACAAAAGCCTTTTAATCATGAACTTCAACATAATATGGCAAAAGTAATATGAGATAATTACATTTATTTATTCACATGGATATTCTACTGGTCGAATAATCACATGCAATATCAATAACCACTTTCATAATCCTGGAATGAATAATGCCAGACTATCATAACCACGTAGTCAAGGCCTCGTGCCAAGACCACAAATAAGATTTTTTCAAGGCCTCGTGCCAAGATAGTAGTTTGTCTCATGAGACCTACCGATGCATCGAGGAGCTGTAGCGGGCTCCACCCGTCACTTATTAAGTCCAATTCATTCCTCATATGAATAGGTTTAAACATATCATAAACCATAACATAATCGTATCACATAAAACATGCGTAAAGGAAACATAACATTTCCACATTTCAATCACAAGATATCAACACAACACATTGATATAATAAAAACGCTTTCAAAACCATTTTCAATACCAAAATATAATAATGTTAAAACTTTGTATTTATTTTTCATTAACAAAAAGTGATGGCTTGTAGAGGAAGCCGAAACTCAAATAATGGTCACGGCGGCAGAGAAGTCGTTGTCGCCGCATATGTACGGAAAGAAAAACATTCCCTTTTTGTCGTTTAGTAAAAATCTTCATATAAAAAAGATTCCTTTTGAATAAATGTAAATGTCAAAGGGGTTTATACACCGTATAAAAGAAAGTTGTGAATAAAACCAAATATGTCTCAATGAAAGGAGATTGAGACAAAGTCCTTAAAAAGTTCATTTTTAAAATAAAATAGATCTATTATGTGTATTTACTATAATTACACATAAAGAAAGTACAAATACATGATAGGACATAATAATATCATGACGTAATTTGAAAGTAGGAGATTAACCCAATGAATGGAAATTGGGTTAAGAAATTCTCTTACCTTGCGTCATGTCTTGACTTGAACATTCTTTAACTTCCTGAATAATAAACTAGAGTTAATATCTACATTCTTAAGAACCTTTTTAAAATTCATTATTCTTTTATATCACTTATTACCATGTTATGAACATTATGTAATTATTTAAGTTAATAACAGTCGTTTTGACGATTTTTGGTACTTGAGTCAACAATAAACTTCTTATAATTACAAGTTGTTTATGTGGTAGAATATCCATTATATACAGAATTATATTCATGATTTAGATATCATATATATCTTATATATCCAGTATATACATTAATTTATAATATTACGTAACATTTAGAGGTAAGAAATTAAATGCACCGTTCATGGAGATGGTAAGTCGTACGTACACATGAATGCTACTTTCATTTCTATTTTGTATTTAATGGAATGAAATCACAATGATATAAATGTATATTATAATTCCAGTATAATATAGTTTATAATACCATTTACTCCATCCTTTATACATCCCACATATGGCATTAACAATTCAAATCACTTTGAGGGGGCGGTAGTCCGCACTTCCTAAAATGAAATTATCGTGTTTACACATAATGGAAATCATAAAGGTACGACATAAATGAGAAATACAGAAGCATAATGAAAAAATAATCATAATATATATGTCATATATTAAAATAGTGTAATCAAAATGGCCACCATTAGAGGTGTTAAAAGAATATTGAACAATCATCGTTTCGTGAGGCAGTATTTCGCAACCCACAGAAACAGTATGTTCTTTAACCATTAGACGAAGGTGTGTGTATGTGTAAACCAAATAATTATCATAAAAACATTCTAGTATATTATATATACTGTTGTTGTTACAAAATAAAAGAATAAAAAGAGTTTAAGGGGTTGGAGAAGCTAAATAAAACAAAAAAACATTAGAGAAGACATTACCTAAAAATCGGGTAACTCTTTTTGATTTGATCCATATGATTCCTTGGAAATAATTCTGCCCAATTTGAGGATTTTAGGAGTAAGTGAGGGAAGTTTTGAGAGTATTTGTGCAGAGTTTGGCCGAGCCAAAAGGCTTTTAATGTGTGAGTAAGGTGGTAGAGGTGGGTGCCTTTTATAAGTGGAGAGGGGGTACACTCCTGGAAAGTAATGAAATATTACTTTATTTCACAGTGCTTTTCATATTCTAAAGGTCCCAAACTTCTATAATTATAGGATAAGGTGATAAGGGTTCGAAATCTACCCATCCAATAGGCTTTGGACAAGTTTAAGACTTTTATTTTACATTATCGTTTCATTTTACTTAAATCGTTAATTAATGAGGTAATCGGTGTATCATCATGGTGTCATAAATAATTTAATTTATTTAATGTCTAAAAATTATAAAAAAACTATCATGATGTAGGAAATCGTTTTATCTTTATAATTAATATTTATAGTCAAAAATATGACTTGTATATCCCCATTTAAAAATTGTTTTAGTAAAACAACTCCTGTTTGTGACCTTTTTATTTTAACATTAAATAAAACGTTATTTATGTCCTTTTCCTACCAAAGTGGCTCCATGGGGTACCCAAGTTGACCCATGGGTTGTCTTCGTCGGCCATGACACATCCAATTGTGGTTGGACAAGTGTAAAGGTCATTACATATTTTTATAATATCATTTTTAGCTTAAATTTTACTAATTACATCTAATCGCGATTAATTAAACTTAAAAGTTTCTATTCACCAAAAAATTATTTTAATCCCATTGAACCACATTTTACTTCTTATTGACAACCATGTATGTCGTATTTTTTAAAATAAAATCATAGAAGTGGTAATATTTCATTTAAACAAAAAATCAGTTATTTAACTACCACTTAGTGGTTTCACTATTCTTCAAAAATTGATGTTTTTCAGAACAATGCCAAAATTTCACCCTAAGCTAAAATTGATATTCTGAATCCAAAAATGATATATATTTTACAAAATTCCAAAAATATAAGTTGCATTAATTAATTTCATAATTAATTCCTGCTTTCACAACAAATAGCGTGTTTTTAAGAAACAATATATATCAAAAGATTGACAATTGTTTATGTCAAATTTAAAGTAAAATTAATTCTAATGGCCACCATTGGATAAAATGGTAAAAATATATTATAATTATACATTAAAACCAATCAATATTATAATTTATCACTATTAATTATTATTATTAAAAAAGTTGTTTTGAAGTATTTTTCACTATTCATAAAAAATTGGAAGTTCTCATAAAATTACAAAAAATTCAACTTTGAATAATTTCGATATTACAAATACAAAAATGAAGTCCATTTGGAAATATAAAATTTATATAATTTCAAAAAGTGGGTATTACTATTCATAACGGCTACTTTGATTAGTTGTGGTGTGTTAGAACTCGAAGTTGCGTACAATTCAAGCTATTGCATTATTGAATGAGAAGCGTATCATGGAAGCTTGGGGTGTTACGTGAAATCCTATGAAAACCACTATTGAATTAATTTTGACATGTAATCATTGAAAAAAAATCATTCTGACAAGCAGTGTGGGTGGAATGAATTAGTAAATAAAATTTAAAGGTATTAAAGCCTTTAAAAATGTTTGTTGGGTGTCACAACAAGGAAAATTTCATCATTTTCCCATAAAACCAGATTGGAAAAACATTGTTTATTTACTTTTGAAATGTAGGTCCCAACGATATGTTATTATGTGTTAAAAACTATTTGGAATGTTTATAAGTGTGTTTTTAGTGTTTAATCCACATAAACATGCATGTAACAATAAAAAAATAGAAAAAGACCTCAGATTTACATGAAGTCATGAAAAAACCATTGTTTAGTTATTTCTAATGTGTATTCATAGAGAACACATCAATTTCATATGCAGTGTGGTCATAGTGGATGGTAAACCATTTTTAAAGGTACCAAAGCCATTAAAAATGAGTGTTAGAGGGTCAAAACCGGGAAAACATTGTCTGATTCCCATGAAATTATATAAAAATGACTATAGATTAATTTTTGAAATGTAGGAACTTATAACATGCCAGTATGATTTATGGTTTTATTTGGATGCCTGTTAACACATTTGTAGTGTTTTAAAAGTGTAAAACAAGAATGTAATATTGAAAACCATAGAAAATTAACTTATATTGATGTGAAATCATTATAAATTAACTATTGAGTTATTTATGACATTTAGTCATAGACAAGACATCTATCTAACATGTAGTGTGGTCGGAATGACTCCTTAAATGATTTTTAAAGATATGGAATCCTTTAAAAACATGTATATAGGGGTCAAACTAGGAAAACATTAGTATATTTCTATGAAATAAAACTAAAACAACGATAGATTTATTTTTGAAATTTTGGAACGAACAGAACCACATTCTGAGTTATTATTTTCTTGGGATGACCATAAATGTGTTTTTTGTGTTTTAAAACACTAAAATGTGTTTGTAACATTATAAAAAAGAGAAAATGACCTCATATTAATTTGAAATCAGGGTAAATATACCAATTAGTTATTTTTTACATGTACTCACTAACAAAACATCAATATGATGTGCGATGTAGTTGGAATGGCTTAGTAAACTGTTTTTAAAGGTAATAAAGCCTTTAAAAACATGTGGTGGGGGTTCAAAACGAGGAAAAAATCATTCGATTGCCATGAAATCATAATTCAATAAACATAGGTGTATTTTCTAAATCTATTAGTAGATGACATGCCATTTTGAGTTACGGTTTTTTTAGGATTCCCATAAATTCATTTTTATTATTTTAAAACACTAAAACATGAAATAACCAAATCCATAGCAAAAAACATCATATTTATGTCAAATCAAGGGACAACCACCATTGTTTTATTTTTCAAGTGTATGCGTAATGTCAATCTGATGTGAAGTGTGGTCAGAATGTGTTGGAAAATAGTTTTTAACGGTACTGAAGCATTTTGAAACATGTTTCGGGGGGGTCAAAACGAGGAAAATGTTGTCATATTTCCATGAAATCATAGAAAAATTACCATAGATTTATTTTGGAAATGTGGGAACCAACATAACATCATTTTAATTTACGGTTTTCATGGGATGTCTTTAAATGGATTTTAAGTGTTTTAAAACACATAAATGTGTGTCTAATGGTAAAAACCATAGAAAATTAATCCATATTGACTTGAAATCATGTGAAAACCACTGTTGAGTTATTTGTGATGTATACACATTGACAACATGTCAATCCGATAAGTGGTGTGGTCGGAATGGCTGAATAAATAGTTTTAAAGGTAATGAAGCCTTTAAAAACATTTGATAGAGGGTCAAAACTAGGAAAAAATCATCGAATTACCTTGAAATCAAAGTAAAACAACTCTATATTGATTTTTTAAATATAAGAACAAACTACACATCATTTCATGTTACAGTTTTCCTAGGATACCTGTAAACACGTTTTTAGTGTTTTAAAACAGTAAAACATGCATTAATGGTCAAAACCATTGAAAAATACCTCAAATTGACATGAAATCATGGTACATATATATTTTAGTTATTTTTTATGTTTACACATAGAAAAAACATCAATATAATGTGTAGTGTGATTATAATGGATCGGTAAATAGTTTTTAAAGGTACTGAAGCCTTTAAAAACATGCATCAAGGGGTCAAAACCATGAAAACATCATCTAATTTCTATGAAATCATTGTAAATTGACCAAATATTTATTTTTTAAATTTAATAATTGATGAAACATTATTTTTACTTACTGTTCACCTATGATACCTATAACATGATTTTAGTGTTTTAAAATACAAAATTACACTTGTAATAGTCAAAACCATAGAAAAGGACTACATATTTATGTGAAATCATGGTAAAACCACCGTTATGTTATTTTTGAAATGTAATTGTAGAAAACGTTTCAATCCAGAGTGTTTTGTGTTCAAAATGGATCGATAAATAGTTCTTAAATGTATCGAAGCCTTTAAAAACGTGTATTGGGGGGGGGGGGTCAAATCTAGGTAAACATCATCCAATTAGCATAAAATCAGAGGAAAATGACCATACATTTATTTTTGAAATTGAGAAATCAAGGTAATTTCATTTCAAGTTATGTTTTTCCTAGGATGCCCGTAAATAGGTTTTTAGTGTTTTAAAACCCATAAACGTGTAGGTAACAATAAAAACCACAGAAAACAACCTCAAATTGATGTAAAACCATAGAAAAACCACCATTTATTTAGTTTTTTAATATATTAAATTCTTTTATGTCAAATTCTTTAAAAAAAATTAAGCAAAAATTAAGCACATTGCAGATCGATTTAAAAATCAATTAGAATTTTATAAACATATCCCTGTTTAGTTTCAAGTGTTGAATCAAATTTTATATAGGAAAATCTATGTATTAAAAGTTTTTTTCATTTTATATTATTTGTTTCATGTTAAAATGTCTTTTTTTTGATTAACAAAATAACAAATTTTATGTGCAACATTATAAATATATTCCATTTCTTTTCGCTTTTGTATTCCTTTTCTTAAAAGATATGGTTTTTATTGTAGGTGATAGATGTTAACCGAAGGAAATAGGTTGACCATTCAATTCAAGACATTATTTATAAGGTAGTGGTGATGGTTCTGAGTTTCTTTGGTATGTTTATGTTTTATCCATGATTCCATTGTAATTCTGATTTGTTATGTTTAGTTTTAATTTCGCTCATTTTTATTACAATTGATGAGATTATGTGGTATGTTTCAATTGATGAGATGATGTGGAAGTAGAAGGATGAAACATAGGTCATGGGGTCAGAATATATTGGGAATGGGTTTTTTTGGACATATTTTATATGTGTATATTGATAATTGAGGTATGGGTTGACTGAGGTAATTAGTTGACTGAGTTTATGATGACTATGAATGTATATGTATATAAATATGGATGTATCATGTATGATGTATGTATGATGGGTTTATTTTGCATTTATGTTTTAGTTTATTACATGTAAATGTTTTTATATTTATATTTTTTTATTAAATATTTTTAAAAGGTATATTTTTTTAAAAATATTGAGAGGTGATTTTTAAGAACCAATGTTAAAAAAGGAATTTGAATCATAATTAATAGTGGTTAATATTAACTACCAATAATCCTAACATCCATTTACATATTTATTCGTAGTTAGGTTCATCTTATCTATTTTATTTTCATGTTTTTTTAAAAAATAATTGTTAAATAAAATTACAATCATTGCTAAATTCTCAAACAAAATCAGATAAAAAACCAGCACTAAATGAATCAATCTACTGTGAAATGACTAGTGAACATACAATACAGGGAGATTTTAGTAACCACCGCTAAATAATTAGGAAAAGGTTTAAAATACTTCTAATAAAAAAACCACTACTAAGAACAGTATTTTTTGTAGTATGCAGTCTTTTTTTACTGGTTTTTTTAATGCCTTCACCTGAATTGTCGTGTTCGAACCGGAGTACTACAAGAACTCATGTATGCCTCCCTGCACACAAGAGGTTTCTGACTAACAGTGAGGGTCAATGTCCATCAGTGGGGTGTCTATACCCATAGTATCATGTCATAATACAAATAATACATAATAAATAATACAATAGAAACTAGAGTAATTATGTGAAAACTTAAAGATGAGACACATGTCATACAACAATAAATGGGGTTCTAAAGTGGAAATATAAACTTAAGTAATAATAGGAAGATAAATAAATAAATAAAACATCAGGGTCCACCAGAGTCTATCTCGATATACTACCATCTCCATTATCATTTGATCAGCCATCTACCATAGGTCCCTTTTCCTTATCCAAATCTCTAAACATAAAGTCTGAATGTGCATTGATATTTTTATGCATGGTGTGAGTAATAAAATTCAGTAGGACACCACTAATTGATCCATAAGATGTGTGATCATGTTTAACTGGTGTATTTAGTGATAATAATAAATGAAAAATAAATCAGAAAATCAAAAATCACATAACGAGTGGTTGTGCGTTAACCAAGCCACTACATCTCCTGAATGTACTTTCTTTAAATCCACGTTGAATGGAAATTTAATATATCTAATGTAATAAAGATATGGCCATGAGACTAGTGATCATACTTCTTGGAATTGTGTGTACGTACTACTCGACATCAACTAAGCTCGAACATTAGACTTCTGCTCCCACATATCCTCTTGGAGTTATCCGTACTACCAAAGGATATAGAAAAGCAGCACCTTATAATAGTTCCGGGAGTAGTAGAAGCATGTGGTGGTGGGAAATATATTAAAATTTCTTTTAATGTTTATATTCTCAAAACCAAGAGTGAGGAGCTGGAACATCAAATTTTTAATTAATCTATTCAATGTCATAAAAATGATTACCTTATCTTAGGAATATTTCTTCATTAATGATGTTAATCATATGAAAAGACCCTTTCAAATTGCCTTCATTGCGCTATGAGAATAGAAGAATAGAATCCCTCTAGCGAAAATCCA
Source organism: Viscum album (assembly GCA_963277665.1). Classification (NCBI taxonomy): domain Eukaryota; kingdom Viridiplantae; phylum Streptophyta; class Magnoliopsida; order Santalales; family Viscaceae; genus Viscum; species Viscum album. Next base: position 953,445,742 of record OY728148.1, read on the forward strand.
CACATTCTCCACTGATATCTGATAAATGTTAAAAGATCTCTATGTTCTAGTGTGGGGAATAAAATGTCTTGCATTGTTCATTCTTGATCACTCAATTTTTAATCTTTAATAAATCTCTCAAACATTTATTTTTCTTGAGAGGGAGAGAGACAAAGGAGTCAAAAGAAAATTCATTATTTGAAATAATTATCTATTTTCAATTACCTTCACAATAGACATAACATGATATTTATTGAGGTATATATTAAGTTAGGATTTTCTTTATTTCATTATAGCCCTTAAAAAATACTAAATCCTTTAATAAACCTCATTCCATATAATAATAATAATCTTATTATTATTCGATGGTGCGCTCCAACTTGAGCATCGAAAAATATTATCTAACCATATTTTTAATTAATATTATTTTTTATACATGGTCTTTGTCTACCCAAAATATTATTTTATTTATGAAACACCTAAATAAATATTTAATTTTAATATTTCATTAATAATTATATATTTGTTATCAATAAAACATGAATAAAATTATACCTCAGTCTTGAGAATAATATTTATTCAATTAATTAAATTCAAAATGTATTTAATCAAGATCATCAGAAACACTTACTATTTGAGCCTCTTGGATTCTTTATAACTAGCATCAAGAGAGATTGCCTAATGTCCAAAATTACTATCTAGAAATGATTCAAGGAACCCAAGAGTATAACTTAATTTTGAAATGATGAAAACCAAAAATTAACACTCACTATAAAATATAATCCCTTTATCATAATATCTCATCAAGAATGTTTCACATCTATGTCACCAACCTATTTTCTTTGTACATATTTCTTTAAATATCTAAAATAAACACATCTTACACCATGTACATGGAATTTAATGCAATGGTTCTATTTCAATCAAATGTATGAGATATCAACTTCCGTAATATATAGAAGGGATAAATCCTCCTTTAACTTATTCATTAATGACATGCGAGTCATGACAAGAAAAATGTATCCTAAATACCATGAATATATGTCTTCATGGTTTTCATCATAAAATATAATTGCATCAGTTATAAAATTTATTAATGATAATTTTATAGTCCAACTACCATTACACATGCTCGTATATAGGAATATATGATGACACCAAAACATGTGGAATTTTTACCAGTGATTCTTTCTCATAATCTCCCATATCGGTGATTACCAAGTGAGAACTTCATGATTCTAAGACTCATCCTCTTATGAGTTCCCTCACTTAACGGTCTATGAACTATGTGTCCCATCATAGTACATTATCCAAGAGAAGAACATTTTTATGAATATCATCATAAAACTTCAATGTTCTTAAAATAGCAGAGAACTGCTATGACCTTGTCAATGTGACATATACTCTAGGAAATTGTTACATTAGAGTCTTACAGAACAATGAAAAATATGTTATAATATGTTTTATTAATATTCAATATATCTAACATAGTTGTAATTAAAGTACAAATAGCTAATCCTAGTACACCAACTCCAAGAAACTCCCATGAGGACTAGATCAAACTACCTACAACATTCAGTCCAATTGAACTCACTTAATAATCATATTTATGGTGAGTCAAGATTTTAGAAAAGGGGTATGATATATTTTCTTCTTTGGAAATACATCGCACTAAAACTTCACATTTCCTAAAAAAATCCCTCAATAGATGATACTTTCAAATTAAATTCTTCATTCGTTGATGTGTAAATGGCCCTTTTACGAGAGACACCACTAAAATATTATCACAATAGATTGTAATGGGATATTTACTATTATATACCAATTCAAGATCTTGGATGATTTTTTGCATCCATAATGATTATTCAGATACCTCATAAGTCACAATATACTATGACTCTACTGTAAAATCTATGACTATAACCTTTTTTGAGCTCTTCCAGCTCACAATACATCCACTCAACGTGAATATGTATCTCGTTTGTGACTTCATGTCATCTTGATAAGTTTGAAAGCTATATTCTTCATATCTTTTGGTGATGGGTTCCCCATATCATCCATAAACTAGAAACATATCCTCAATACACCTCAAATAATTAAAGATAATCTTGACTACCATCTAATAGAGGTCAACCTGGTTGTCTTGATATCTTTTTACTGCACTTGATGCATAGGAAACATTTATCCTAGTACATATCATAATATACATGAATGACCCAACCACTGATGCATATGAAATCCTTCCATTATATTTATTTCCCCATGTATCTGAGAAAACATTTTCCTGAAAGGATGAATGCCATGTGACATTGGAAACAATCCCCTCTTAGATTTTTTCATACCAAATCTCTTAAGTATCTTATCAATATATGTACTTTGACGTAGACTGAGAAACTTCTTGGATCTATCATGATAGATCTTGATTCAAAATATATATGATGTCTCTCCCATGTCCTTCATAGAGAAGCATTTTTTTAACCACATCTTAAAAAACTGTAAGACTGGTATTTGATTTCATATAAGTAATATGTCATAAACATAACAATTAAGAAAATGAATGCAATCCCACTAAATTGTTTGTAGACACAAGGATCACACTCATTCTCTATGAAACCAAATTCTATTATAGATTCATCAAATGAATGTTCCATATCCTAGATACTTGATTTAATCCATAAATGGATTAAATTTCAATTTGTGTATATTTTCATCCTTTGTAGTCAAAAACCCTTCATGTTGTTTTATATCAATATCTTCCTGATGGTTCCCATTAATTAAGGCAGTTTTGACATCCATTTCTCAAATCTCATAGTCACGGTAAGCCTCAATGTCAAGTATAATTCTGATGGATCTCAACTTTAAAACTAGTGAAAAATATTTATATCAGTAAATTTCTTGATGCTATTTCAATCCATTTACCACTATTCATACTGTATAGGTACTGAATTTCCCTTCAATTTCTAGTTTCTTATTGAATACCCACTTGCAACCAATGGGTTTTATATCTATTGTAGGATCTACCAAAATACAGACTTGATTTTGGTAGAAGGAATCCATTTTAGATTTGATGGATTATTTTCACCTGGAAACATCTGTGCCACTTACTTCTTCCATTTAGGTTATAAGATAATTATTATAAACTAATAATTTGTCACCATACTTGGTGATAATAAAACAATACCATTCGGGTTCTCTAACCTCTTCTGTGCTCCCACACATTACTTGTGTCTCTAGAATAGATTCTTCTTACATGTGGATTTATAGAACCTGTTCCTATGAAACGTATTATGTACCTTCAATATCGACTCATATAATTCTATCTCCATACCTCAATCAATTTTATACATGTTTTCCCTCTCAAGGAATATGGAATGTCTTTTCACTATTACTTTTTTTCTAAGGGTTCATATTGGTAATATCCCATTGTTTCGTTGAGTTATCCTATAAAGTCACATTCTAAACCTCAAGGTTAAAGTTTATTCCTAAAATAGGACTTAAAAATACACATTCCAAACCAAAATATGCAAGTATGAAAAAATTGGTTTCTTTCCATTTCATAAATGGAATGGTATACTGAATAACCTTCATGATTTTTTTTAACACGTTTTGTATTTGTAAAAAACTAATCTTTTGAAAAATAATGCTTTTTGAAAAACTTGTCTAAGTTTCTAAATTTTCAAAGATAAACCTAAATAGGGAGAAAAGTTTTGTTTTAGAGATATTTGTTTTCTGGATATAGATGATCAGACTGAGCAGCACCAAACTCAAAGTATCAAACTCTGTAGCACCAATCGGATAAGTTGTTAGAATAATAATGTTTTTGATCAAACACATCATTGGTCTAAGATACATTAGCACAAAGTTACGGTTTCATTGGACTCAGTGTTGTTTATATGTTCATAATGTTGTTGAAGAGTATTAATGACGATAATGATGTTAGGAGTTAGAATGTTTTAAACGTTCTAACCTTCATCCAGATGATGATTCTCTAGTTTTTAATTCTCAAATATCATAAATTGTCTATAAGAATAGTGATACAATACTTATGAATAAAAGGGGGATAATAGGTGAAACCATTCATATTGTGTTTTGGTTGAAAAGAAACAAGGTTTTGAAAGTAATAGAAGTCATAATAAATTTTTATGTAAGTCAGAAGGTGCTTTTCCAATCTTGAAGTTATCATAACTCATGAAAATTCTCATGATAAATGCTTTTGAATAAATGGGGAATCATAATGATTTTCATAGTTATTGGAATCAAGAAATTTTTTTCATATGATCCAAAAGTAACAAGAACATTTGTTTTTAGATGTACGAATGAGTTATAGCTAGTGAGGTTAGAAGAATTTCAATGTTTCAGAAAGCAGTTTGCATCGTAATGAGAATTCTGTCGTTATGAATATTCTATCAAACTAAAGCTAAGGATGTTCCATCAGACTTATATGAGGAGTAATTTCAATAAGACTAACTCTGAGGAGGAAAGTCAATCATAATGACTTTGAGAAGGAAATTCAATCAAGACTGACTTTGAGAACAAATTTCAATTAGACTAACTCTAAGAAAAAATTCAACAAGACTAACTCTGATGAGGAAAGTCAATTTATAATGAGATGAGGATGTTCTATTCTAATGAGTTGAGGATGTTCCATCCTAATGATCTAAGTAAGTTACATCATAATGAGCTAATGATGTTCCATCATACTGAAGAAAATTTAGGAAGTCTGATAGTAATAATTAAAAATAAGGCTCAATAAGATTTCAACAGATTTGTGAAGAGTTTAAGTGGTGAAAATTCAAATTCAAATATGTGTAGATCATGAAGTTTTTTAATTTAATTATTTAGGAAAAAATTTCAAGTTTCTTACCTTTGTCTTTCGGGGATTCCTATTAATAGAATCACAATACATTTATACATTACATCATTTTTATGTGATTGGAAAAGGTAGAGTACTGTAGAATTCATGTCAAAGTAATCATTTTGGACTGAGACCTCATTATAAGGTTAGACATCGTAATGTTTTGTGTAGCGAACTAAGGAATATCTGACTAAAAATTTGATAAGAGTTTGAGTAATATATATGGAGAATGGGTTAATCGTAATGTTTCCATTAGACTAAATTCATTGGACTAAGTCCATTGAACCCATCCCCATCGGAATGAGAGAATCACGCCTGGCCACATTGGACTAAGGATTCCAGATAGGGAATTTTTGGAGAAGTTTCAAGAAAGTCTTTATTATTTTATTTTGGCTCAATTTTTTGTAATGAAAATTTTAAGGGTATGGGAGTTAGTATAATAATTTCTACTGAGACATAGTAGCTATCTAGTAGGAGTTGGCATGAGTTGTATTCACTTATTCATTATATAGAATTTATATAAACCCATAGGAGTGGCTATGTAAAGGATGTAGGTTCTCACACTGAGTAAAAACCTTTTAAATCTTACATGATTTACTTGATTTCCTATATTTTAATGCATGTGTATTTACTAAAATAAAATAAGGATATAAACATTAACAGGTCTCAAGGGTTATGTTTTTTAAAAGTACTTCTACTTATAAAAGTGACCAACTAATTCAACCCCCTTCTAAGTTGTTATTTAATCCATAGAAACATTAATTGGGGTCATAGGGAAGGTTCCCTTATTTAATCATTATCATGGATAATATCAATTCTATCAATAGTAGAAAAATTCCTACATTTGATGGAAAAAATTATTATGGATGGAAAAATTAGATTATTCTTTATCTCCTATATTTTGACATAGTAGTTATTGATGCTACTACAATTGGTTTTACACCTAATATGAAATATTATCCTATGTTGTTTACTAATAAAATAAATAGAGAAGTTGATGGAAAGGATAAAAATTCTATTCTTATGTCCTTATCAGAAAATTGTTATATGAAGGTGATGGGTTTCAAAACTTCAAAGAGTATGTGGGATAAGCTAGAAAGTATATTCAATGGGAATACTAATGTGAAGGAAGAAAATACAAAAATTTGGAATATTATTTATGAAGACATAAGAATGAGAGATGGAGAATCCATTAATGAATACTTCATGAGAGTAAATGAAATTGTTTGTGTAAGATCCCGACCTTTCCTGAAGATGACTTGAGATTAATTTCAGGTATTTAATTTTTTCTTGTTTGAAAATACATGGGTTGGGTTTTAGGTTGGGGTGTGTTTGGGATAAAATTTGAAAAAATTGGAAGGGAGAAGATAAATTCATGGTTGGGGCAAGGTTTTCCCTAACCATGTGCCCCAACCCATCAAATTGTGCAACACTGGATAGAGGAATTTCACGGTTAGAGCAATGTTTTTAAAACCATGCACCCTATTAAGAGAAATTGTGCACCCCCATAATATAGGTTCATGGTTAGGCTCACAGTTAGGGGAAACCATTCATCCCTTCCCAACTAATCATGCCCTACCTTGTAAATAACCCAAAAATTATATTTTTAATCACTCAAACCCCCATTTTAATTTTATTATTTGATCTCTATTCAACCTTAGATTATATTTCATGATTTTGGAGCTTCCTAGATTGATTAAAATTCTTCATGACCACCATTATTTGTGATTCAAAGACTGTATCAAATATATTCACCCTCCTTAGTAAGAGGATCTCGTCTCACTTAGTTTCTCATTCCTTTTACCTTATTCTCCTATTTTAGATAGGGTTTTTTATTCCTATTTTGATTGGATATATACCATGTTTATTTGATCTAGATATATTATGGTAGATATATATATATATATATATATATTTAAGATATCTTTATTTGTTCATTCTTGATTTATGGTTTTAGATTCAGATCATGTTCTATGTCATTGTGCTGCTAAAATTTTGGGGATTTCTGTTGGACGACTGCTTGTCAATGAATTGAGTTAGTTGGTCTATAATCTAAATCCCGAAGTATTTATTTGAATTATGTATATGTTATTTTATAATTTCTATTAGATTTTTGGAAATTTTTATTGAATAAATTAATTAATTTGGTTAAGTAATTAATTAAGGAAATGTGAAATTGGGGATTTTGGAAATAATTGAATGAGATGATTAATTGTAGAAGTAATTGTGAGATATTGAGATTTGTTGATTAAAATATTTAATTTTGTGATTAATTATGATCTATTGAGGTTGTTATTGACATAATTAATTATGGAATTAATTATGGAATTTTGAGTTTGTGGATATTGATTAATTAATTGAAGAATTAATTAATGTGATTGATATACTCCATTAATTAGGTAATTAATTAAGGGTATTTATGTGATAAAATAATAGTTGAATTAGTTATGAAATTGGTGGGTTTAGTTAATTGTTTAATTGAATATTATAATTTATGTTATTAATTAATTGTACAATTAATTAGTTTACAAGATGTGGTCAATTAATTTTCGAATTAATTAATTTTATTTATGTGATTAGTTAATTATTGAATTAAATAATGGAATATTTGTGTTTAAATAATTGTTGAATTAGTAATGAAATTTATTTGGATGTTTAACCGTTGAATTAATTACGTGTTATGAATGCTAACATGGCAATTTAGTTTAGAATTAAATAATGGGAAAATGTTCATTCTAATGTGTAAGTTATGAATGGTAACATGGTTATTTAGTTGTGAAATAAAGAATGGGAACATGATCATTATAATGTGTAAGGTATGAATGGTAACATGGTCATTTCGCTATGAATTAAATAATGGGAACATGGACATTCCATTGGTTGATGTATGAATAGTAACATGATAATTCAAATATGAATTAAATAATGTAATCACTGACATTATGAGATAAGATATTCATCGGACATACTTCAGGACCCGGTATGAGACAACGTAGGTATTGAATGGTAGAAATGGAATTATGAGAAATGAAATCCATTAGACATACATTAGGGTTCAGAATGATCCAAAGTAAGCATTAAGGTACGAGTGTCTATGACAGTTCGGGGGATTATGTTGTTAAATAAAGATTAATTGATAATGTGATAAGTATTTACTGATGAATTGTAATTATATATTTATACAACTGCATACACTTTCTATTAACTTTATATTTTTTTATACACCATTGGTGGTGGCCTACTGAGCTGTACTCACACCCTACTCGGGCTGCCTTATTAGTACCCCAATAGACATTGGGTTTTCAGGATACGTTAAGGGAAAAATCTCATTGTTATATGGATGATATGGGATAGAGCATGGATGAGGGAACTAGAAATGATTCGGGACCCAATTAGTGGTTTCATCTATGTATTTATTTTGTGTTTAATTTTAGACACATGACACGTATATTGGCATTGCATATTTTCTTCTTTAGTTTTGATATTGTATTTCCTCATTTAGCCATCTCATGATACCAGTTATTTCGGGTTATGATTACATGTTATTTAGTTATTGTATCTTATTTTTTCTAGTGTATTTAATCTGATAAAAGGGTGTATAGTCTCCAAATTATCAATATTTCAGACCCTTATTGCTATTCGGTATCCTCTAGCATACGGGGAGGCACACCTGGAGTCATGTGACTGACCGACTCGAGGCACCGATGTGTGGCACCTGGGTCAGGACATTACGAAGTGGTATCAGGGTCCATTTTTCTTTTCTTTTTTATTTTTATTACTATTTAGTAAAGGTAGATATGAAACTAGAACGATTCGGGCCTTGGTTATAATCTCATGCATGGGAGTAGCTAACCAATGTATGGGGGAGAACCCATGTACCCATTGTGGGATTTTTTGTTATTCCTATTTTCCATTATAGTTGAATATTATTTCTTCTTGGGTGACACACTTGTTGTGTGTTGTGATTATTGATGTTAATTTTTTCTATGTTTTGACTCATGTAGAAGTATGGAACAATATTTGAGTTACATGAATCATTCTAGGAACTTAGGGTTATTGTGACATGTATCATTTTAGGCGCACATAGAAAAATGGGTTATGGTTATGTTATTGAACTTGAACTGTTTTTCCATGCTTGTGAAATTGAAATGAAAATGGCACCTAACATGATATTGATAAAGATTGTAGAATGATGTAAGATGAGAATAAATGGGTGTCTAAATGAGAAACATGGATAATTATAATGTGTTTACCCTTGTTATCTAGGTCTAAGGATTAATATTATTAAGGGTAGTGATATCACCTCAGTTTTGTCTATTTTGTAGGGTTTGGGGAAATGACTTGTTGTGGAATATTGTATTTTACCTTAAATGAGTTAATTTTGTATAAGGTGTCCTAAGGTACCTATTTGTAATGGTATAGATATTTCTCTATGATGGTTCTTATTAAGATGATAACATGAGGATATGGATAGAGATGATCTACCAGTAGTAGAAACTAAGGCACCAATTGTGTCAGCTGAGGAATTCGGGGAGCAGTTCCAAGAGAACATTTCCCACTTCATGAAATTCATGGGAAGAGACCCAAGGTGGGTTGTGAAGAGTACGTTTGATCTAAAAATGGAGTTACAAATTCAACACACTACTGATTTTATTAGAGAGGGTGGACTTGAGAGAGATGACTTCTGGGTTGAGTCCATCGAGACTATAATTGACCACTTTGAGACTCCTGTAGAGATGATGCTCATGTTGGCTGTTTATAAGATATGAGGATAAGTGAATCACTGGTGGTATGTTCAGGCGTGGACTATATAGGACAATGGTATGTCATGGAAGGAACTCTTGTATAAGTTTCTAAAGAACTTATATCCAGAGATACTGAGGTAGGAGAGAGTAGATGAGTTCACGAGGTTGACTTGGGGGAGTATTTATGTGATAGACTATGTTGGACACTTTACACATTTGCAAGACTGTAACAGCCGAGATTTTTATGAGAAATATTTTATTTTTATACATCATCAAAGAAATCTTTCACTACATAAAACACTATATTGGGTTTCTTTACAAGCAATCACGACCTTCCTCGATAGCCTGCGTTGTACGCAATACCGAGTTTCACTAAACAATGATATGCTATTAAAATATTATTAAAACTAGCCATTATAATTAGTAATAACAACTTTTTTAAATTTTATAAATTTTATTTTTCAAAATGAAATTCATTTTTCAATACGGAATATCGAAATTAGTCTAGGGTGAAATTTTGGTATTTTTCTGAAAACTTTCAATTTTTGAGGAATAGTGAAAACACTTGGTTACTATTTAAAAACAGTCTTTTTATTTAAATAAATATTTATTTTATTTAAATTTGTTTTAGGTAAAAATTGATACATAATACCTATATAAGATAAATGTAATTCATTGGAGTCATTTTATAATATTTTTAGATATATAAAAATTTTATTGAACTTTTGACTGTCTTTTACCCACCTCCTTGGAAAATTTGCAAATTAACATAAAACTAAATTTTACCGATTTTGTGTGTAACGCCCCGACCCCAGTTACCCAGAGTCGGTGAATTACTTCGTAACATTGGCATGATCACAAGAAAGATAAAATCTCGAAAGACCGATTGGTTTAGTAGCCTTGGAAACACTAGATATATTCATAAGTTTTACATTACATCATAAAATGAAAAACTACTACAATAACATAATGTCTCTGTAATCCACACTCATATCCCCACATAATATCCCTGCAGGTCATTCATAACCTACTTCTTCACTTCCTGGAAAAAATAAAACATTGAAAAGGGGTGAGCTCAAATGCCCAGTAAGGATAACAATATAGCGGAAACTTTCATAAATAAGAATAAACATTTAAGGCAGTGTATAACTAAAACAAAATCCTTTTAAATATGAACTTTCAACATGGTATGGCATAAATAAAATGAAATAATTCCATTTACTTATTCACATGGATATTCTACTAATCGAATAATCACATGCAAAAATCAATAACCACTCTCATAATGTTGGAATGCATAATGCCAGACTATCATAACCACATAGTCAAGGCCTCGTGCCAAGACTACAAATAAGATTTTGTCAAGGCCTTGTGCCAAGACACTAGTTTGTCTCATGAGACCTACCGATGCATCGAGGAGCTATAGCGGTCTCCACCTGTCACTTATTAAGTCCAATGCATTCCCATATGAAAAGGTTTAAACATAACATAAACATTCGTATTAAAACTAGCATACGAAATGTCAATAATTTCACCATAAACTATGAATGGTATAAAAAATAGCACATCCACAGTCAAACATATCACAAAACCTTCAATACAATATAGAAGTTTTGTATCATAATAAATCAACTTCAAATAATCTTAAAATCCATCAAAGGATGTTGACATAGATGAAATCAAAATTCTTTTTAAAGAAGTATCTCCTTTTTTTTTGAAATCATTTAAGATGCATATAAAATAAAACATTTTCTTTGAAAATATTCTTATAAGCTTGTATGGAAAGCTTCGACGATTTTATAACGGCGGAAAATAACCGCTCCCGCCGTATAAGTTAAAAAAAACATTCTTACCTCAATTCTGTTGAAAAGGTTAAAAGGACCTTGTTTTGAAAACGACGGAATGATTCCTTTATAAACCTCTTATAAAAAGTCAAACAAGGGTATAAATGACTTTAACCCATATTCTTGTAAATAGTAAAAATGTTTTGAAATACATTTCGAAGAAACATGGATGTGGATGATAAAGAGGTCCCAGTAGATTATTACGTATAAACAACCTCGGATAATGAAGAGATTGTGAAATAACCCTTACCAATTTGGTAACTTATGAAACATAAAACCCATGAAAGAGGTATCATATAATGAATATGTAAATACACATAAATTAGAGTGTATTACACAAAGAATATAAATATGGGTTGTACATACACCACACAAAAGGTGATGGTGGCAATATGACATGAATCTCACGAGAATAAGGAGTGAGATGAAAACCCCTTACCTTGTACTTTTCCTTGGTTGGGGTAGGTTAACCTCCTGTATAATGGTGAAATAGTTGTTATTAAATTATACAAGAATCATATATAATAATATGATATCATATATGATCTTTTAACATTGATTTGTTAATAATATCTTAGAATTATCGTCGTTTCGGGAGTTAACTTACTCATTTTCTTTTATATGTTTTGTTATGTAAGACATGTTTGTAAAGGATAGGTTGTATATTATTCATATCCAGAATGATATCAAGTCCTTAGAAATCATTTTTAAATCATCAAATGATAATTATACTTGAATGGATACGATGGAGAATGAATCTTATCGCGTTCGTGGAGACGGTAGTCCGTACGTACGCACGAGCGACAATATCATTCTTTTGATATTAAAATAATATATAAATGGATGGTATATCATATATACAGAATCATTAACATGCTATATTTATTATTTACATGAGTTACACATCATTATTATACCCATCCAAATAATATTATATTGAATAACAATTACACCACGACGTGGAGACGGTAAGCCGTACGTACGCACGTATGGTGACATGTTATTCAAAGGGTGGATAGAATACTGAATATGGTTGTACAATATTTATAATAACATCACAGTATATGTTAGATACTGGAGTTATTATTTTAGAATGGTAAGAACAAAGGAAGAAGAAGTGGAAGAAGAAATGATCTTGGAGAAGGGTGGTGAAATCATTACCTCTTCTTCGGGTTCTTCCTGTTGATTTGATCAAAAGGGCTCCTTAGGTTGGCTTTATGATCAAACTAAGGCCTCTAGGTTGTAGTGAGGGATGTTGGGAGAGTATTTGGGCAGAGTGTGGCCGAACCAAAAGGTTTGATGGTGTGAAGAAATGAGAAGGAGGAGTTCCCTTTTATAAGAGGGGTGAGGGGCACCTTTGGAAAAGCTAGAAATATTAATTTATAATAAATTCATATTCGGATTATAATGGCTCCAAAGCTTATTATTCATAGGTTAAGGTGGGTATAGGTCTAAAACCACTCAACCAATAGAATTTAGACAGGTTTGGGTACTTATATTAACCTTATCTTTAAGTATTAACTCTAAGTTAATTAGTTTCACTTTTACAATGTCTCTTTGTATTTTTATATAATATGGTTAATAAACACACTATATACATCCAAGCGACCCACAAGTGGTCCATTAATGATGAACCTATCATTATATAAGTCTCTTGGCCGAACCTTAGATTTTTAGGAATTTAATATCAATTAAGAATATAATATTTGTTTTAAGAACTCTTTTATGTCAATTTTGACACTATTCAATAGTTGATTTTTGTGAAACTCATAACAGATTGATTACTTCGAACAAAGTCAATTAAATCAATCCTAATATATCATATTATCCTAGAAAATTAGTTTAATTCATTAAAAGTTTCATATTATATTTATTTGGGTATTTATAATATTAATTATTTTAATTTTTCACTATTATAGTAATTACTGCATCATCATTGTGTCATAAATAAAATAAATTATTTAATGTCTAAAAATTATAAATAAAATATCATTATGTAGGAAATCTTTTTATCTTTCTAATTAATATTTATAATCTAAAATCCAACATATATAACCCTATGTAATAATTGTTTTTCTAAAAGATATATGCTTGTGTCATTTTTGTATTCATTTTAACTTAATTAAAATAAAGTGTCATTATCACTTACAAGTGGATCCATGGGGTCCCAAAATAGACCCAAAGATTCCCATGGTCGACCATATATCAACCAATAGGGTTAAGACACGTTTTAGGGTAATTTAGTATTATTATAATATTATTTTTTTAACCCTTATTTACCGGATTTACCCTTAACCATGGTAAATAAAATATTTACCGCAGTAATTATTCAAAATGTCTAAAAATAAAAGTTACCTATTTACACAATTTGAACATCCTGATTCCAAATATGGAATCCATTTTCCTAAATTCTAAACACATAAGTGGCAGAAATTAATTTAAAATTAATTTCCGCTGTCAAAACAAAAAACGTGTTTTTAAGAGATAATAACTATCAAAAGATTGACACTTGTTTATGTTCGGTTTAATTGTAAAATTATGTCCAATGATAAACATTAAATTGAATGGTAAAAATATATTCTAAATATACTTTAAAACCACTCAAATTCATAATTTATCACTATTAAGTATTTTGATTAAAAAAGTTGTTTTTAATTAAAATTTAGTAATTTTCACTATTCATCAAAATATGAAAGTTATCCGAAATGTACCAAAATTTCACCTTAGGATAAATTCGATATTCCGAATCCAAAAATGAAGTCCATTTTCAAATATAAAATATATATAATTTCAAAAAGTAGGTATTACTATTCATAACGGTTAGTTTGATCGGTTGTGGTGTGTGTTAAAACTCGAGGTTGCGTACAACACACGCTATCGCATTATTCGAAGGGAAACATACCGTGGAAGCTTGGGGTGTTTCATTTTAAATTTTTGATGTCCCCATTTAGTCAAAAAGTTTAAAATATTGTATTTAAAAAGGTTTCACTATTAGAAGTTGATAAAAGTGAAATACTGAAAATGAATCTGTTCTTGCATTATGACTAAGAAACTCGTAACAGGGATTCTAAAATTTTAAGGATTATATAAAGTTCAAAATGTAGTTAATACTATTCATGACCTCTTTTAATGGTGTGATTGAACTCGGTGTTGCGTGTAGTGAAAGTTATTGAATTATTTTTAAGAAATAACACACTCTGAAATCCTGGGGTGTTACATTCTCCCCTCCTTCAATAAATTGCGTCATCGAAATTTGAAATTGTTCTTCGAAAATAAAAGGTTGAAAGTAGAAAATATATTTGTGGGAAAAGCCACATCGGAAATTGGGTTACTAAAATTTAGTCTTAATATGAGGAAAAGAGAAATGAAAGGGTCACCACCAAATTATGATCTCGATTAGGAGAACATTGGTGGCAATTAGAGACATATAATTGGAGGAAAAACGTAAATATTTATAGGTAGTGATTGAGGTCATCAATCACAAACAAGTATAAAATTGAGGTCCTTAAACTCATCAATCTATGATGATTTGAAGTACCATCGGTTCAACAAAATATAGGGTATTGGGACAACACATTTTTGACATTTCAAAATATCTTAGTTGAAATCCCACATCGAAAAATGAATTAATGAGGCCTCTATTTAAAATAAAGAGTGGAAAGTATGAAGATTACCGAAAATAACACATACTAGGGTTCCATGTAGGAAAATATGGATATGGAAGAGAAATATAACAATCAATTATCTGATTGAGAGTGGTAGAGAACATGGCAATGAAAAGGCAAACAATCCCAAAGCCATAAATTTGTGATGATTTAAGGTACCATCTAGGACAACATTTTTGTTCTAAGTTTCTATTATTAATGTTGAGGAATTTATTTATGAGATTGGCTAAGATAATAAGGAGATATACTTACTTTATAATTAGAATTTTACCCATTAATAAATTTCTACCACAAACTCTTCTTTCACTCTAGAACGTAATTTTTTTTTCTATTTATACTATTCGTACAGGGTTCCAAAATAAATGAATTTATAATTCATCTACCAGATATTTTAAAAAAAACTACATTATTTAATTCAGGAAATCTCGTGGGACAGTGGTAGGTGATACACCCTTGTCTCCCTTCGGTTGCGGGTTCAAGTCTCGCAGCCTTGCCGGACGCGACGGATTGCCGCCAGACCTCCGGGTTGTTCTTTTATGGCAATCCAAAATAATCCAAACTAGAACTATCCAAAATACTTCTGTCTAAACTCACAGTCCAACATTTATAAGGAAGGTAAACATAATATAGATCCTTTTTACCCCGTAATAGAGTATGAATACCTTCATCATGTATTACCATATTCCTTATTGATTACATTCATGCTCCGTTATTCCATATAGAATGCTGGATATACTTCATTAATCCAAAAATGTTTTAAACCCCAATAATGATGGAATATACAAATCATTAATCAGCTTCAAGGTAGTCAATAATATCCAATATAATTTATCCAAATCAATCATGTATTATTCTAAAATCACCACCTCAGTATCTGAACCATATTATGGTTTATCTTTCTCTCAACCATATATTTTCCAAACATTTAACCTGCTACTGAGTCAATTTTCTTTGTTCCACACCATCTCAAGTCCTTAATGAAATAGTACTGCAGTACAATCCTTATATAGTCCATGATTATTGTAACAAGTACATTGTTGATACAACACTCAATTGACATAATCAACATAAGAACTCTAATCATTCCCCTTCATCTGTGGTAGTATCATAACTTGATTATTATCCAATAACATCATTTTCGGCATAGTCTGATGACTGGGACATAGGTTCGCGTAGTGTCCAAACTCCTTGAAAATGAAGCATTGTACATTTGAAACAATTATCATACCCTTGCAGTCACGTAATTTGTGCCCTTTTCCTCCACACTTATAACAAACTCCCTTTCCTTTCAGGCAAGTTCCAGGGTGTTTCTTTCCACAGTTACCACATATGGGAAAATTCTTCTTTTCCCTCTTCCCTTTATCCATCTTTCTCTCTTCCATCCTTTTCTTCTCTTGCTTCCCTTCAAAGCCATAGGACTCAGTAAACTCTTTACTTATCTTATCAACACATGATATTATTTCTTCATATGATGATAATACATGGGAGACTATTTCTCTTATAAATTCTAGCTTAAGACCATGAAAGATATGATCCTTCCTTCTCTTTGGATCATGTGCATTTCCGGAGTTCTCATTCCTTCTACTGGGCGCCATTTCTAAACAATGGCATAAACTAGATCAGTTTATGAATCAAAATACATAATCCCATACTTATAAAACACTTAACATAAATTGAACTATTTATGGATATAATCCATAATCATAAGAATGTTTTCATTAAGGAAGTATATACTCATAAACCCTTCAAAATGATTTGTAATGAAAATGAGAGTTATCCTAAGCATATCCCCCGGGAGTGTCGTAACCAAGAGTGCAGCAAGGCTCGTTGTCGTGCACCAGTTCCCGTTCGAGTCTAGCTCAAAGCGGTGTTTTCGGGTTTTACCCCTTGGTACATCTGTGCCAGAGCCGCCTCTACCTGCTCGTATCCAGACAGAGATGTATTGCTCGGAAAACTCACAAAATCTCTACAACACCAAAATTCTAGGAAGTTCTTCTATACTAATCCTCAAAGTTCATCTTAGGTCTACGTGCTCTAATCAGAGTTTATCTAAATCTAGCTTCCAAGGTTTGTACTAAACTTCCTCTGATACCAACTGTAACGCCCCGACCCCAGTTACCCAGAGTCGGTGCATTACTTCATAACATTGGCATGATCACAAGAAAGATCAAATCTCGAAAGACCGATTGGTTTAGTAGCCTTGGAAACACTAGATATATTCATAAGTTTTACATTACATCATAAAATGAAAAACTACTAAAATAACATAATGTCTCTGTAATCCACACTCATATCCCCACATAATATCCCTGAAGTTCATTCATAACCTACTTCTTCACTTCCTGGGAAAAATAAAACATTGAAAAGGGGTGAGCTCAAATGCCCAGTAAGGATAACAATATAGCGGAAACTTTCATAAATAAGAATAAACATTTAAGGCAGTGTATAACTAAAACAAAAGCCTTTTAAATATGAACATTCAACATGGTATGGCATAAATAAAATGAAATAATGCCATTTACTTATTCACATGGATATTCTACTAATCGAATAATCACATGCAAAAATCAATAACCACTCTCATAATGTTGGAATGCATAATGCCAGACTATCATAACCACATAGTCAAGGCCTCGTGCCAAGACTACAAATAAGATTTTGTCAAGGCCTTGTTCCAAGACACTAGTTTGTCTCATGAGACCTACCGATGCATCGAGGAGCTATAGCGGGCTCCACCCATCACTTATTAAGTCCAATGCATTCCCATATGAAAAGGTTTAAACATAACATAAACATTCGTATTAAAACTAGCATACGAAATGTCAATAATTTCACCATAAACTATGAATGGTATAAAAAATAGCACATCCACAGTCAAACATATCACAAAACCTTCAATACAATATAGAAGTTTTGTATCATAATAAATCAACTTCAAATAATCTTAAAATCCATCAAAGGATGTTGACATAGATGAAATCAAAATTCTTTTTAAAGAAGTATCTCCTTTTTTTTTTAAATCATTTAAGATCCATATAAAATAAAACATTTTCTTTGAAAATATTCTTATAAGCTTGTATGGAAAGCTTCGACAATTTTATAACGGCGGAAAATAACCGCACCCGCCGTATAAGTTAAAAAAACATTCTTACCTCAATTTTGTTGAAAAGGTTAAAAGGACCTTGTTTTGAAAACGACAGAAAGATTCCTTTATAAACCTCTTATAAAAAGTCAAAAAAGGGTATAAATGACTTTAACCCATATTCTTGTAAATAGTAAAAATGTTTTGAAATATATTTCGAAGAAACATGGATGTGGATGATAAAGAGGTCCCAGTAGATTATTACGTATAAACAACCTCGGATAATGAAGAGATTGTGAAATAACCCTTACCAATTTGGTAACTTATGAAACATACAACCCATGAAAGAGGTATCATATAATGAATATGTAAATACACATAAATTAGAGTGTATTACACAAAGAATATAATTATGGGTAGTACATACACCACACAAAAGGTGATGGTGGCAATATGACATGAATCTCACGAGAATAAGGAGTGAGATGAAAACCCCTTACCTTGTACTTTTCCTTGGTTGGGGTAGGTTAACCTCCTGTATAATGGTGAAATAGTTGTTATTAAATTATATAAGAATCATATATAATAATATGATATCATATATGATCTTTTAACATTGATTTGTTAATAATATCTTAGAATTATCGTCGTTTCGGGAGTTAACTTACTCATTTTCTTTTATATGTTTTGTTACGTAAGACATGTTTGTAAAGGATAGGTTGTATATTATTCATATCCAGAATTATATCAAGTCCTTAGACATCATTTTTAAATCATCAAATGATAATTATACTTGAATGGATACGATGGAGAATGAATCTTATCGCGTTCGTGGAGACGGTAGTCCGTACGTACGCACGAGCGACAATATCATTCTTTTGATATTAAAATAATATATAAATGGATGGTATATCATATATACAGAATCATTAACATGTTATATTTATTATTTACATGAGTTACACATCATTATTATACCCATCCAAATAATATTATATTGAATAACAATTACACCACGACGTGGAGACGGTAAGCCGTACGTACGCACGTATGGTGACATGTTATTCAAAGGGTGGATAGAATACTGAATATGGTTGTACCATATTTATAATAACATCACAATATATGTGAGATACTGGAGTTATTATTTTATAATGGTAAGAACAAAGGAAGAATAAGTGGAAGAAGAAATGAACTTGGAGAAGGGTGGTGAAATCATTACCTCTTCTTCGGGTTCTTCCTTTTGATTTGATCAAAAGGGCTCCTTTGGTTGGCTTTCTGATCAAACTAAGGCCTCTAGGTTGTAGTGAGGGATGTTGGGAGAGTATTGGGGCAGAGTGTGGCCGAACAAAAAGGTTTGATGGTGTGAAGAAATGAGAAGGAGGAGTGCCCTTTTATAAGAGGGGTGAGGGGCACCTTTGGAAAAGCTAGAAATATTAATTTATAATAAATTCATATTCGGTTTCTAATGGCTCCAAAGCTTATTATTCAAAGTTTAAGGTGGGGATAGGTCGAAAACCACTCAACCAATAGAATTTAGACAGGTTTGGGTACTTATATTAACCTTATCTTTAAGTATTAACTCTAAGTTAATTAGTTTCACTTTTACAATGTCTCTTTGTATTTTTATATAATATGGTTAATAAACATACTATATACATCCAAGAGACCCACAAGTGGTCCATTAATGATGAACCTATCATGATATAAGTCGCTTGGCCGAACCTTAGATTTTTAGGAATTTAATATCAATTAAGAATATAATATTTGTTTTAAGAACTCTTTTATGTCAATTTTGACACTATTCAATAGTTGATTTTTGTGAAACTCATAACAGATTGATTACTTCTAAAAAAGTCAATTAAATAAATCCTAATATATCATATTATCCTAGAAAATTAGTTTAATTCATTAAAAGTTTCATATTATATTTATTTGGGTATTTATAATATTAATTATTTTAATTTTTCACTATTATAGTAATTACTGCATCATCATTGTGTCACAAATAAAATAAACTATTTAATGTCTAAAAATTATAAATAAAATATCATTATGTAGGAAATCTTTTTAGCTTTCTAATGAATATTTATAATCTAAAATCCAACATATATAACTCTATGTAATAATTGTTTTTCTAAAAGATATATGCTTGTGTCATTTTTGTATTCATTTTAACTTAATTAAAATAAAGTGTCATTATCACTTACAAGTGGATCCATGGGGTCCCAAAATAGACCCAAAGATTCCCATGGTCGACCATATATCAACCAATAGGGTTAAGACACGTTTTAGGGTAATTTATTATTATTATAATATTATTTTTTTAACCCTTATTTACCGGATTTACCCTTAACCATGGTAAATAAAATATTTACCGCAGTAATTATTCAAAATGTCTAAATATAAAAGTTACCTATTTACACAATTTGAACATCCTGATTCCAAATATGGAATCCATTTTCCTAAATTCTAAACACATAAGTGGCAGAAATTAATTTAAAATTAATTCCCGTTGTCAAAACAAAAAACGTGTTTTTAAGAGATAATAACTATCAAAAGATTGACACTTGTTTATGTTCGGTTTAATTGTAAAATTATGTCCAATGATAAACATTAAATTGAATGGTAAAAATATATTCTAAATATACTTTAAAACCACTCAAATTCATAATTTATCACTATTAAGTATTTTGATTAAAAAAGTTGTTTTTAATTAAAATTTAGTAATTTTCACTATTCATCAAAATATGAAAGTTATCCGAAATGTACCAAAATTTCACCTTAGGATAAATTCGATATTCCGAATCCAAAAATGAAGTCCATTTTCAAATATAAAATATATATAATTTCAAAAAGTAGGTATTACTATTCATAACGGCTAGTTTGATCGGTTGTGGTGTGTGTTAAAACTCGAGGTTGCGTAAAACACACGCTATCGCATTATTCGAAGGGAAACGTACCGTGGAAGCTTGGGATGTTTCATTTTAAATTTTTGATGTCCCCATTTAGTCAAAAAGTTTAAAATATTGTATTTAAAAAGGTTTCACTATTAGAAGTTGATAAAAGTGAAATACTGAAAATGAATCTGTTCTTGCATTATGACTAAGAAACTCATAATAGGGATTCTAAAATTATAAGGATTATATAAAGTTCAAAATGTAGTTAATACTATTCATGACCTCTTTTAATGGTGTGATTGAACTCGGTGTTGTGTGTAGTGCAAGTTATTGAATTATTTTTAAGAAATAACACACTCTGAAATCCTGGGGTGTTACATTGTGAATGGTATTTCAAAAATCTGAGAGACACGGTTGATGTCAGTATGTAAAATGTGGTTCAATGAGATGAAAATAATTTTTTGGTGAATAGTAACTTTTTACTTTTATTTACCACGTTTAAAAGTAAATATGGTAATTAAGGGTAAAAATGATATTATTATAACACTATCACATGTCCTGATTCTATTGGATAAGTGTAATTCGACAAAAAACAACATCAGGGATAAAATATTACCTTTTAGGTCCACTTGGATTGGATTAGGACATTTAATATTATTTTATTTAAAGAATAGTTAAATAGTTAAAATCAATGTTTAATAAATAAAACATTTTTAATATAGGGATATACATAAGATAAATTGGACTATAAAGATTCATTAGAAATCTAAACATATTTCCTACATAATGGTATTTTATTTATAATTTTTAGACATTAAATAATATAATTTATTTATGACACAATGGTGATGTAGTAATTATCTTATTAATGAAATATTAACATAATTGACGTTATAAATACTCAAATAAAAGTAATTTGAGACTTTCTATGAATTACACTAATTTAATAGGTTAATATTAAATGTTAGTATTGATTTAATTACCTTTTTTCTAACTAATCATCCTGTTATGATTTTCACAAAAATCAATTACCAAATAGTGTCAAAATTGACATAAAATAGTTTTTAAAACAAGTATTATATTATTAAGTGTTATTTTATTCATAAAAATCTAAGGATTGGCGAAATGACTAAGATATAGTTATATATGTTAATAAAAAACAACTTGGGGTATTTTGGCATGTTATAGTGAGTTTATTAACCTTATAGTGTAAGAAAACAAGAATACATGACAAAAGTTAAATTATCTAACTTAAAGTTAAATCTAAATGATAAGGTTAAAATAGAAACCAAAACATGTCTAACTTCTATTGGATGAGAGGATTTCGACCCATCCCCAACTTATCTTTGAAATAAATCAATTTGGAGCTATTACAAACCGAATATAATGTTATAATAAAATAATATTTTTAGTTTTTCCAAATGTTCCCTTCTCCACCCTTATAAAGAGGCACCTCCTCCCTCTCCCCCTCACACCACTTTGAGCCATAAATCTCAGCCAAACCCTTCCGAACTCTCTTCTAAATTTCCCTAGAAACATTCTATAGGTATTGGTCTTCTTAAAAGACCATCCCTATTGCCCTAAAAGGAGGTTAAGAAGAGGCGTGTCAAAGAAGAGGTAATATCAATTACCGATCCTTTCCAATTTATTTCTTATTAAACTTCTTATTAATTAGTTGATTAATTATGAAGTAATAACATCAGTATCAATCATATAATGATATTTTATTGTAAATATGTAACAACACTATTTCACCTTCTATCCATCCTATAGAAAATGGAATCATCACGCGTGCATACATACAGAATATCGTCTCCATGCTGTTGTGTAATCAATTTTCCACCACCACCTTACATGCATGTGTATAATGGTGTAAATAATAAGTATACATGATTATTTTAAAGTGATATTGATTCTGAAATAGTATACATACACTTCAATACAATTCCACGATCATGGGAACGATATCATCGCTCGTGCGTACGTACGACCTACCATCTCCAAGATGTGATGTGACTCATTATACATGATCTTCATTGAATAATGATTATATAGACTAATTTAATGAATAAATATGATATATATTTCACTAATACCATTCTGGAAATTAGGTATCTTTATCCTAAAAAGATGTATACCAATTTATTCGACAAAACACGCATAAGAACAAAAAAAAACAATAAACACCCGAATAACAAGTTGCAATGAAATATTACTACTATGAAGCTAAGAATATGACCATATATGTTATCATAACAATGAGTAAAATTCTGGAATAAGTAAATAACATTATTTAAATCATTATACAGGAGGTTCAGACACGTACGAAGCAAATCAGACCTAAGTAAGGGAAAATCTCACAATCTCAAATTTTATCTGGGATTGTTTTTACTTCAGAATTTACTGGGGAATATTTATCATCCATATCCATGTTTCATAAATATGTAATATTTTTTCTATCCTCCTACAATTTTTTAAATACAATATTACTTGTTGGTGAGTTTTTAGTAAAAAACATAAAGAAATCTTTTGTCATTTTTAGTACGAGGTAAATTTTGACTTTTTTTGCCAATGTACGAGAGGAATGTTTTTTTAACTTATACGGCATGAATGGATTTTTAGAAAATTATTTCCATTAAGATTCCTTTAAATTTTTTCACGTTTATTTTTAATCAACTTCTTTTAGTTTAAAATTATATGACATGTTAATAACGGAAAATGTTTTTGAAGTAGAAAGGATATTTTCATCATGAATGGAGTTCAAGTGTTCTATCAAAATTATTTTCCATCTAAGATAATATAGGGTTCTATGTCTATCCCTATTTTTACATTGTTGTGATTATGTTATGATGGAATTATTTTTATGTTGTCCTTTTATCTTATATGGATTGTGTTATGATGGAATGATGATTAATAATCCCATTTTTATTACATGGGTTATGTTTTGATATATGATTTATGATGTTGTGGCACACATAAGAATGGTATCATTATGATATGGGTGGGACCTATATCTCCCTCCAATTTATTGGGTAGATATTTATATCTCATGAGATAGACATGGCTGGAACAATAGGTTAAACCGGTTCAGTGATACAGGACTGAAACGAGGAGTGAACTTAGTTCAGAAATTGACTTTGTCCGCTATGGTAGTCTTGGAAATGAGTCCTGACTAATAAGAAATGATTCTCTATGATTATGTGTGTATGAAAAAAAGTTTCATGTTTTATGTTATGATTATTTTGTATTACATTTCACCACCATGATTTATCCCATGATATGATATTATGATCTCTTTTGCAGGTTAAGTTTCCCAAAATGTTATGTTCTTATGAATATGATGTGATTGATATTTCTTTTGTTTACCCTTACTAAGAATTTGGGTTCACCTTTTTGTATAAATTTTTTCCCCTGGTCAGGAATAAGGTTACTAAGTAGAATATGCAAAAATGGACTCTAGATATGATGAAAGAAATGGGAGACACCATAGTTGATTTATGAACCAGTTGTTATGTTTCCCATTTTCTAATGACACTATACTTATACGGTACTTTCATGGTATTGTTATATATTGTAATAACTACGCTTAAATTATGATGTAATAACAATGTATGTAATGAATGGGTCGTTATAGTTGGTATTCAAGGAAAGGTATAGACATCCTTTGGAAACTAGGATGTGAAAGCCTTAGTAAGAACCCTAAGGATAAGTCTAAGCATAGAACAAAATCTTTGTGTTTTAGAAATGGCCATGAATAACCTAAGATAAGACCTTAAGTGTAAAATTTTATTCTTGATTATGTGGTTTTCCTATAATAATTAGTGTTTCTCACAGTATTCTTCTTGTTTTTAGTCAATGGCTGGAACCTGAAAGAACCGTGTTAATGCAGAATGTGACGGGCAATGCAATAATTATCCCCCTGAGAAACCAAACATTATGGGAGCAGGAATGAAAAATCTTGTATCCATGCTCACATAACTTTTTCAAGCTATGAATCATGCAAGACTTCCATACGAGAAAAGGAAGGAGCAAAATTCTGTGGAATCCTTCATGAGGCAGCGTCCACGTTCTTTCAGTGGGTCTACTGATCCTTTAGTTGATGAACAGTGGATCCGTACTACTAAAAAGAAATTTTCAGTTCATCAATGTTCTGAGCATGATAAATCCATCATAGAAGTATATCGTTTGGAAGGTGAAGCTAATCAATGGTGGAATCTTATCAAGAATACAAGGAAAATGGATGAAATTGAATCCATGGAATAGGATGAGTTCAAGAACTAATTTTTCAATTAGTACTTCCCTCGTATTCTTCGAACAAAGATGGAGAATGAGTTTCTTGAACTGAAGAAAAAGGATGATGACTCTGTTGGTACCTACGAAGCAAATTTTACATGACTTGCAAGGTACGCTTTTGGCATTATTATCCAACATGAGAGTAAGATTTATCGATTCTTTAGTGGATTAAAACAAAGTCTTTGAAGGGCGTTAGCCATAAGGGACTTCTATAGCTTCGAGGAAATCGTTCAATGTGCTCTCAAAGTTGAGATGGAGATTGGAGTAACCCATCAGTAATATGCGTTTAATAAGAAGAGGAAAATGGAATTCAAAGTAAAATATAAAGACCACACTGAAAAAAAAGATGATTTTTACCTTATGCTCAAAGTGTGGAAAGAAAAATGGATGGAGTTGTCTTAAAGGGACAAATAAATGTTTCAAATGTGGAAAAGAAGGTCATCGGGCATTTGAATGCTGCAATGGTGGGAAGAAGATGTCTAGTGGTGTGAACAAAGAAAAGGACACATAGAGTGCACCTACTACACTTCAATGTTACAAGTTCAAGGAAATGGGGCATTATCCTAATCAGTGCCCTAATCCAAGGGTTGTTGATGATGATCGACGCCAACAAACTCTTAAGGCTAAAGAGAAAAGAAAGTCACATGCAATTTCTGTCAGCAATGTGGAGTACGATAACGAAGTGGTTAAAGGTACACTTACCATCCACTCTAAAGTATATATGTTTTAGTTGATTCTGGATCCACGCACTCTTTTATTTCTTAAGAATTTTTTAAGGGTATCATCGTATTACCTCAACCATTTGATGTTGAGTTACCTTTGACAACCCCTAATGGCACAACAATCGCATCAAAAGTTTATAATTATTATCCGATTGAAGTTTGTGGGAAAGTGCTTCCTGAAAATCTTATGATCCTTCCTGTACAGGAATTTGATATGATTCTTGGCATGGATTAGCTTTATTTATATGGACCTCATATCAATTTCCAAATAATGGAAGTCACATTTCATACTCCAGATTAGTCTATGATTGTCTATCAATGCAAGGATGAACATAAACTTCCATTGGAGATTTCTTCTATCTTATGGGTCTTTATTCCACTAAATGAAGGCTATTTATCTCAAATGGTTGGTGAGAAACTCATGAAAAATAATATGCCCATTGTACGGGAGTTTGATGATGTCTTTCCGGAGGAATTTTCGGGTCATCCAACAAATCGTGAAGTTGAGTTTTCAATAGAACTCATTCCGGGTGCTTTACCTATTTCAAAGTCACCTTGTAGAATGTCCCCAATTGAGTTGTAGTTATTGAATAAGAAACTCCAAGAGAATCTTGATAATGGATTCATACGCCCTAGTGCGTCACCTTGGGGAGCACCTGTATGGTTTGTTAAGAAGAAAGTTGGATCAATGAGACTCTACATTGATTAACGAGAACTTAACAAGATCACTATCAAGAACAAATATCCTCTCCCGTGCATTGATGACTTATTTGATCAACTACGCAGAGCTCAATACTTTTCCAAGATTAATCTCCATTCAGGGTATCATCAATTAAGGTTCAAAAGGGAGGATATACCAAAGACGAGTTTCTATACAAGGTATGGACACTATGAATTTGTAGTGATGCCATTTGGTCTTACTAATGCACCTGTTATCTTCATGGATCTGATTAATAGAGTCTTTAGAGACTATCTTGATCTGTTTGTGGTAGTCTTTATAGACAATATTCTTGTCTATTCAAAGAGAAAATAAGAACATAAAGTCACTTGAGAATTGTATTGAAGACCCTGCGAAAGGAGAAGCTTTCTGCCAAATTTACCAAGTGTGAATTTTGGCTTAAAAAAGTTTCATTTTTGGGTCACATAATCTATAAAGAGGGGATACATGTGGATCCAGCAAAAACAGATGTTATAGAAAGATGGTCGAGACCAACAACAGTAACTGAGATCCAAATTTTTCGTTGTTGGGCAAGATATTATCAAATTTTAGTGAATGATTTTTCATGATTATCTAATGTACTCACCAGGTTGACTCGAAAAGGAGTTATGTTTGTGTGGATGGAGGAATGTGAAGAGTATTTCATGGAGTTGAAAAGAATTTAATCCAGTGCACATATACTCACACTTCCTTGTAGTGGAGAAAGGATTGTGATCTACAGTGATGCATCCAAGAAGGTGTGTGGTGTGTTTTTATGAAAAATGATATGGTGATAGCTTATGCCACACGGCAGTTGAAAATCCATAAGCAAAATTACCCAACTCATGATTTGGAGTTAGCTGCGGTAATCTTTGCATTATATAATTGGAGGCATTATCTTTATGGTGAAAAGTGTGATGTTTAAACTGATCATAAAAGTTCAAAGTATATTTTCAAACAAAAGGATCTGAATATGCGTCAAAGAAGATGGTTGGAGCTGATTAAGGATTATGACTGCTCAATTCATTACCACCCCGGGAAAGCAAACAAGGTGGCAGTTTGCATTAAGTCGACAAGGCCATGCCAGCTTATCCATGATGAGGATCACAAAAGATCCAATATTTATGGATTTACAAAGGATGGATCTTGGAATTATAATTGAAGGGGAAAATCTTATCTTTCTCAAATGAATGTTCAACTATATATACATGTGAAGTTTAAAGAGGCATAGAAAGAAGATGTATATTTACAAAAGAAGGTGAAAATTTTCCTGAATTCAACCATGATTGTGATGGGATAATAAAGTTTAGGAATCAGGTTTGTCTTCCTCCCATCCCATAATTAAAGAAGGATCTGCTGGATGAGGCTTATTGTTCTTCATTCTCTATTCATCCTGGAAGCATGAAGATGTATAGGGACCTGAAAGAGTAATTCTGGTGGGATGGAAAGAAAAGAGATGTTGCTGAATATGTTTCTCGATGCTTGGTTTGTCAGCAAGTTAAAGCTGAGAGACAGAAGTCTAAGGGGACGTTACAACCATTACCCATACCCGAATGGAAAGGGGAAATCATCACTATGGACTTTGTCACTGGACTTCCTAAAACATCCGAAGGCAATAATGCTATCTAGGTTATTGTTTATCATCTTACGTAGTTGGCACACTTCATTTCAATTAGAGATGATTTATCTCTTGATCATCTTTCCAGGATATATGTAAAGAAATTGGTAAGATTTCATGGAGTACCACTTTCCATTATATCTGATCGGGATGCTAGGATTACCTGGAAGTTTTGGAGAAGTCTTCAGAATACTATGTACACAGAGTTGATCATCAGCATTGCTTATCATCTTCAGACAGTCAGTCAGTCTGAGAGAACAATTCAAACTCTAGAAGACATGTTATGGGCTTTCTCTATGGACTTCAATGGTTGTTAGGATCAACAACTACATTTGTTGGAATTTTCTTATAATAATATCTTTCACTCTAGTATTCAGATGGCTCCTTATGAAGCTCTCTATGGAAAGAAATGCCGAACTCCAACTTGTTGGATGACTTTGTGGAAAGAAAGCTATTAGGAACTGATCTTGTTGATGAGATGGCAGAAAAGGTCCGATCTATTCAACAACACATAAGAGCATCTAGAGTCGACAAAAAAGTTACACCGATAACCGAATAAAAGACCTAGAGTTTGAACTGGGTGATAAAGTGTTCTTATGAATACCTCCTTGGAAGAGAGTAATGAGAATTGGAAGGAAAGGAATGTTGAGCCCAAGGTATATCGGTCCTTTCAAAATATTGGATCATGTTTGGAAGGTAGCTTACCGATTGGTGCTTCTACCGAATCTCTCTCAAGTTCATGATGTGTTCCATGTATCACTCCTGAGAATGTACAAACCTGATCCTTCACATTTACTCAGCTCAGAAGTTGTACAGGTGGAGCAAGATCATTCTTATGAAGAACAACCGATAGAGATTCTGGATCGTAGCGAAACAAGTTCTACACAACAAGACCACTCGCTTGGTTAATGTTTTATGGAGGAACCACCAATTAGCAGATGCTACATGGGATCTTGAGGATATAATGAGGGAGAGGTATCCACATCTGTTTGTTACGATGTGAAGAATTTCAAGGGTAAAATTCATTTTAAGGGGAGTAGAATGTAACACCCATGTTTTTTATGAGAAATATTTTGTTTTCATACATCATAAAAGGAATATTTCACTACACACAACACTATCTTGTATTTCTTTACACGCAATTGTGGCCTTCCTCAATAGCTTGCATTGTACACAATACCGAGTTACACTAAACAACGATATGCTATTAAAATATTATTTAAACTAGCCGTTATGAATAGTTATAACCTCATTTTGAATTTCTTTTTCAAAATGGACTTCATTTTTGTATTCGGAATATCGAAATTAGCCTAGGGTGAAATTTTGGTATTTTTCTGAGAAATTTCAATTTTTGATGAATAGTAAAAACACTAGGTTACTATTTAAACCCCGACTTTTTATTTAAATAATTATTTATTTCATTTAAATTTATTTTAGGTCAATATTGATACATAATACCAATATAAGTTCAATTTAATTCATTGGAGTCATTTTATATTAATTTTAGATATATAAAAATTTTATTGAACTTTTGACCGTCTTTTACCCACCTCCTAGGAGAATTTGCAAATTTACATAAATCTTAATTTTGCCGCTTTTGTGTTTGGAATTTCAATAATCTGAGAGACACGGTTGATGTCAGTAAGTAAAATGTGGTTCAATGAGATGAAAATAATTTTTGGTGAACAATAATTTTTTACTTTTATTTACCACGGTTAAAAGTAATTAGGGTAATTAAGGGTAAAAATGTTATTATTATTACCCTAACACATGTCGTAATTCTATTGGATAAGTGTAATTCGACCAAAATCAACATTAGGGATAAAATATTACCCTTTACTTCCACATGGATTAGATTAGGACATTTAATATTATTTTATTTGAAGAATAGTTAAAATAGTTAAAATCAATGTTTAATAACTAAAAAAATTTTAATATAGGGTTATACATAAGATACATTCGACTTTAAATATTCATTAGAAATATAAAAATATTTCCTACATAATGTTATTTTATTTATAATTTTTAGACTTTAAATAATATAATATATTTATGACATAATGGTGATGGAGTAATTATCTTATTAATGAAATATTAACATAATTGGTGTTATAAATACTCAAATAAATGTAATTTGACACTTTTAATGAAATAAAATAATTTTATAGGTTATTATGACAAGTAAGTATTTATTTCATTATATTTTTTCTAACTACTAATTCTGTTATGATTTTCACAAAAATCAATTAACAAATAGTATCAAAATTGAAATAAAATAGTTTTTAAAACAAATATTATATTATAAATTGTTATATTATTCCTAAAAATCTAAGGTTCGGCCAAATGACTTATATAAAGATATATATATTAAAAATAAACAAATTGGGGTTCTTTTGGCTTGTTATATTATGTTCATTAACCTTATAGTATAAGAAAACAAGAAGACACGGGAAAAGTTAAATTATGTAACGTAAAGTTAAATATAAATGATAAGGTTAAAATAGAAACCTAAACATGTCTAAATTCTATTTGGTGAGAGTATTTTGACCCATCCAAACCTTAGCTTCTAAATAAATCAATATTTAGCTATTAAAAACCGAATTTTACTTTATAATAAAATAATATTTTTTGTTTTTCCAATGGTGCCCCTCTCCTCCCTTATAAAAAGGCACCTCCTCCCCCTCCCCCTAACACCACTTTGAGCCATAAATCTCGGCCAAAACCTAGATAATTATCTTCTACACATCCCTATAAACATCTTAGAGGTCCTGGTCTTCTAAAAATGCCATCCCTAGTGCCCTAAGAGGAGGTTAAGAAGAGGCGCGTCAAAGAAGAGGTAATATCCATTACCGAACCTTTCCATTTTCTTTCTTCTTCAACATCCTCTTACTTTTTTGTTTCATTATGAAGTAATAACATCATTATCAGTAATATACTGATATGTTATTATAAATATGAAACAACACTATTTCACCTTCTATCCATCCTAGGGAAAATGAAATCCCCGCTCTGCGTACGTACGGAATACCATCTCTACATCGTGGTTAATATGTTTTCCACCACCACCTTACTTGGATGGGTATAATGGTGTAAATAATAAGAATAAATGGTTATTTTAAAGTGATATTTATTCTTAAATAGTATACATACACTTCAATACAATTCCATTATTATGGGAATGATATCATCGCTCGTGCGTATGTACGACCTAACATCTCCACGATCTGATGCGACTCGTTCTACATGATCTTCATTGTATAATGATTATATAAATTAATTTAATGAATAAATATGATATATATTACACTAATAACATTCTGGAAATTAGGTTTCTATAACCTAAAAAAACAATAAGAATTTATTTGACAAAACACGCATAAAAACAAAAAAAGAAATAAACACCCGAATAACAAGTAGCAATGAAATATTACTAATACAAAGCTAAGAATATGACCATATATGATATCATAACAACGAGTAAAATTATGGAATAAGTCAATAACATTATTTAAATCATTGTACAGGAGTTTCAGACACGTACGAAGAAAATCCAACCTAAGGTAAGGGAAAATATCACAATCTCAATTTTTATCCTAGATTGTTTTTTCTTCAGAATTTACTGGGGAATATTTATCATCCATATCCATGTTTCATCAATATGTAATATTATTTCTATCGTACTACAATTGTCTAAATCCAAAATTACTTGTTGGTTAATTTTTAGTAAAAGATATGAAAGGAATCTTTTGTGGTTTTTAGTATGAGGTACTTTTTGACTTTTTCGACCAAAGTACGAGAAGAATGTTTTTTTAACTTATAAGGAATGAATGGATTTTTAGAACATTATTTCCATGAATATTACTTTACAAGTTTTCAAGGTTTTTTTTCAATCAACTTCTTTTTGTTTAAAATTATATGACTTGTTACGAAAGGAAAATGTTTTTATAGTAGAAAGGATATTTTCCTCAAGAATTAAGTTCTTGTGTTCTATCAAAATTATTTTCCATCTAAGATAATATAGGGTTCTGTTTATATCCCTATATTTACATTTTTTTTATTATGTCATGATGGAATTATTTTTATGATGTCCTTTTATCTTATATGGATTGTGTTATGATGGCATGATGATTAAGAATCCCTTTTTTATTACATGGGTTATGTTATGATGTATGATTTATGATCTTGTGGCCCACATAAGAATGGTGTCATTATGATATTGGTGGGACCTATATCTCCCTCCAATGCATTGGGTAAAGATTTATATCTCATGAGATAGACATGGCTGGAATGGCAGGTTAAACTGGTTCAGTGATATAGGACTGAAATGAGGAGTGAACTCAGTTCAGAAATGGACTTTGTCCACTAAGATAGTCTTGTAAATGAGTCTTGACTAATAAGAAATGATTCTCTATGATTATGTGTGTATGAAACAATGTTTCATGTTTTGTGTTGTGATTATTTGGGATTACAATTCACCACTATGATTTATCCCATGTTATGATATTATGATCTCTTTTGCAGGTTATGTTTTCCAAAATGTTATGTTCTTATGAATATGATGTGATTGATATTTCTTTTGTTTACCCTTACTGAGCATTTGATATCACCCTTTTGTATATTTTATTTCTCCTAGTCAGGAAGAAGGGTACTAAGTAGAATATTTCAAAAGGGACTCTAGATATGATGAAATAAATGGGAGACAACATAGATGATTTATGAACTAATTATTATGTTTCCTAGTTTCTAAAGACATTATACCTATACGGTACATTCATGGTTTTGTTATATGTTGTAATATGTGGGCATCAATTATGATTTAATAACAATGTATGTAATGTATGGGTCATTATAAACACTTTTCTCCGGCATTGGAAGTGGATGAGATAACTACATCGAGACATTTTTAGGACGGGCTTAAATGTGAGATTATGTCCCAAGTTAACCATTTTCAGTTAAAGGAGTTTTCTGAGGTGGTGGATAAGGATCTCATATATATTCATAACCTAAAGAGGATTCCAATGTATAAAAAGTGTTTCAATTTGTATGATTAGATGGTATGACTTCTGAGTGTAGGAAGCATTGCTATGAAAACATCAACCAGGGTAGTGGGAAACCGAGTACCTATAAAGAGGGATCAGTTGCGTAGGACATTAATCGACTGATCTATCACCAGTGTGGTAGATTAGAAAACTATTGAAGATAGTTACCTCAACCACCAATATAGTTTAAGTCTTTTAGAAATATGGATCATCTATAAATGTTCTACAGGACCCAACGATAGATGAGTAGTAAGGGTATAGCTAGTTAGAATCAGTGTGGAGGAAGAGGATATTTTTCACTATATCAGTCTTGCATCTGGAGTTCTACTGGACAAGGTGGTAAAGGTAGTGTATGTGGATATTTAGGGTATGATCACTCATATTAGTAGAGTAGTGCAGCATAGGGGACCTAGACTGCATCACGGGGAAGTGGGGTAAGACAGTTGCATTCTATTCACCCTACACTTGTGGATATCAAGGCTGGACCATTGGCCATGAGAGGTATATTTTTAAAGCTTCTATGATATCTAGTGCATTATTTGATATTGGTTCCTATAATTCCTTTATTTCTACAAAACATTTTAATTGTTTGAGCCTCGTGATGGAGTTCGTGAGTGGGGTGTTGACGACAAACACACCTCATGGAGTTCGGTCAAGAGACATTTTTTGTGCAAGGGGTGTACTCTTGAGGTCGATTAGTATCAATTTCTATGGGATCTTTTTATCATAGACATGTCAGGCGTTGAACTAACTATGGGTATGGACTGGTTAGTATAATATTTTCCCCACATTGATTTTTACCATAAGAGAGTGACAATTACATCTCCTACGGGTTACAAATATATTCAATGTGGAGAGTGGGATATCGGGGCATTCCAAGTAGGGCCAATTACTCATCAAATAGGAGAGATAAAAACCCATGTTTCTATTTTATTTATGGATGATGGAGGTGTAAAATGAGATGTATTTCCACACATAGTGGACATGTTTTAGGATGTGTTTAATTAATATTTCTCTTGGATTCCACCTGAGAGAGATGTGGAATTTTTCCTTGAGCTCATATAGAGGGAATAGATTATTTCTATTCCACCATATAGAATGGCATCAGAAGATATTCAAGTGCTCAAGACCCGACTGGAGGACTTAGAGGATAAGGCATTTATTTATCTAAGTATGTCACCTTGGGGTTCCCTAGTGTTGTTTGAAAAGAAGGCTAATAGGAGTTTATGCTTTTGTGTTGATTACCGAATGTTAAACCAGATGACTGTGACGAACCAGTATCCTTTCCCCCATATCGATGACCTATTTGACCAGTTGAGAGGAGCTTGTGTCTTCTCAAAGATTGACTTAAGATTAGGGTATCCTAAACTGTGAGTTCAGACATCTGATATACCAATGGATGAATTTAGAAGCAGGTATGGACTTTATGATTTCATCATAATATTTCTTGGGTTAACGAACACACCAGTAATGTTTATGGAATTAATGAACAAAATCATTAATCTATACCTAGATCAGTTTGTGGTTGTGTTTGTGGAAGACATCTTGGTGCACACCAAGACACATGATCTTTATGACCAACATCTTGATATCATCCTAAGTATACTAAGATAGCATTCGCTATACATCAAGATATCTATGTACAATTTTTTGGATCGATCAGGTACACATCCTGGGTAGCATCATCTCGGACGAATGTCTGTTGGTAAATCTAGAGAAGGTTCAGATCGTGGTTTCTTGAGATCAACCCAAGAGAATGTTTGATATCCATAGATTTCTTGGATTTTCTGAATAGTAGTAAGGGATCATTAAGCACATTTACCGATTGGAAACATTGTTAACGGGCTTGACCAAACAAAGTATAAAGATTTATTGGTCATAAGACTGTGATAATTCTTTCTAGGAGATTGTGAATATTTTGGCATTAGTACCAATATTGATCCTACCTGAGCAAGGTGAGAAGTACATAGTGTATTGTGACACTTTTGGGATTGTAAATGGAGTTCTGTTGATGCGGGGAGATCAATTTTTGGTTTATGGGTCTTTGAAGTTGAGTCCCCATTAAACGAACTACCCTACATATGACCTCAAGTTGGATATAATGGTTTATTTTTTAATGTGATGGGGACATTATCTATTAGGATATTATATTACTATGTATATTGGTCACAAGTGATTAAAGTACATATTTTCACAGTGATACTTGAATCTTCAATAGCAGAGATGGGTTGTGTATATGCGGCCATTAAATTTCTATCCAATATATACGCCTGGAAAGGGGAACATTGATGATGATGCTTTGAGTAGGAAGACTCAAACTTAGGTGGTTCTGGAGTCTAGTGCTGAGTGGAAGACTATGGATTTACTGGACGAGATACACATTGTGGTTTAGGAGAGTCAGGATTAGATGAATCTCGTAACAGTTTCATTAGAGTATACATTTTTTAGATAGATCTAGGATAGGAAGTATGTGGATTTATAATGGTTTACCTTAAGGGAAAACCTTGAAGGTAGGGATTCACCTTCTAATTGGAGCATAGATGTGGACGAGGTCATCTATGTCAGGAATCTGGTTGTCATTCCTAAAATAATGTGAGCCAAGTTGATGTGTGAGTTTCATGCCCTAAAGAGGGTGGTACATCCAGGTGTGACCAAAATGCACCGTGATATACAATGATAGTTTTTATTATTGGAAATGAAAAATAAAATAGTATGTTTTGTGACACGATACTAAACCAATCAGTAGGTGAAGCCCGAGAATTAATGACCTATAGGTTTACTATAGTTGTTGGCCATTATAGAATGGAAGTGGAACAATGTGACCATGGACTTTGTGGTGGCTCTCCTGAGGATTCCTTAGAAGAATAATTCTATTTGGGATGGATAGACTGAAAAAGGTATTGAATTTCTTGAATATATGGCAGACTTTCTCAGTGGAGCAGTTGGGATATTTGTATGTTTGGGTGATAGTCTGTATGCATGAGGCGCCAGAGAATATTGTTTCAGACTGAAACCTGTGTTTTACTTCGTGATTATTAGAGATATTACAGAAGGTTCTTCGTATGTAGGTTTTATTGAGTATGAATTCCCACCCACTGACACATGGGTGGTGATAGCATACTATACAAGAGCTTGAGGATATGTTGTGATCTTTTGTTCTAAACTTCAGTAGGTCTTTTGAGAATCACCTAGCACTCGTGGAGTCCACCCATACCAATAATTATTGGGAAACTATTTATATGGAACCATGTGAGGCTCTTTATAGTAGGGAATGAAGACCACCTCTAGTCTGGATGGTGGTATGTGAGTCGAAGTTGTTGGGACAGAGTCGAATGTAGGACACATTAGAGCATGTACAATTGATTCAAAAATATATGGATATGACCCAAAGTATATAGAAGTCATATACTGATTGAAATAAATGAAAAATGGAGTTTATAGAGGTTGATGATGTATTAATTTTGGTGTTTCCTAGAATCAATCACTATAGAATACAGAGACATGTGAAGTGGGCACCCAAGTTTGTTGGACAGTTTGAGGTGGTGGAGAGAATCAAGATAGTGGTATACCGATTGGCCCTTCCAACGAGATACAGTGCTATGTATGATATTTTCTAAGTGTCAAAACTAGGGAGGTATCAAACCAAACCTTCTAATGTGATTGATATGGATGATGTTGATATTGAGATAGATTTTTCCTTTGATGAGCATCTAATACGTGTGTTGAATCGCAGTGAGAAAGTGTTGCGGTGAAAGACCATGCCTATAGTTTGTGTATTGTGGAAACATGGGAATGTGTGGGAGGAGACATGGGAAAGGAAAGAGGATATGTGGGATCATTTTCCTAATCTTTTTTACTCAGATTCTAAGAGATTCTTGGGAGTGCAGTTCAAGGATAAGATGTTATAAGGTGGTGAGAATGTAAGATCCCGACCTTTACTGAAGATGACATGGTCTTAATTTCAGGTATTTATTTTTTCCTTTTTTAGTATACTTGTGTTGGGTTTTAACAAGGGGTGTTTTTGGGTGAAAAATTGAGAAATTTTGAAGGGATAAGGGTAGTGCATAGTTTGACCACTGTTTTCCCAAATCGTGCACCCCTGCCCAACAAACCATGCAACCTTGGACAGAGAGGACTTACATGGTTGACACATGGTTTGTCAATATTTACACCCTATTATGAGAAACTATGAACCCCCATAAAAGAGTTTCACATTTAGGTTCACATATAGGAGAAATCGTGCTCCCCAACCCAACTAACCATGCATGAATTTTTAAATCACAAAAAAATTAGCTTTTTAATCACCAAAACCCCCATTTCACTCCTATTTGATCACCATTTAACCCAAGATAATATTTCATGATTTTGGAGTATTCTTTATGGATTAAAAGACTTAACAACATTTTTAATTTTTTATTTTATGCCTGGATTGAATATCTTCACCCCTCCCTATCAGAGGATCTTACCTCGCTTGGTTTCCAATTCCTTATCCTTTATTATCCTATTCTAGAAAGGGGGGTTTCTTCCTTTTTTGATTGGATATAGACATTTTTTTGTTAATCTAGATATAGTATTGTAGATATATATCTATATTTAATATATCTTGATTGATTTGATCTTAATTTATGGTTTTAAATTTGAATCTCATTCTATATAATTATGCTGCTCAAATTATGAGGATTTTCATTGTGTGATCGCTCATCAACGAATTGAGGTAGGTTGTCTATAATTAAAATCTCAAAGTATTTATTTAAATTACATGTATGTAATTATATAATTTCTATTAGATTTTTATAAATTACTTTCTTTATTGAATTAATTAATTTTTTGAATTAATTAATTGAGGAGATCAGAAATTGGCGATCTTGGGAATTATAGATTGAGATACATAATTGTAGAATTAATTATGAGATATTATGATTTTAGGATGGAGATATTTAATTGTGGAAATAATTATGATCTATTGAGTTGTGATTGAGATAATTAATTATGGAATTAATTATGTGTTTTTTAATTTGTGTATATTGATTAATTAATTTAATAATTAATTAATGGGATTTACGTACTCAATTAATTAGAAAAATAATTAACGGGATTTATGTGATAAACTAATTATTGAATTAGTTATAATATTGGTGTGGATGATTAATTATTGAATTTACTACTAAAATGTAAGAGATTAATTAATTTTAGAATTAAGTAATGTATTATATGTGATTAATTATTTTTTGAATTAATTAATGTTATTTATGTGATTAGTTAAATTTTTAATTAACTAGTCAAATTATTATGTTTAACTAATTGTGGAATTAGTAATGGAATTTATGTGGATAATTAATTTTTGAATTAATTATGTGTTAATAATCGTAACATGGTCAATTAGTTGTGAATTAAATAACAAGAATGTGGTCATTATAATGTGTATGGTATGAATGGTAACATGGCCATTTAGTTGTGAAATAGAGAATGTGAACAAGATTATTCTAATGTGTAATGTATGAATGGTAACATGGTCATTTAGTTGTGAATTAAAGAATAGAAACATAGGCATTCTATTCTGTGATGTATGAATGGTAACATGTGAATTAAAATATGAATTAAATAATGTTATCAATGGAATTATGAGATATGATATTCCTTAGACATACTTTAGGCTCCAACATATTTCAGAGTAGGTATTGAATGATAACAATGGATTTATAAGATATGATATCCCACAGACATACTTCATCCTCTGACATGAGTTGAAGCGGGGATTGAGGTATGAGTGTCTACAGGAACCCAAAAGTTTATATAGTAAAATAAAGATTAATTGATAATGTGACAACTATTTACTTATGCATTGTGAATATTTCTTTATACAACTACATACACTTGCTATTAATTAGATATTGTTTTAGTTGTCATTAGTGGTGGCATACTATCATGCATTAGGTTTTCTATGTACTTTTTTTGGATACTATATAGAATAGTTGTGAGACCAGACACTGAGACGTTGTGCAATTCTGAGGTCGTCGTTCCTAAAATAAATGTTCGAAATATATTAAATAGTATGCTTGGACAGTTTTCATTAAAAAGTGTAATAACTTCTAAACGGATTCCCTGATCAGAAATATGATGGTACCGTTGAGTTCAGAATTCGAGGTTTACCCTAGGAATGACTTAACATTAGTCGGTATGGGTCATTTGTAGAAAAGTCATCACAGGCGTGGAAATGAAAAAAATAATTTAATAAGTTATTTTATTTCATTTTTATTGATGTCGTGATTGATGGACTTTAAATAGAATATTATAGAGAAATACTAGGGTTAGCTGTACAACCCTGGAACCATTGGAGAGCCATTGGAGATAGCTTCATTGAATCCTATCAGATGAATGGCCATAGGATCTTTGATTAGTGAAAGATGCAAAAAAGATTCAAAGGATATCACCAAAAAACATGATACATCCCCATTCTTCATTAGTGATCGATTTGAATCAAGGTAGGGTATGAATTTTTTTTATTCTTCCCCATTCTTGATTTACACAGTGAACTTGAATCAATCAATAAAAATATTGATCTGTGGTTTGATCATTATGCGGGATGAGTTTATTTTATGAGGTTTTGATGGGAGAATTTATTTTTTTATTTTGTTATTCAGATTTTCATTCTAATAATGATGGATCAAGATAAGAATGAACATCGATCAATGTTTGTTACTCCAATATGTTCATGTTCTTTTCTCCCCCCATTCATCGTTCGTCAAGAGCATTCTCTATCAATCAATCATTGCGCACCCATTTCTTGGTGCAACGATCTTATATCACAGATCTAAGATTGGAATAGCCTGAGAGAGGTGTTATGATGGAGATAAAGATATTTAGATGACAGTGGATACCCAATTTACCATTCATCAACACACAACAAAGAATGAAGATTTAATTCATTTTTGGAGTAGATTTGATGGAGTAATTCATTCATCATCGACAAAAAGGATCAGATGAGTTGGGATCCTCAATATCATGGTGAAATGATCACCAGATCGAAATCTAAAGGCACTTGATCAAATGCGGGAGTAGATATGGGATTCTGAAAAATCCTGAACAACACAATGTTTAATCTAGATCTATACGTTGTGTGGGGCCACATGAGATGGGATTAGGGTTTCCATAGGTAGTTAAAGATCACATGGAATGCGACCCATTTCTCATAGCATGTGGTATCACCTAGGTCACTCGGAATGTACTCCGAAATCACACGTGTTGTTTACATGGGAACATGTTCACAGGCTAAGCTATCTACTGGTACTTGAGAAGACATGCATAGGATGGGGATGTTTACTAGAACATGGTTAGAGTAAATGGGATACATACTTGGTGTGTACTACTACACGGACATAGTTTGATGAGATGAGCCATTTACATGGGAAAGACCCCGGTTCAAGGGACATGGAGTGTGACCCCTACTACACACGGTGTACTCTTTTATACATGTCATGGAGCCCTTGTACACTATATATGGGAAATTTTTTGTGAGGGTTTTTTACCTTTATCATTTCCATGAGGGTTAGAATGCAATCATTTTTTACGCCCAGGACAATGATCCCTTCAATAGTAATTCCTAGATAGAGTTGTTGGAATCCCTCTAAGAGGCCCAGAGTGAGATCCTCTATTCATATTCTTGTTCTAGGTGGAGTTCTTGGTATCGACCTGACCAACACTACATGGGATTCAATCCTCTACATAGCAGGTTAATCCGTATTGATTTTTTGGTATCACCCCATGGCCTTGCCATTAATCCTCATCTGTTTATTGAATTCTATTCAAACTATTAGCATGCTCTTTCTCATGAAGAGACCCCATAAGAAGTACCTATTGGACAGACATCATCAATGCTATCAGATTCAGTAGTGTGTTCTCTCAGGTGAGTGATTTGGGGAATATTCTATATGGAGTCATAGACTAGTATAATATTGTTGGGACTTACCTATAGAATGCGTGTCTTTGTTGAGTATATCTGGATAGTCTTGTTATATGTGTTTTTGAAATATACATGTGTAGAGATGAATGTATTTCCTTTGTTTTATGTGAGGCACGCCTATCATAGGTCATGTAAAAAGCAATTCAATTTTCCTAGTGTAGTATAATGGATCACCAAATTCATCTCACTTGAGGAAGTTTCTCATTTTTTCACTAACTTAATTTAATTCACTTAAACTAATTATTTTTAATAGTTTTTTTAATTTAATAAGGTTATGAAATTTTAATTAATGAAAATATTAAACTAACATAAAATGAAAAAAATTAATTAGTGAAAAAAGAACATTGAATTTATGTGTTGGTTTTTGGGTTCCATCAATCTACTTGTTGGTATTTAAATAATGTTTCATAATTCAATTTTGAGATCTCATTCTTGAATTACTGTTATTTTATTAATTGGTGTGAAATATTGAATCCATTTAGCAATATTAACTTCCCCTCCTACTTTAATCAAAGTTGATGGAACAACTCAATCGTGAGTGTGACAACTTCCAAGACGTGGCTCTATCGTATGCCATTTCAACAACTGAATGGCTCAAATCCATCGTATTAAGAGCCTGTATTCTGTATAAGTGAGGGAAAATATTTAATAAAATAATAGAAATGAGTTTGATTTTAGTTTCCTGGTGGGCTATCGCCACACCTGTGCATGTCACTCTTTCTTATCAATAAATTAATAAAACATAGGAATTTTACCGTAGAATAAATTAAATTGACACATACCTCCCTCAAGTCAAGGATTGTGTAAGTGTATTATTTTTTAGGG
Organism: Viscum album; assembly: GCA_963277665.1. Taxonomy (NCBI): domain Eukaryota; kingdom Viridiplantae; phylum Streptophyta; class Magnoliopsida; order Santalales; family Viscaceae; genus Viscum; species Viscum album. The sequence goes on from OY728148.1 coordinate 953,487,966, forward strand.
TAAGCGGTAATGGTGGATAGTATGATAATAAAAAAAGAAAATAAGGATAAAAGATGGAGAATAATGGAGGGTGGTTGGGTGGATGAAAACACAAAAATAAAAACCATGCATGAATTTATTAAAAGTCTAAATTACAAATGAAATAAAAAAAATAAAGAAAATAAAAAAAATTAATAATATTATAAGGGAAATATTTTTTAACTTCCTACATCTTTGGAGATCTCCCCTTGGTTCCATGGAATAAATGTGATGGAAAATGGGATGATATGAGAGTTAGGGGATCCCCTCCTTTTCTGGGAAGAAATTGTCCTCCTCAATTTTGCACATTTTTGGTAATCAAAATGGATGATTAACACATTAAATCCTTAATAAAAGTTTTTAATAAATTAATTCTTCATTCAACCTCAAAATTTCATATTTATTGGACTCTTCTAGAGGAATTTATGTATTTTTATTGATAATGTATTTTTTCTAGATGAATTTTCCAGGAAGCTTCCTTCAATGTATAAAATCACTTTGCCACCATAATGGGAGATAAACTCCATGATATTTATTTATGTAGTGGATATATGTGCCCTACTTTATATCCATTTCTAATCAACTCAATTGTAGGTGTGTAGCCTGATTTATACATCCGTTGCGGAGGTGGGGTCCATGCTGTCAGCCCAGACAATTTCCAAACATAACTGATATTTTTGGGCCTTTAGATATTCGAATAAGCCTCTAGTCTAGAAGAAAAAGTTAAAGGAATTAAAATAAGTATTCTATAAAAATAATCATTCAATTTGGAATTATATTTTTATATAAATTACCAAAATACCCTTAACGTAAAAATCTGTCAAAAATCCAGAATTTAATCACATTTCACATTTTAGATCAAAACACACCATAAATCCAAAATTGATCCATATAAGCTCAAATTTATAAATTAAGAGGGTTAAAAAATTGGAATGCATATAAAAAATGTGGAAAATATTTGTTTTATCAGTATATTTATTTTGGTTTTTGGGGTGTCCAACTTAGTATTATTATACTCACCCATACATTGGGGTTTTCTTTCATCTATCGTGTCTTGTGTAGAAGATTAAAATTTTGATAGAGTCTTAGGAGGACCAGTATCAGACGGTGCTTATGAGACATTAAAAAGTTATCACAAAGGATAAAGAACTAGTGGAAATCATTTTCAAGTTAGAGAATATAAAAACTCTTGCTATCTAAGTGCCAAAGATAAGAATAAGTTGTGGTGCCAAAGAATTATCGAACATGGGAAGAAAAGAATGAAAAAACGTTTTAATCTTTAGTATGTACGAAATTTTCCAAAATTTAAAAGAAGAGAGGAAGATTTTTGTGTTACTTGTTAGAAAGTGAATATGATTAATAAAATTCATAATAAAGTTGAGATTCCATCTACTGGGCCTCTTTAACTTATTCATTCCAATTTATGTGGGTCAATGTGACATCAATAAAAAGGTTATTTATAATTTATCAATTTTAATGGTGATTTCACTCAAATGACAAGCATTATGTTTTTGAAACCCAACTCAGAGCCTATAGAAATGTTCAGGTTATTCAAAATAGAAGTTCATAAAGAGATGGGGGTTTATATAAAAAAATTGATAATGGATAATGGTATTGAGTTTACGAGAAATAATTTCATAAATTATCTTAGAGATCATGGTATTAAACATTAGTATAGTTCTCTATATACCCCCACATCATGTTGGAGTAGTAGAAAGGAAGAATATAGGTTTGGTGGAAATGGGAAGAATCATGTGAGAGTAATAAAAACATTCAATATTCTACTAGAGTGAAGTTGGTAGTATTATTTCACATGTTTAGAAAAAAAATTATGTTTGGAAACTAGCATGAGTTCTTATGAAAATTTCTAGGACAAAAATTCTTTATTGAAGTACATCAATGTTTTTGGAATCCCATGTTTTCTTAAAATAAAAAATTTGGATTAGGGAATATTTGATGAGAAAGCTGAGGAAGGAAATTTTATTATTCACCTATTGGAAGAATTTACATATATTGGAAATATTTTTTATAAATGTTGGTGGAATCATATTATGTGGAAGTTATTGATAATCATTCTTATTTAACAATGTTTTATGGGGATTTTGAGGAATAAAAACTGAAATTTTCCCATGAAAATGAACGTGATAAAAGTAATGTTCATGAAGATTCAGATGAATCGTATGATGAGGAATGCGAAGAAGGAAGAGGAAATATGAAATTTCATACTATAAAAAAATTTCAGACTAAAAATATTTTGGGGAATTAAAAGGCTCTAGTTCATGATAGAAGAAAGCTGATATTAGAAAATAAAACATCACTCATCTCCAAATTTGAACCAGAATCAGTATTATAAGCTATTCAACAAAAATAATGGATGAATTATATGAATTAAGAGTTGGATCAAATTGAGAAAAATGAAACATAGGAACATGTTTTATGTCTGAAATATAAAAATTTTATCATAAAAAATGGGTTTATAGAAATATTTTGAAGGAATACTGAGAAGATTCAAGAAAAAAATCTAGGATTTTTTATAAAGGGTATGCACAGGTTGATGGCAGAGATTTTGATGAAACATTTTCCCCTATTTAATTGTTAGAAACCATTATAATTTTTTGAGTAGTTCCTGCTCATCAAAATTACAAAGTGTATCAGATAGATATAAATTTTGTTAAATTGAAGAAGAGGTTTACAATGAGTAACCTTTTGGGTTTCTACTTGATAAGGATGAAAAAAAAGTTTTTAAATTGATGAATGATTTATATGTGCTAAAACAAGATCCACATTCATGGTATTCTATGATTGAAAATTATTTGAGAATGCTGATTTTTTCAAAGGGAATGTTTACAAAAACTTATATATGAAAGATGTTCACTTTGGATCTCTAATTGTAATTGTTTATTTGGATAATATAATTTTTTCTGGGAATGAAGAAAATTTTTGTAAATAATTTTTTTAGGAAATGAAAAAGAATTTTGAAATATCAATTTTGTGAGAATTAACTTTCTTCCTTGTCTTACAAGTTCAACATAAGGAAAAATAAATTTTCATATCTTAAGAAAATTATAAAAGGTAATTGTTACAAAAATTTGGAATTGTAGAATATAAATAAGTTTCTACTCCTATCTCAGTGAGGATGAAGATGAGTAAAGATGAGTCTGGAAAAAGTGTGGATTAAAAAGACTTTTGGAAGATGATAAGAAGTATACACTACCTTATAACATCAAGCCTGATATTTTTTATGCTATAAATTTGTGTGATAGTTATCAAAGTAATCTGAAAGAGTCAAATTTGTTGGTAGCAAGGATAATTATGAGATATGTAAAAGGAACAAATTCATAAGGATTATTATAAAAAGTAAATTATGAGATGATGTTTCATGGTTATAATAATATTGATTGGGCGGGATATTGTAATGATAGAAAATCAACCTCACGAGAAACATTTTTCGTGGGTGAATGTTGTGTAAATTTTCATTGTAAGAAACAAAGATCAGTAACCTTGAGGAAAGTGGAATAAGAATATGTTGTGACTATTCAAGTATGTACTCAGATATTGTGGATGAAAGTTGAATTAGAAGATTTGAATAAAAAGGTTTCTAAACTATTGAAGACACTTTATGACAATCAGATTGCATTGGATATTTCTAAAAATCATGTCCAACATTCAAGATCAAAACACAATAATATAAATTTTCACTTTATAAAAGAGAAATTTTTTGTTAGAGAATTTTTTTTGGAATATATCTCAATGAAGTATCAAATAATTGATATCATCACAAAGTCAATTCCAAAATAAAGGTTTAATTAGTTGACATTGAAAATTCATGTTCATCCTCCTATAATGACTTCCAAAAACTCATAAGGATGTCCCCTACCATGCTTTGAATTATATTGACAAAGGAGGAGAAAAAGTAACAACTTTATACTATGTAAGAAGTTCTTAATTATCTTTATTTTATGAATATGAAGTTTTGTTAATCATATAATGGGGGATAGGAAAATAAAATTTATAGAAAAATAAACGTGATAAAATATAAAAGTTAGGGGGATTTTATCTTAGCATGGCCATACAATATTCTTCTCACCAAGGGATGTATTTTTGTCAAAAAAAAATACCTTATCTATTAGTGTGGTGTCTAAACACTCTTTTAATAAAGGAAGTTTTTTGGTAAAATTCCAAAAACATCACTTGTTTACAAAAGTTGAATGGTGAAAATTTTCTGATAGTTGAAAAAGTTATTAATGAGTGTTGTTAAAAAATCTAAATGGGGAGATTGGAGAACCTTTGTGATGTTTTTTAATAATTTTTGTTATTTGTTGATAACTAATATTTTATAAAAGAATGTTTTTGAAAAACAAGTGAATGTTTCTAAATGTTCGAACCCAAACATAAAGGGGGAGAAAAGTTTTGTTTTTCAGAAAGTTGTTTTATAGACACAGAGGATTGAACTGAGAAACACCAGATGAAAAGTATCAAACTGATCACCACCAGTCATAGAATTCATCAAAAAGTTAGAGTTTTTTATTATACACACCATCAGTCTCATATCCATTGACATGAAGTTCATGTTTCATTAGACTCAATGTTGCTTAGAATGTTAGAATGTTGCTAAAGACGTTGAATGAATAAGAAGAAATGTATATTCATACTTTTCATCATAATGAGATGAGGAAGTTCCATCATAATGAGTTGAGTAATTTCTATTATAACGAGATTTGGAAGTTCCATCATAATGATTTGAGTAATTTCTATTATACTGAATAAAAATTAGGAAGTCTGAGAAGAATTATTATACATAAAACATAAGAAGATGTCAAAATATTTGGGAAGATTTTAAGTGGTGAAACTTGAAATTAAAATATGTATAGATGTTGGATTTTTTTAAATTAGATAAAATGGGAAATGATTTTAAGTTTCATGAATTTGTCTTTTTGGGATTCCTATAAATTAAAGAAATGTATATTCATACTTTTCAACTTTTTTATGTGAGTGGAAAAAGAAGAGCACTACAAAATTAATGTCAAAGTTATCTTTCCAAATTTAAATCTCATTAGAAGTTTAGACATCTAATTTTTTTATTGGACTGAGTAATATCAGATTGAGCATTTCAGAAGTGTTTGAGTAATTCATATTGATAATGGATTCATCAGACTGAGTCCATCAGATTGAATTCATCGGATTGAGTCCATCGGACCAAGCCCTATCGGATGGAGAGAATCAGACCCAACCATATCCTAATGAGGATTCTGAGATGAGAATTTATGGTGTAGTTTGAACAAAGTATTTTTTTTTGTTTTATCTCAATTTTTTGTACGAAAAATTTATAAACTAATAGGATTCATTATAATCATTAAAATTAGGATATATAATGTGTCTAATGGGAGTTTTCACTAGTTGTATTCAATTATTAATTTTAGTGAATTTCTATAGACACATAGGAGTGTCTATAAAAATGATATAGGTTCTCACATTGAGGTCGAACCCTTTAAATATCATGTTATTTACTTTTTTACTAATTTTTAATACATTAGTACTAACTAAAAGATGATAAGGATATAAACTATAACATGTTTCAGGGATTAATATTTTCAAAATTATTGAAACTTATAAAAGTGAACAAATAATTCAACCCCACTTTTGAGTTATTATTCGATCCTTTGGAAATTCATATACTATTTATCATTTTATTTGAATCTTTTTTTTAATATTTTTGCTACTTTTTTGTAATTAAAATCCCTAAATGAATAATGTAATACTCTCATGACTCATCATTGATCTCACCATGTCCAACAAGATGTGGTTCCTCTATTCACTTACATCATTCCACTGATGTGTATATGGAGGAGAGAGTTAATATAGAATCCCAAAATCCTATAAGTAATCAATGAATTCTTGATTGAGATATTATCCACCATATTCTAAGAGTATTTTCTTAATCATAGTACCAATTTGGTTCCCATTTTCATTCTTGTTTTTATTGAATTTATCAAAATAACCTGACTTATACCTCATTAAGTAGACATATTCATTTCTACTAAAATCATCGGTAAAATTTATGAAGTATGAGAACCCACCCCTGCCTCAATAGGAAATGGTCCACACACATATGTATGAACAAATTAAAGAATCTCTTTAGACCTTTCACATTTTCTACTAAATGGGGATTTATTCAATTTACCATATAAATAAGTGCGACACATACCAATTGGTTTTAGTTCATAACAATCTAAATATCCATTTTTGTATAACTTAGTCAAGCAATTTTCATTTACTCACAATTGATTTCATTTTAGTGTACATCTTTTGAACATGGATTTTGTTTTGGGAGTTGATCTTGTTTTGGGTTAATCTAGGTTCATCTTGTGATCTTCTATGACTTCATCATTAATGGATTTTGTCATTATAAGCGTTGTGTTAATCACATGTTAATGGTATGGAGACTAAACCTAACCCTATGGTGTATTTAATTGTGAATTATATGAAATATTTTGATTATGCCCATGTAAATTGAACTATAAATAATTAGTTTATTTATAGTAAATCATGGATTGGATTCCTTTATATTCAATGGATGATGCAACCTGGATTATGGATACCTGTTGGGTGAGAAAACATTTTAGTGAAAATAACTTGGCTAATTGTTTAAATCTTGGTTAGTATGACATGATACCTTATGTGATTGCTTGATATATAATCCCTAGGTAATCCATTACTTATTATTGATATGATTGTTGATCATTTGAGAGATAAATGAATGTTTATTTGAAATAAAAACTGTAATTTTCATAATTAACCATTGAGATTTATGATGTCAAATTATGATATCCATACTATTATGAATTGTTGAGTTTGTGATGAAATGATTATATATAGGGATATACTAGTAGTGTTTAAATTATTATATAGTAGGCTTGGCCAAGTGATACATGCTAAAATTCTTATATATAGGGATTTTCTTGGTGGATGAAATGCTTATATTATAGGGAATTCCCAGTGATACTTGCTGAAATGGTTATATATCAGGGTACTCCCAGGGACACATGCTGAAATGAATTTATATAGGGTGATGATCGGAGGATGAAATTATTATACATTGAGAGCTACCTGATTGTTTGATTTTTCCATGGTATATGGATATAGATGGAATGGTTGTGTTACATGCTCAAAGACATTTCATCATGGGTTTGAAAAAGGTTAATTGGAATATTATATTAATTAGTTAATTAATAAATCTATTTAACACTTTATTGCATATAAATATTATCAGACTGGTTGTGTTTAGGGATGGTGGTGTTGACCTACTGAGTTTTATTCACACCCTATTTGGGAACTGTTTGGTACTCGAGCAGTTTACAAGGATGCATGTTTGGACAAAGGAAAGGGACATTATTGTGGATTCTTTTGTTTCTTGCTGGATGGGAAAGATTTTGGAGATGGGTATGCCATGGGCATCGGGACAAGAGCCTTTTGGGATTATTTAATGTGGTTAGATTATTTTGTTTGTATTGGTTTCAGTTTTACTTTTAGATACATCTTAGCTTGTCATTATTCATCATTATAGGTACCTCCTTTTATTTTCCATGCTGTATGATATACTATTTCCACTATTTCTTTGTTACTCTTACTTTTATTATTATGGATTAGTTCCACTATGTTTTACCAGGGGGTATAGTCGCCCCACTATAAATATCACAGCCTCGATACTTGTCAATAGCCTCTAGCATATGGGGATGCATTATTGATGTCTAATAACAAAATCATTTGGACCATGTGAGAGAGTACTAGATCAGGGGACATTACACAGTGGTATTAGAGGACCAGCTTGTTATTTTCTATTGATTTATTTTTTTAGAAAAAGTATAAAGGATACTAGGATCTATTGGGACTTGGTAGTGGGCTTATTCATTGGAGTAGCTAACCTATACAAGGGGACATGTTTATTGAATGTGTTATATACTTTCCAATATGAATTATGAAATAATATATCTATTATATTTGAAAAATGAAATGAAATAAACTATTATTTAATCATAAAACACTTATAATACATGGTTAGAGAGACACATAGTAATGGTTCTCTACTGTTATCGCCTTTTAAGGTTGACTTTATTTTTAGCCAAAGTTTATAGGAGTGTGTTTTTCTTGTAGATAAAATGACTCCTCGTCATCTTCGAGATGATTTCTAAGGGAGTGGAAAGCAGTTATCTCCAAACGTTGATGAACTAGAGCTTCATGTAGCTCTTGAGGATCAAATAGATGTTATTCATCACAACAACTTCTTAAGGGTCATGCAATCCATTGGAAAAGCGACTATTTTCTGGATGGTATTCACTATGAGGTTAGGTCATAATTTAATTTTTTTATTCTGCGTAGCTTTTTAGATTTGATGAATCATGAACTCATCACATCAAATAATATGAGAGAGGACCCAAGAGGTAGCCAGGCTATTTCCACAGGGTAAACTAGGATCACTTATTTTAGTGGAAAGAAGATATTTGATGATAGTTTTTTCCATGGAAATGGCATGAAGACCAGTTAGGGTAGTTGGAATCCATCTTAGGATTATATTCCATTGTAGTACATCAGTGTATAATGTTAAACCACAATAAAACAATGTTTTTATACACCACTTTGGAGTACCATGTTTGAGGAAGAATGGGCCATCATCATAAGCTTTTTTAGAACTTATCATAGTATAGTAGTGGTTGGGGAGTAAGATATGTACTAGAGTCTAGGAAGGACTCAACTACTCCTCATCAGATAGGTAGCTAGAGTTATATAGAACATTTAGGTTGAGGCGGGATATGTGTTACCCCATTGTAATGACATAATGTTTATTAGTAAAATTTGTTTCCTGAATAAATGTGTTTTGTATTATATTATATATTATACACATAAAAAAATAAAGAGAAACCAATAAAAAACTATATTAATAAATATTTTTACAATAATTAGCAGTGAAACTAATTAAATTTCCAAACATTACAACTGGACAAAAAGTATAAAATATAAAAATATAAAATGAGAAAATATAGATCGACCTCATATACTAGAATTATTGGCCCCACTACCAACACTATATAAAAGAAACAAAATTATGGTAAACCAATAAAAATTATTTAAAATAGACATATATAACCATGAGAGGAATTTATTTTAATATTGAATGAAATAATTGAGTGGTATATATATAAGGTAATGTGACTGTTGGAATAGTAATGTGACCGTTGGAATAGTAACCTGATCCTTGGGAATAGTAACCTGACCATTGGAAGAGTGATTTTACCAAAGAATAATAAATTATGATATAAATAACATTTATCATGATTAATGTATATAAATAAAAATATTATAATTCAATAAAATAAATATCATGATTAAAAACCTCAACGAAAATAAAGCATATTTTTAATAAACTGTATTTTAAAGTATTTTGTAAAAATCATCATTTTCCTAATTAAAATTATATTTTACCAATTTTAGATATTTATTTTTATTAAATTAGTATCATTTTTTAAATGATCATGTTAAAATTTTTGTTGGGTGAGTTTTTGGTAATTTTCTTAAGTACTTTAATTTTTAGGTGAATAGTAAAAAAATAGTTTTCCACATAATCGATGTATCTTATGTTACATCATTCATGATGTAATAATAACATAATACTTTATAGAAATTTAATTTCAGCCATTATATATTTAATTTCATAAATGAGTCATTAAAATACAATAAAATTAATTTTCAAACCTAAAAAATCACTTTCCAAAACCTAAATTCGAAAGTGATTCCTTAAAATATCAATTTCTATTTTTCATCAATTTTATTTTCAATAAGAGAATGAATTAAAATTATAAAGAGGATTTAAAGTCTTAATCCCATTATATTATATTTATATATAATTTATTTTCTCAAAAATCCACTATTACATGTTTTTTCTTTGATATATTATTTTATTAAATATTTAATTCTAAAAATACACCTCTCTTAATGTATAAATAACCCCTATCCCTTCCCTTGGAAAAACACTCCTCTCAAACATTCCAAAGTATAATATCTTCCCAAATACTCCATCTAAATCCCATTAAATTACATAGGGACATTTTTTAGCAATCCAACTCTAATCACAAAGGGTGTTATAGCCTCATACATGAGAAGCTACATTGAGGAGAGAGTAAGTCTCTATTAACTTTTCCCTTTTTTCTTATTCTCTTTCTTATTTTTACCAATTAATTTAAAAACCATGTACTATAAAACTAATTATTCAATAATTTAAAATTATCTTATTTATGTTAAAATGATGTAATTTTCATATTTATAACAAAAATAAATGCAATACTTATCTTTCCCCTCTTTTAACAACGTCACATTAAAGGTTGATTAACCACCTGCGGAGACATTTCTAAGACAATTCTTATAACCAAATTCAGGGATGGATATTATTAATTATATATAATATATAAATAATTAGTTACATTTATTATAATCTACTAGAGTTAATCATACTTTTCTATAAATGACTCTTGATGAAAATTTAGAAATCAAAGTGAAACAATAAATTTTTAGGAAAATCATAATATCAAAACTCATCAATTTCATAAATATAAATTAATAAATATAATAGCATGATTATAATTGACAAATAATCTTATAAATGGATATAATTAACATATTTATTAGTTTTTTAATAAATATATGTTTATTATTCAAGAGGCGCAAAAGTGAAAAAATAAAGATGGAATTAAGTTAAGGGTATTCATGAACCCAACTCTTTTTCATTGGGTTATCCATATTTCATGACATATTTGGAATAAATATTCCTCTAATGTTCCTTAAATATAATTTCATTATTCTTCCCTCTACTTTTTGGGATATACATGTTTTTTATTTGATTTTATGGAAAATACAATGATTTTCCAAAATAACACTTCTTTCCATAACACATCATTGACTCCTCTTGAGTTGTTTATCATTAACTATAGAATGTTGATTATTATAGAAATTTATTTTTCTATTTTTCATTTTGGAACCCGGTTTTTATTTATGAAATCATAATTTTTGAGATCCTCATGAATCCCATTCCTTTCCATGGGTTATTTCATGAAAGGATTGTCACACATTATATGTAACATGAATGATTATGAAAATATTATGATGTGATTACTAGACCAAAATTATATATTCATTGGGTAATGTGTTGTATATCATGAGATAAGTTTTATTATATGTGAATAGGATACTAGATTTTTTACAGTGATGATGTTATGATTATTCACATATTTTATGTGTTAACATGATTCTAGATTTATTCACAACTATATGTGGCATTTGACCACTATAACATGATGATTCATATTTATGCATTTCCACATTCAATGAATTTATCCCATTTTTACCTCATGATGTTGATAATGATCCTAGGATTATGATATGATGATTATGCTCACCCATGTTATATTGATTCGAGTTCCTTATTCATCCTCTTACATGGATTTTGTCTTACCCATTTCATTTATGTATATCCTTAGGTAATTGCATGTACTAAGGATAATGTGATATTTTAAAAGGATAATGAAGAAGGATATAAATAAATTTTTATGTTTTGTTATATACAAGTTATTTATGAGCCTAATTTTTCTACGAAATAAACCATTGGATCCTAGATTTGCAACTCTATTATGTTTTTTATCTTTAAAATGATGTAATATATATGTATGAAAAATTAGGGCCACTATAGTTGGTGTCTACGAATGGTTTAGTTAATTTTGTAATTATGATTAGAAAAAAAGAGTAAATACCATTAGTATAAGTCTATATATAGGTAAAACATCCTAGAAAACTATTTTTAGAAAATTATAGACATAGGGATCCCATAAGGTATTCCTTTATTTTTAATTTCATAAAAGAATAAATTACTCATGATTTATTGACTTATGTTTTGTTCTAACATTTCCTATTCTAGAAAATTGTAGGAACTAGGAGAAACTAGGCCTAAAACCTATGTGAGTGACAATGAAACAATTATCCAAATGAGATCCTCAATTCCATGGGAGGTTGAGTTCAAAACATTGTAGAAATGATTACCTAGTTGTCTCGAGAGATGAATAATAACATGAACTATATGGAATGTACATATTCACACAAGAAGGATCAATTATCCATTGAGTCCTTAATGCAAAAATGACCATCAATGTTTAGTTGAACTTCCAATCCACATGATGTGGAATAGTGGGTTAACTCAATAAAGAATACATTTTCTATGATCCATTTCTCTAATAAGGATATGGTGACTCTTGCAATTTATAATTTATATGTAAAATCTATTCAATAGAAGTAATTGATAAAGAACAAAAATACAAAGGATTAAATGGAAGAGATCAAGTGGGAATAAAATAAGTAAATATTTCTTACAAAGCATTTCCCTTGAACTCTTAAAAAAATTCAAACAGAATTCATATAGCTAAAGAAAAAGGATGGTGAAGTTGTCACAGCTTATGATGAAATCTTCTTAAGGTTTTAAATGTATTCCTTGGGTTTTTTATCAATAATGATAGAAAATTAGATATGTTCTTTATTGTTTTAAAAATACACCTTCGAAATGATCTAGAAATATAAGAATTTGGGAATTTTGAAGATGTGGTTAATTGTGCTCTTAAAGTTGATATGGAATTCAAAGAATGGTCCCACGGTAATGAAGATAATAAGAGAAGAATGGGGTTTCATCGTTGTTTGTCAAATTACAAATAAGGAAATAAGATCCAACTACCCACATGTCAAAAATGTGGGAATAAGAATCATGATAATTACCTCAAAGGGATGGGGAAATTCTTCCAGTGTGGGAAAGAAGGACACCAAGCTAATGAATATTGAAGCTATATGAAGAATCTGACCAACATGATAGAGGAAAGGAAGGAACATCCTAATGCACCACCCATGGTTCAATGCTTCAACTATAGGGACCAAGGGTTTTATACAAGAAAGTGCACTAAACCACATGTCCTTGAGGGAAACCAGTGTCAGCAATCACCAAATTCAATGGAGTAAAGGAAACCTTATATTATCACTACTAATGAAGTGGAGTTTAAAAAAGAATTCATACAAGGTATGATTCCTATTCGCTAAATAATAGAAAAATTATTATTTGATTCTGGTTCTATTTATTCATTTATATCATATTAGTTTTCTAGAACTATTGAATTGAATCCATGATACCTTTAAGTGGAGATATCCATAAAAAACATAGTAGTGTAATCTTTACAACCCAAGTGTTGGACTCTTCTCCAATAATCATATTTTGGATTATTCTTCTTTCAAATCTTATTATATTTCCGTTTTTGATATTTGATGCTATATTGGACATGTATTGGATTTCATTATATATACAAAAAATCAACTATGAGAAAAAATATATATTTATATTATGAACCATCCCATGATCCTCTAAAAATGCAAGGAATATCATGAATATTCTTTGGAAAATCCATCAACAGTGTGGGTGTTGATACCCTGTAGAGAAGCATACCTTACCCAAATGGTTGAGTTAAAGGAAGGTATTAACTTAGAGGAAATTTCCACTGTTAGGGAATACATTGATGTATTTATCAAAGAGTTGCTTAGAATCCATTGATCGTTAGGTAGAGTTCTCAATAGATCTCATACCCAGAGCCACTCCTATCTTGAAATTCCCATATAGGATGGCCTTGATTGAAATGGATGAGTTAAAGAAGTATCAACAAGAGAATTTGGAAAAATGTTTCATAATCCCTAGTACATCACCTAGGGGGCAACAATTCTCTTTGATAAGAAGAAAGATAGATCAAAGAAGGTGTATATCAATTACCAATATATCAAAAATATCACTATAAGTTACAATTTTCCTCAACCAAGGATTGATGACATTGTCAATCAACTAAGAGGAGTGAAATAATTCACAAAGGTGTATCTATTTTATGGATATCATCAACTAATGTTGAATAAGGAAGATATTAAGAAGACTAATTTTCTTACAAGGTAAGGGCACTATGAGTTTATTGTAATTCCCTTAAGACATACTAATTTTCCTACAATCTTTATGGATTTGATGAATATATTTTTTAGAGACCACCTCAACAAATATTTTCTACTGTTTATCAATTATATTCTCATTTATCCCAATATTAAGTAAGAACATGAAGAGAATCTAATGATTGTGTTGGTGATATTAAGGAAGGAGAAAAGTATTCTAAGTTCAAAAAGTGTGACATTTGGATGCATGAAGTCACATTATTGGGGAACATGATCACAATTTATGGAATTTATGTGGACCCTTCATAGAAAAAGGCAATTTAAGAATAACCGAGAGCCACTAGTGTCCTAGAAATCTATAGTTTTATAGATTAGCTCGTTACTATTTACATTTTGTGATAAATTTATCATTATTTTTTAGCCAACTAACTAATTTACCACAAACTGGGGTAAATTATTTATGGATGAAAGATATGGAATGGTTTAAGGAGATCAAGAAGAGGTTAATCATTGTTCTTGTACTATAATTTCACAGCCAAGATAATTGTTTCACTAAGAGGGGGAGAGATTGAATCAGTGATATATTTTTCATTTATATTTCCTTAATTATGTAATAACCTTAGAATCCTATTAAATATTTCTTTCCCTATTGAAAACAATTAAAACACACATCTATTGGAACACAAAAATATATAGGTATCACTATTCAATAAGAATAGCTACATCCTTTCTATGATTTTGAAATGTTCTAATACCACACAATCTGTTAGAAAATAATCTTTTTGTGTGGAATACAATGAGTATGATATTCCATTTCACTCATGTAGCTCTATATAGACAACACAATAGTGAATCTGATCCTTCTATAACAAATGATGAAATATAATGTTTTGTAATAATACATGATATGGTGATTCATTATCAACTTTTACAAATGTATTATTTTTAAAAACAATTCTTCAATTTCTTACCTAGAAGTTGGTAAGAACATTTCTAAATATTGTTACAAAACTTAGTATGATTTCCCAATCCAATTGTTTCCTAGAAGTTGGTAGGAACTTTTCATTATCAACATTCAGAAATGTATTATTTTTTAAAATTTTTGTAACTCCATTGTGTAGAAATAAAAAGAAATATTATGATTGTTTATAACCTTCCCACCAGAGAAAAAGTTTCATCAAAATCAGCACCTTCTATTTTAGAGTAACCTTTACATACTAATATTTCCTTGTTTGTTATCACTTCACCTTATTCATTCATTTTGTTCTAGGAAACCCACTATGTACCAATACCATTTTTGTTATCAGGATTAGGTACGAGTTCCTATGAATCATTCTTTTCTATCTGGTCTAACTCTCCATTCATGGACCGAACCCAATTTAGATACTCAAAATATTCTTTCACATCATTTGGCCCAATTTTTGAATACAAATAAGTACGTGTAATAGAATTTGATGTTCTTATTATTTGAACATTTTTATGTTGAACACCAATAATGTTTTAAGTTTCCACTAGCTTCCTCATATTGGGATGAGATTTTAGAGATTCTTATTCATCACTTGAAATAGCTGAGTATGATTCTTGTCTTTGAGAAGGATTATAATTGGATGTGTCCATATAATAAATGTTGCCAAAACATTCTTAATCCTGCTCAACATCCTTATCTGTTTGATTATATTTATCCTTAATATATTTTTCAATAACATTCAAATTATTAGAATAAAAAATTCTTTCTACTTCTTTGTTGAAACTTCTATATCCTCTTCCTTCTAGAGAATAACCAAGAAAAATTCCATCTTCACCTTTCTGCTCAAACTTTCCCAGATTTCCACCTTTCTTCTTTATAATGCATGGACTCCTGAAAACTCATAAGTTTTTCAAACATGTAGTTTTTCTATAAAAAAGTGTGAATAGTGTCATATAAAAACTTGCACTATAGAACATTAGTTTTGAATATAAACAACAGTACTCATGGGTTGCCTCCAATACGAATGAGAAGGACTTGTTCAAGTAACATAGCTCTCCCCATTTCCACCAAACTTATATTCTTCAATTCATCAATCCCATTTTGTTGAGGTGTGTATAGGAAACTATACTCATGAAAAATTCCATTCTTCATAGGATAAATTTCAAATTATTCATTCTTATACTCTTCACCATTATTAGTTTTCAACTTTTTCACTGAATAGTCACTTTTCTTCTTAGCTATTCTCCTAAAACCTTTAAATATTCTCAAAGCATATTATTTAAGTTTCATATTAATAACACAAGTAATGTGATTAAAATCATCAATAAAAGTGATGAATTAAATATCTTCATTTTTTATTGTTTTTTCATTGGTTCATATATGTCGGAATGAATAAGTTCCAAGGGTTTTTTTGAACAAATATCAATATTCTTATACACCGACGTTGTAATTTTTCCAGTTTGAAAAATAGTGCAACAAAAATATCTTATTAATTAAAAATCAAGAATATCTTGAACACAATATCCCTTCCACAACTTACTATTTTTTATTTGACACATGTTTTCCATCCTTTTATGACATAATTAATTTTATTCTACCATACCCAAGTAACAAGAGTATTGTACCTCACCAACTTGAAATAAGATTCCCTTTGTATGTTTTCCTCTTGTAACTACCTTTTTATCCTTATCAATTTTCACAAAAAAATACATCTTTCCCAAAGGTAACATTGTTACCTTCATCACACAATTGTGAAACACTCATAATGTTATGTTTCAACTCATCAATATATAAATATTTCTTATATTTAAACTTTTCTTTCCCAATGATAGTTGATCCAAAACCTTTGATTATTATTGTTTCATCCTTATTAAATGTCATAGTTACCTTTTTGAAGTATTTTAAATTAGTCAAAAAAAATTAATATCCTTTCATGTGTGAGGAACACCCGCTATCAATAATCCAATGTTGTTCACCATTAAATGATTTGAGGGTAGTTTTAACAACAATATATTTTTCTTTACTCACCTTCAGATTATGAGAAATGTTAAGAAAATTATATTATGCCGGTAACAAAAAAATAAAACCCTTATAATGATTACCTGGTTGTACGCTTCTCTCACAAATAGTTTCTTGGGTTTGGAACCTATTTTTAATTTTTACACCATCATTATCAGGTTTCTATAGACTTCATTTTCATACTTATTTTTTTGAGAAGATTGACTCCCCTTAAACCTATGACATTCATAACCTATGGAATAGTAGTAATTTTGTTGGTTGAACCAATAAATATATATTTTATTTATGATTCCATCACAATACCAATATTAACCATAGAAATAATATTTTCCTCTATAGCTTCCATACTGACTGGAGTTATGAATATGTTTCTTAGCAACCTTCTTATCTGAATTTTGTTGACCACCAAGATTTCTGTTATCAATCAGAATCTTCTTTTTTAGCTTATTTATCCTTTTATCCTTGTCATAACTAGAAATAGTAGAAACATTTACATATTCATAATTTTTAGAAACATTTTTAGGCTCAGGTTTTTCAAAAAACATATAAATTATCAACTTTGTTAATCTTAGCCACATGCATAAATTTCTAAGCTTTCATTTTTTCAGAAATATTTGTATCTTTCCTATCAACTTTTGATGGTTACTTTTTTTATTCTTTTCAGTTATTTCCTTATGTAAACTTTCACCAACTTCATATATAGAATATATGGAAATATAATTTTATTTTCATCTTTATAAAGTGTTTACTGGACAAGTTCTATCTATTATTTTTATGCCTTTAACTAAAATTATAGATGTTCATTACAACTCTTTTCTTCCTTAAGATATATTTTCAAATCACCAATATCCAGTTGCATCTTTTTCTTCTCATCTAAAAAAATTTCATGAATTTTTTATGAGGAAATTTCATCTTCCAACTTCTTGTTTTGTTTTTCATGACATAAAATATTTCTCAAATACATTTCAAATCTTATTTTAAAAGAAATATAAGTTGAGTTTCTTCTTAATCTGAACTACTTATTATAAATTATTCATCATTAATTATTACACTAAAATTATTTTTACCAACATGCTTAGTAGAATTTTCGATTTAGCTTTACTATCTTATTATTATTTATCTTTAGATAAGAAAATAAACCTTTTATATTTTGAGAATTTTTTAACCTTCCCTATATAATAAAATTTTCCTTTCCATCCTATTTTTTCCATTACCTTCTTAGCCTTATTTCTTCATCATCATCATCTTTTTCTTTCTTTCTTTGTGGATATTGTTTTTGTATTGTACCCAATGAATCCATATTCAAAACATTTCAATGGAAATTACCTTTATATTTACCTATACCACTTCTCACATTTTTAGAATAAAGGGATAAATATCATCAAGATTTTTACATACCTCATTTTCAGAATCAAAATAACCACATTCTTCTTCAATAACAATCTTCTTTGAATTCAATTTCATCGCAGTATTGAATGAAATTTCTATATCAATTTTTTTTTATTTTCATTTCTTTAAACCTAATTATTTTATAAGTGATGACAGTTCTATGAAAGTCATCTATAGATAATTTATTATGATATCTATCTTCTAAATAATAAACATTAGCATAAAACTTGTCGGTAATAATTCTTAATTTCTTTTCAATAACTATAGGATCCTAAAACTTTTAAATAAGACATCTGATAGTGTTGTTGATGTTTTTTAACCAGTTAAATAAGTCCCCAATAGATTCATTCCCACCAATTTTTAAGTCATCATACTTCAAACTCTGGATTTTTAATTTTTCTTCTTCCCTTTTGTATTGCATTCATATATGTTTTTCAGCTTATCCCATATACCTTTAGCTATGGAAACACCCGTCACCCTTAAAAATTCACTTTTAGAATGTTATGATAGTAAATAATTATTGTCCCTTCCATCACTCTCAAGATTATTCTTATCAATAGATTAAGATGAAATTTATCATCAATATGAAGAAATACATCTATTGCTTCTTCAGGAAAATCATATCTAATAGACATAATATGGGGAAACATTATATCTTTCTAGATATGATAATTATTACCATAGAAAACAAGGATTCCTTTAGTGTTTACACAATTCAAATTATCCATCAACTTCTCTTCAAAACATCAACAAAGAATAAATTAAGGGAACCTATCTCTGATACTAATTTTAATTTCCTAGTCAAGATAATTGTATCACTAAGGGGGGGAGGGGTGACATAGTGATATATTTTCATTTTATATTTCCTTACTTATTAAAAACATTTCTCTCATGTTAAATATTTCTTTTCCGATTGAAAATAAATAAAACCAACATCTATAAGAACAAAATAATTTATAAGGTTTATTATTCAACAAGAATATCAACATCCTTGGTATTGTTTGAAAATGATCTAATACCACACAATCCACTAGAATACAATCATTTTGTTTGGAATACATTGAGTAGGATATGACCTTTCACTTGTGTGTCACTATGCAAACAATTCAATAGTGTATATTATCCTTCCGAAACAAATTATTTAATACAAATTATTGTAAAAAAACAATTTATTATTCTTCTTTATCAACTATCACAAATTTTTTCTTTTTTATATAAAATATTTAATTTCTTACCTAGAAGATGGTAAGATATTTTATGGGCTTTGATATAAAACTCAGTTTGATTCTCCTAGCCTAATTTATCAATAAGATAAATATATGACCTTGTTAGAATATATTTGAGAAAATTATAAACCATTTCTTCTTCAATCTAGAAATCCCAATACAATTTTTCCAGTTTGATGATTCAACCCAATACGATGACCAGTTGAATACAATCATGTCTCTTCTCATATGCTTCTTCTATATGAAATACATATTCAACAAAATTCAATCTGGAAACCTCTTATTCTCACTAAATCTCTATCTTGTCTCTTATTCACCATGAATAGTACATCTATCATAAATTACAAAGTAATTTATCTTTTATACACACCCCAAATATGATTTGGGTGGGATTCCTGAAAATTTTTCCCCTCAATTACATTTTATAAATCTATATGTTCCTTTGAATTTTAGGTTCATCTTTCCTTCTTATATTCTTCTCAACACTTCTTGAACCATCATGAATCATTAAATAGATTTATCTATACCTTATACTTTCTATAAAAACATTAGTCTGATTCTATTTTCCCATTCTGATAATTCATTATGATCTGCCTCATTACGATGAAGACATATGTAAAATAATATATTCTTATTTATCTAGTTTCATGACCAAATTGCATGATAAAAAAAGAAATTAAACCTATTTTAAATGGTTGACTAAATTATTGTTAAATCCTGAATTTATTCTTCATATTACCCACCACATACTTTTTATTTTCTTTACATTCATCAGTTTCAAACAGTTCTTCCTCTGATGATTATGATGGCATACCGAGTCTGATGGACTGGTATCAACAACATCAACTTAAACAACTTATTTCCCTTATAAATATGATACCGGTCAATTTTTATCACAAAAAATTCAACCTTTGATGAATATGATGACATGATAAATCCAATGGATCAACATTAAGATCGTAGTTCTTTTTTGAATATGATGATCTCTATCTTATTTATTTTAGGATTTAAATATTTTTTCCATTTAGTTTATCTAAAAACTAGCACCTTCATTATGATCATCCTCCTTCTCCATTAAACAATTATTCATCTAGTAATATCATTATGATGATATTGATACTATTATGATTCAAATTCATCAAATATATTATTTCGTAAACTTTCAACAAGTACCCTTAATTCCTACATGTCATTGATTATGTTGAATATCAACTTCATCATCATATAAACTACCAAGTAAAGTGTTTCTACTTACCTATATTTTATAAACATATTTATTTCATTCTCAACCTGAATACGATTTGTATGATTATTGTCAAACTGAATATGATTGGTAGAATCTTTTTCTTCTCATTATTTCATAAATAATTCATCACTATATTTATAATATACTAATGATTTATCAGAACTCCACGATCAGAAAACCATCATTATATTTTTATCGATGTCAAGAAGACACTGATTTTCCCCATTACAATTAAAACTTTCATTCTAGATTTAGGGTGAGTATAATGATCCTATTCATCCTGAAAACATATTCCCAATACAATGGAATTTCTTAACCATTGTGAGTATTATTTTCTTGAATATGATGGTCAGTCTGATTTTCACTAAATAAAAAGTGATGTGATTTATTTTCTTCTTAAACTACCTTTATAACAAAAAATAATACCTAAATATGATATTCCTCCTTATCATCTTGGACATAACATGTAGTCACACTACTAATATTTGGAAAAGGTTTTGTGAAATATAGTGATGATTCAAAGAATGTCTTGGGTTGTGTACTCATGCAGAATGACAAAGTGATATCCTATTCCTCATGATAGTTAAAGATCCATGAGAAGAAATACCTGGTGCATGATCTAGAGTTAGATGATATGATCATTGCTCTAAATATTTTTGCGCACTATCTTTATGGTGATAAGTTTGACATATATACCAATTATAAGAGTCTAATGTATATATTCACATAGATGTATATCAATATGCATCCACGAAAATGGTTTGATCTAATCATGGACTACGATTTCTCTATTCACTACAATCTGAGAAAGGAGAATAAGTTAGATGATGCTCTTAACAGAAAAAACATGCTACTATATCCATGATGCAAATAGAGAGAGACCTTATCTTCATGTATATGAAAAGTATATGTCTTGAAATCCTAACGATATGGAATACATCCCACCTCTTTCAATTGATTTCCCAACCATCTATCTAAGAGAAGACCAAGGAGATATAAAGGGATGATCTAGAGCTAAAAAATGTTGAAATAAATAAAGAAATGTGATCTACATGACTTCCAAATTGATGAGGATGATGTAATTTAGTTTTTAATGAGGCTTTGTGTTCCTTCATCACCTAAGATAAAGACCATGCTATTGTATAATGCACATATCCTATCTTTCTACACCACCCCAGAAGTACTAATATGTACCATGATCTTTAAGAACACTTTTTATGGGACTACATGAAGAAGGATCTTACAGAGTATATATCAAGGTGTTCGTTATTCCATCATTTTAATGTAGTGGGAAAAAATTCCAAATGGATGATGAATCCATTTCTTATAACCATGTGGAAATGGGTGAATATCACTATGGACCTTATCACCAGTCTCCCAAAAACATCCATAGAAAAAATACGATATGGTTTGTGGTGGATTGACTCACCATGACTGACCACTTTATAACTATTTGGGAAGATTTCTCACTTGATAAAATTCCCATGATATATGTCAAGGAAATGGTGAGGTTTCATGGGGTTCCACTTTTGTTCTTATTTGATTGTGATCCAAGGTTGATCTCTAATTTCTATAGAAGCATTCAATAATATTTTAGTACTAAATTAAAGTTTAGCATGACCTATCACCCCCAAACTGATTGAAAATCTAAAGGGACTATTCAAACACTTGAGGACATGCTAAGATCACACTTGATCGAATTTAAAGGAGGATGTGATCAACATATCCCATTGGTTGAGTTCTCATATAAAAACAACTTCCACTCGATTATTTAAATGGATCTATATGAATCTTTGAATGTAAAGCAATGTAGAACTCATAATATTTTGGGATGATGTTGTGGAAGGATAGATACATGGACCTAATCTTGTTAAAGTTATGGAAAAAAGATTCAATCCATACAAAATCATATAAAAGCTACCTAGAGTCGGTAAAAGTGCTATACTGACTACTACTAAAGGGACTTTAATTTTTATATAAGAGAAAAAGTTTTCCTTTGAATATAACCATAGAAGACAGTCATACACTTTTTAAAGAAAGAGAATTTTTAGCTCGAGGAATATTGGCCCCTTTGGGATCCTTGGTCGCATAGGATTAGTGACATATCAACATTATTTTCAACAAAGTATGGATCAAGTTCATGATTTGTCCAAAACTAATTTTATGGAAATAATTAGTCCATTAACCTTCCATTATTGAGTTTGTTTGGTTTTTTATAACTTTTTGTTAGGTAAAATTGTGGGTAAACCTAACATGTTTTCAAAATACCAAGTGATTCCTTTTCCTCCCTTATAAAAAGTCACAACCTCTCCTCATTCCTCACACCTCTAAAAACAATTAGTTTTAACCAATATCTGCCCATATAGATTCCCAAAATCCCAACCCTAGACCTTGATTCCTCCCTTTCGATAGAAAACCTTACAAGGAGTCTTATTGGTAGAAACCAAATGTAGTTACCGGATTAAGAGGTAACATCTTCTCTTAAGATTTTTTGTTTTATTTACATTATCCAAACCCTCGTATCTTATTATTTGATTCTTGTATAAAAAACCATATCCTCAATATAATAGTATGTTTTATTCTAAGGGTAATACCTATACATAAATATACTTACATTTAATGGGTAATGAACATATTGAGTCAGTGTATAGTGAAATACTGCCTCACAAAAAACGATGATTGTTCATTTTACTTTATAAACATTCATAGTTGGCCATTATGATGGAAAATATATTTTTAGATGATATAAATGATATTTATTAATTCTTTATTCTAATTTAATATGTTTATAATACACACCATTAATAATTTCCATTTTTCATTAATATGATAACATCGTTTGAGGAAGTGTGGACTACCGCCCCCTCAAAGCAATGTGATTCATTCACACGATCCATGTAATGAATAAAGAATGATTATAATTAAAAATATGTGAAATAAAAAACCTCTATATGATATAAATAAAATAATTAACATTTTTGGAAATATACTTTATATATCTATATCAATTTCTTTATTACCCCTTCACACACAAAAAAAGTGACAACTTCATTCATAGATGTGTGGACTACTACCTCCTCGACACGATGTGATTCTTTTTACACCACAATAATTATATATATAATTATATATGATTAAATAATATATTATTTATGTCATATTGGTCATTCTGGAAATATTTGGTGTTACTTAACTTCTTTCCATAATGATCATTGAAGAATAATAACGTCACTCATGAGTGCGTACAACCTACCTTCACCGTGAGTGTAATGTTGGTTTATCTTTCTTAACCATATTTAATAATTTATTTTAAAGGTATAATTAATGAACGAATATGATAATTATTTCATGATTATTATTCATTAGATGTCATATAATAACCCCTTTGACAATAGTTGACCTACCAATGTTGTTTTTGACACAAAATCCAAATTTAGTGTAAATAGCCGATGCAAACAGAATTGTTTAATTAGTTGTATACTACATAGTATAAAGTGAAATAAATGTAATGTTTAACATGAAAAAATTCCTGAAAAAAATTATAAAATTAAAATAAGTTTATTACATAGGAAGTCAAAGGATGTTATCCCAAAATGAAACTCAAGGTAAATTATTTACATCTATCTTTTTACATCTATGAGATAAAAGTCATGTTCACCATTTAATTATTTTGTGTGGTGTATCTACTACCCATTTCTATATTTTATATCATGAATTATTTTAAATTTATGGTATTTAAAATATTCATTAAATATTATTTCTTCATCAGGATTATGATTTAAATTGTTTTAGAGTGTAATGGGACACTTTGGGATGTTTAAATAATATTTTCCATATGACTAGTACTAATGATATTTCAATGGAATTTCCATTCTATGGTATTATATATCCATTTTTCAAAAAAACCATTCATTATTATCTGGTTATTCATGTCCATTTTCATGTAGTAGTACTATTTTTCCTCTCTTTGGTACTCAATATTTTCTAGAAAATGTTTTTAAGGAAACTCAACATTATTTCTCTCTTTAGTCAGAGAAACTGTTTTCTACTAAAACGCATTTTTAAAAAAAAATTCAAAAATATTTTTAAAATTATTTTGTAAAGGATTTTTTACCCTTTTTTCTTTTACCATTGTTTTCAAAGGAATCTTCTTATAACTTTTTTAACAATTAATTTTTTAACCTTTCACAATGAAAAACGAATGTTCTTTTACATCATATGACACGTATATATTTACCCACCATCATTTATTTCATGTTTCCTTTTCATGTATAAAAGGTTAATTTTTAAAGAAAATGTTTTTAAAATTTATTTTCAAAGAAAAAATATTCAAAAAGGTTTTTCATAATAAAAGGATATTTTCCCCAAGGATTTTTTTTAAATATAATTTTATAGTATTTATATTAATCGTCAACAATAACCATTTATTTTTACTCCACTTGAGATTTATTTATTGAAACCATCCTTCTTCTTTCTCTGGGTGGCTTATTATAGATTTGTCTAAGGATAGTATTCACATTCACTTATTTGAATCATTTGATATTCCCCTTGAAATATTCAATATTCTATTATCATTGAACATTTAATTTCCCCCTAATTATCCATTTCATTCATCATGTATATTATTATTACCTAAACCCTATACCATTTTACATACAATGTCTACTTTGATAGTTATTTTATTATTTGGGAAAATATTGATAATTTCATATCCTTTAATTAGTAAAGATATTGGATAAGGCATATTAATTATTTTGATTATTCTATATGAGTAATTATTTGGACAGGAAATGATGGGAGGAGCCTGAAATTTATATAGGTCCTCAATGAATCGATAGGTTCTCATGAGAAAAATAAGTTTAACAGATTAGAATTTTTTAAACTATCTTGTGAATGTTATTGATGTTATAGATTTACATGTGCCTCAAACATGATGTCTATTAAGAAATCATTTCCCTCGTTTAGTTTTAGTTATTATCCATCCATGATATTTTACATCGACATATCTATGGATACATTTCATTTTCAGTTATTTAGATAGAATGTGTTTCAGTTTCTTACCTTTCCATATTTATTTTGCCTTATCTAGTTATTTAAATGGAATGTGTTTTCTATTATTACTATTCCATAATATTTATGATATTCCTTATCATTTTATTGATTATATAGTGAACTTACTTTGTTTATTGATTATATGGAATGTGATTTCATTTATTGACCACGTCATAATTATTATTCTCATTGATTCATTTGTACTTCTGCATTATTTTTCCCTTATAAAGAATTTGAGCTCACCATTTTTATGTTTATTTACCTAGTAATCCAAGAATCATACATTGAATGATATATAGGTATTTACTAAATTTATTAGATTTATCCTTGAATATATTTATTTAGAAAGAATAAAAAATTTTGTTTGAATTAGTGTATTCTTTTCTCATGTATGTATCTCGTTTACCAAGAATACTAAACTTTCGATCCTTCGGGATTTAATTCCTTGTAATATTTCCAATGTAATAGTAGTAGACATTGACTATGGGATTTCTAGGGTGAGGTTACTACTGTTGGTATCAGAGGAAGTTTAGTATCATCCTTCAGAACTAGATTTAAGGAAACATTGGTTAGAGAACATAGACCTAAGGTAGAATTTAAGGATAAGAATAGAATAAAATCAATGAATATTGTTAAGGTAGAGATTATGTGGTTATTTCTAGTAATACATCCATGTCTGGATAATTCATTTGTATGTGGTTTTGATACATATGTAGCTAGGATTAAATACAATTACAAGGTATTTTGAGCCTAACTTGGGGTATCCTGGTATACAATAGTGGGCTTTACTGCACAACTGCTTTGACATTCCTAGGGTATATGTTTGGAATAATTTATATTTTCTTTAAAAACCACCATTAAGGATTTTGACAATGAATTACCTAGGTTAAAACAAGGATGTTTAGATTGAAAATAGGGTATCATGATTTAAAAATCCTATAAATGATACTATGGATAAACTATAGACTAAGGAAATATCTATGAGGAAAAAAGTGGATGAAGTATTTATGTATTAGGTTTGTATTGATATATTTAGTAAAAAGTCTATTTTGTGATTAACTTAATATAAAGAATTTCCATAAAATTTATTTTAGGAATTATATTAATTTTTTTTAGAAAAGGATGACCTATAAGATGGGTGATATCCAACCAGATCTGGTAAGGCTGTCGGTCTTAAACCCATGACCAAAGGATGATAAGGGTTTATTTCCAACCACTAACCAATGAAATTTCCTGGTTATTTTTTCTATTTTTTAATTAAACTTTTTGATTATTAAATGTTAATGATAAACTAGTAGTTTCACTTTTGAAGATTAGATATTAATCTATTATCCATATTGGTTTTGGAAGATAGTTAAAGAAAATAATTAGAATTTTCACTCTTTTATAGGCCTCATGATCCTTTAAATACTTCTTTTAGTGATTCAGGCATTAAAAAACATTATTGGTAATTAATTTCTAGGAGTAAAGGAATGAATTAGAATTTGATCAATGCAAAACCAAAATTTAGGATATTTCATACAAAATTGAAACCTATCATGTAATAATATTTCATTATATTCTTAAGTAGTAAAATAATTACCCAACATTAGGAAAATGTCTTAAAAATAAAATGTTTTCCCAATATCTTAATTTCTATTGAATCTGTGGTCTTCTAAATCATCACATATTTATGGCTTTGAGGTCCTCAACTTTCCATTGATCATTCAGTTGTTTGTGATTGATGACCCCATTCACTCCATATAAATATTTACATTTTTCTTGTAAGTACGTATCTCTACTTTACACTGATGTTATCTTATTAGAGACCTAGTTACGTGGTAGTACATGTGGCCAATATACTTTTTACTCTTTCTTTAATAGAGGATGAATTATAAACCCTTCTCAGGATGTGGGATTTCAAACATAGGAAGTATCAAAAAACATGTCACCATGATCGAGTTTAAATAACAAGGATGTAAATTAAATAAGGTGGAGAGAATTTGATGAACTAAAAATATAAAGTAATAACCTTTTATTCGATAACATGTATGACATGTGACATCGAACACGTAAGGTAATATAATATCTTGATACTTTATATAATATTTACTATTTAAAATAGATTCTATGTATTTCAATACATGAAACACAGAGTTAGCTTATGTTTCATGCAAGAAAGGCCTTCCTTGATAGATTATGTTACATGCAAGAGTGGCCTTCCTCGATAGCTTGTGTTACATGAAAAATGACCTTCCTTGATAGCTTCCATTGCACGCAAGACCGATTTTCACCAAATAATAATGTATTATTAAAATATTATTATTTAATTTAATATGATATAACCTAGCCGTTATGTTAGCAGTTATAAATAGTATTAAATAGCTTATGAAAATTTATGGATTATATAAATAAAAAATGAATTCACTGGTTACAAACTAATGATAAATGAAAATGAGAACCAATTGGATAAAAAAAGAAATATTATTATTTATATACCTCCAAAGGAATTTTGTCTTAATAAACATAGTTAATAGAAATTAATTAATGATTTTAATGAAATATATATTTTATATATTAAATAAAATATTTTTTATATTAATACATAATTTTTGATATGCATAAGATAAGAATAAATCCTATTTTACATATAAAACATATATTTCTATAATAGCAATTTTACCACCTTTTAATAGAGAACCGATTTTAAATTATAATTTTGACACATTAATTTATTTAATACGTAAAAATAAACTTAATCATGGAAATATTAATATAATAATTATTTTAGGGTGAATTTTTGATATTTTTCTGAAACATTTCATATTTAATGAATAGTTAAAAATTCTGAATTTTAGTTTAAAACATTTTTTTATCTAATTTATTTATAAGGTCAAATTATATTTTTAATTGGGTTTAAAGAATAATTAGATAATATTTTTATAAATTAATACAATGTAAGTCATTGGAATAAATTTTAATTTTAAATTGATTATAAAAAATAGAAAACTTTCATACCATTTTACCTTAAAAACATGCATTGTCATCCCATCTTCGGGATTAAATTTAAATTAATTACTACCAATTCTGTGATTTGAATTTGTAAAAATGGATTCCATATTTGGAATAAAAGTAATTTCTAATTTCTAATAAGACCAAATTTGTTTTTTTATAAAAATATTAGTGAAAGTAATTAAAATTAATAACAATTAATAAGGTAAAATTTAGCTTAATAAAGGACTAAACCTTTAACTAAAGGGGAAAAATGATTAAGAAACTTCTCCAAAACCCCTTTCATGGAAATAAATAGGACATTAACCTTACATTATTGAATTTGGTTGGTTTTTATGACATTTTATTGGTTAAAACATGGGTACACCTAACTTGATTTCAAAATATCTAGTGAGTCCTTTTCCTTCCTTATAAAAGGCCGCCACCTCTCCCCATTCTTGACACATCTCAAAACACGTAGATATGAAGAATATCTTCCCATATAGCTTCCCAAAATCGCTCCACTATAACTCTATGCCTCCATTTTAGTATAAATCTTTCCAAGGAATCCTTTCGGTAGAAACCAAAAGTAGTTTCCCAATTAAGAGGTAATGTATTCCTTATAAAAGGCCGCCACCTCTCCCCATTCTAGATTATATGGCAAGTGAATTCAGTTATTCACCACAATCATCACCATTATAATTTTATTATTAGGCCAAAAGGCTACAAGAAAAGAGAACATCCATGACCAATGGAGGACGAAAGTAATGTAAGCCCAGGGCACCAGCCTAAATCAAATTCACCCCCTCGGGTTTAAGTAATAAATAATCAGAAAGGAAACTAAACAGGGTACCAGAAGCAGCCAGGGAGGCCGAATAGTCCGCCACTTTGTTCCCCTCCCCCCAAGTGTGGGTGAACAAAATGTTGTCCCTTAGGAGGGACTTACATTTCTGAATGATGTAAGATATTGACCAGGGGATAGAGCTTTTACCAAGTAAAGCATCATGGATAATCATATAATCAGTCTCTACCTGGGAAATAAAAATGTCACATTCCCGGCAGATGGACAAACCAGAGAGAACAGCTCCTGCCTCTGCTCGAACATAATTGCCACTACCAAAGTGAGCTGTGAATGCCAGGATGACACTTCCCCTAGCATCACAAACCACCCCAATGCCATGCATGTCCCCCAGGACACAGGACCCATCTGTGTTGAGCTTGAGGCAGAACTCTGGAGGAACTCATCGAACCCATAGTCCCTTGGAAATAAAGGGAAGAACTGCTGCCACAGGGACACCCAACAAGCAAATGGACAGATCCTCCTTCTAGTTACCAGAATGGAAAATCAGCCCAGCCATCATGAACTGAACTCTTCCCATGATGGACCTACCAGTGGAACTAATCCCCTCGAACCTGGCTTGGTTCCTGGCTTGCTATAAGCACCAGCTGCCCATGTTAAAGATTAAGGAGTGGGCCATCTTTTCCACCTCTGAACCCTCGGACCCCTGAAACTAGCATTCCAGGATGACATCAATGCTAGAAACCTTCAGAGAGTAATATGTAAACACCCCAAAGGTACTCCAAACCATGCGCTCCCAAAACCCTTCAAAAACAAATGGCTCGTGTTCTCTTCTTTTCTTTCCAAAAAACACTGACAATAGGAGGCCATGGAGATACATAGGCGTTTGACTTTGGAATCAGAAGATACAAAATTGTTCCATATTCTCTAGGAGAGAAAGTTGAGTTTAGCAGGGATTTTTTTCACTAATTGATCTCATTCCATCTATTATACAGATATTGGGAGACAGTCATCCTATGATAGTCTTTCGAGTTAAATTTCCCTGATACATATGGAGTAAAAACACACTTATCCTACTCTGAGGTAATTAGAATGAAGTTAAACAGTTACTTCTGAGATGTATTCAAAACTTATCTAAAAAACGCTAGATAGTGGATCGATTCCTTGCAGTAGATCATAGGAGCATGACACCTAGGAAAGGCAAGCATGTTACCTGGCCAGTTATGAAACCAGTAAAGTATGTTCCCTTCACTAATGATTCATTTCGAATGAGGAAGGAGGTTAGAAATCATAATACACACAGAGGACCATAAGGAAAACCCATTTGTGGATGGAGAAGCAGAACCGGTTCAGTGCTTTTGTGATATAAGTTTCACCCACAAGGTATGCTCCTCGATAATCTCCAAGGCGAGCCTCACATGCATGAACTGGATTGTGACCACCAAGCTATTGACACTGATCCCTCCCTTGCAAACTAGCCTCACCATCATCCGCCATGAGAGCCAATATCTCCTCCCCTATGAATGGGAGTACCAGATGAAATGATCATGGAGCCTCTCAATGGATTGTTTGACACCTTTCATCATAGTAGAGGCAGTAATAGCAGGCACTGGAATTGCCGAAAGAACGTTGTTGACAAGAGAGATGCGGCCACCAAAGGATAGGAAGTGATTTTTCCAGTTGAGAATACGGCCGGTGATTTTGTGCATCACTTTGTCGATGTCCCTGATACAGATTCTTCCTTGAGACATAGGGGTGACGAGATACTTCATGGGGAAGACTTCACACATCATGTTCAAACTAATACTCAGATCATGTACTCTTCTTTCATATCATGAATTAGAAACATAGAAGTTGATCTTCTCTCTGTTGATGATCTAGCCACTCCAAGAGCAATATTCCTCTAATAATTTGTTAATTATTTGGACAGAGCTCTTTATTGCATTCATGAAGATAACTGTATCATCATCAAACATCAAGTGTGATTTAAAATAGAGCCTATACTTCCTACGAAAGGGAAAGATGACCCCATCAGAAATACCCTTGTTGATCAACCTACAAAGGGTATCTTGCATGAGAATAAAGATACTCGATGATAGAGGGTCACCTTACCGTAGACCTTAGACGGCCTTGAAAAAGCCATGAGTACACCCCATGATTGAAACAACAATCCATCAAGAGCTAACTCATCTAAAGATGAGGTCAGAGGCCCAAGATGAAAAAACCATCATTGTAAGTACCCTATTGATAAAACCCCACTCTATCATATCATACGCCATGATATTGTCCAACTTAATGACCATGTTGGAACCTCAATATTTGTAGTTAAAATCTTTTAGCATTTCCTGCGCCAGCGCCATCACACCCTGAATGGAAAGTTCCTTCACAATCCCATGTTTCTCTATGGAAATCCACCTGGGAAGAAGTCTGGACAACCGTCTATTGAGAACAGATGACAATATTTTGTAAGATAAATTTCACCTAATTATAGGATGATAATGGTGGAGAGAGGAAGGATCATTGATCTTTGGGAGAAGCATGAGAGTCGTAGCTGAGGAGATCCAAGGAATGCCACACCCACAGAAGAAGTCCTGGATAGTGTGTGTGATATCACTCCTAAAAACCTCCCAATAGCCCCTGTAAAAGGATATAGGGAACCCATCGCGACCTACTACACTCTCTGGATCCAAGCTCAGCATGGCCTCATGAATCTCCTCCTCCGCAGGAATACCTTCCTGCAGGCTGTTGTCTTGGGAAGACATGAGTTTTGGAATCCCCTCCCATAACAAGGCTTCCCGAGAGGGATACCCTTGGGCCATGAACTCAGATGAACTAGAAAGAAGATCCTTAAAATGAGAATGAGTCAATCCCCCGACCACCTCTCTTTCATCTGTGAATGATCCATCCCCCAAAGCCAGGTTCGGTTTGATAGCACGCCTCCTCTCCCGAATGCACGCATGGAAAAAAGCGTTATTCATGTCCCCTTCCTTGAGCCATTTGACCCGTGAGCTTTCCCTTTCCTTTTTCTCCTGTGAGAGAACCATGACCACCATGTTTTTCCTTTTCTCCACAATTTCCCCAAAAACAGTGTCGTCCCAGAGCTCTTCAAGGATAGCCTCAAGCTGATCGACTTCAAGCTTGAGCACATCCAACTCCTGATCCAAAGAAGGAAGGGACTGGGCCCAGATTTGAAGTTCCTGCTTGAGGTGCCTTAACTTGGAATGAAAATGCAGCCGGCAGTGGGCCTGAGATGGTTCAGCCTAGATGTTCCTAACTATCCAATGATAGCTAGGGAAACTCGACCACTAGCTATAGAAGTGGAACCTCTCCTGCAAAACCTCCCTCCTGCACAAGGATAACAAGAGCAGGGAGTGATCAGATATGCTACGTGTCAAGTGGGCCACATTTTTATTTGGAAACAAGTAAATGGCATGGACATTAGTGATACAATGGTCATGTCTACTCTATCTTCGACTGTCACCCTTACGGTTGTTGCACCATGTAAAGGGGTCTCCAGAATAGCCTAAGTTTGACAACCTTTGTGAGCCATGAATTGAGAGAAGGACATGCTAACCCTTCTTGGAAATTCCCCGCCACCCTTCTTCTCATCTAGGATGGAAACAATGTTAAAATCCCCCCCTACCACCCATGGCTGGTCTCCAGGATTGAAAGCATTCAGCTCGAACCACAAAACTTCCCTTCTCTGAGCATCACAGCTTCCATAGATAAAGTGGGAAAAAAAAGAGTCCCTTCCAAATTTAATTTTCGTAGTGATATATTGGACTCCCTCAAGGACCTTGTCCAAAGTAACTTCCTCTTTCCAGAAAATCCATATATATTTGTTGATTAGGTTCGCATGCATGAAAGCATGCATTTTCACCTTTGAGTGAACTCAGAAATCTTGGTAGGGGCCTGTTTGTGTTCGAGGATCACTGCCATTTTTGGCTTTGTGTCTTTTATATTTAGAGGATATGAAATATGTTTTCACCCTTTCTCCAACACCTCAGGCATTCCAAATTAAAATTGGAATCATTGCAAAAAGAGAAGCCCGACATTGGCCACATGAACTGTGGTCACTTCCAAGTGGAATGAAGGACATTCCCTATCCAACATATTCTTAAACATCAACCTTGCACGCACCCCCAGACTCATAGCTGAGAGATTTGAGGATTTTGAGAGGAAGCTAGAAGAAGAATTATGGGATTTTCACCTCACCTCACAGGGTGGAAACCGTGCCTGGGGACCTAGTTCCACTGGCACATGGGTGCCATACGTAATAGAGGACGATGAACTGGCACTAGGAACCAAGGAAGCAGACTTTGTGAGAGCCCGGTCACCGAAGGCTTTGCGAGCTCTGCTTGGTCCCCTCCTGGGACTATGGCGATATTCAAAGAAAGGAAGCCGACTCCATGAACCCCATCAACCTTGTCCTGCAACGCATGGTGAGAAGCCGGATATGGCAAGGAAATGGGCCAGAAAGAAGCAGTCGGGTCCCTCAAGGTGGACCGTAGGAAGAATTACAACAACGCCCCAATGAGAAGCAACAGAGAAGAAGCCCATGACCACTCAAGAGGCACCAAGGAACTCAACCAATTGCCACTCGTTTTGGGGGAAACCAGATATAGAAAAGGGAGCACCTCCAAGCCAAGGGATGGAGAAACAGTCTGCAGCAGAGGACAGGCCACTGGGGTGAGGGAAGGAGAGCCAGACGCCATTCAAGTGGGATATGGCATGCAGTAGGAGGGAGAAACTGGAGAAAAGGATACATTTGAGGGAGTGGGCTGAACCGAGGAAGAATCGGACCCCTCATAAGGCTGAGGGAGCAATGCACAAGGCATTGAGACACTGGAATGAAAGAGGGGGACACCGAGGCGATGTTTCCTACAGATCAGGGCTGAATGACCCTAGAGGAGACACAACGAGCAGAACCTGGGAAAAACAGGGTAAACAATGTCCTGGGACCAATCTGCAAAATCATGCACCTTCAGATAGAGATTCTCCTTGATCGACAGAGAGAGATGAAGATCAATGCAGATCTGAGGCACAAAATTTTCCTCCCTGTGGTGGGTGTGCTCATCCGCATAGAGAAAACCCCCCAAAGAATCACCAATGTGTTAAGTCAAAAGTCTTCTTTTGGCTTTTACATCATGTTTTGGAAATCACAAATATATTCTATGTCATGTTTTAGAAATCTCAAATGTATTCTATCATATGTTTGTAAATAACAAATTGTCTTTTATCATGTTTATCGTATCGTACGATGTTGATCGTACCGACCAGAACGTATCGTACTGACTCTTTCAAACGAATCGTACTGACTCTGTCAAACGCATCGTACTGACTCTGTCAATCGTATCGTACTGACTCTGTCAATCGTATCGTACTGACTTTGCTATTCAGATAATCATTATTTGTTTTGGTACTTTGTCAAAAACTCTCTCTGCATATGAATCGTACTCATGTTTTACATTTCTATATATCTCTTATCCTAACGAAACGATGTCGTTGAGTTAGTTATATACTAATCAAAACGATGTCGTGCTTTCTGTTTCAATATGACCGTTGGAGGCAATATGACCGTTGGAACCCGAGGCCTATAAATAGGAGGTTATTTGAAGCTGAGAAGACACTGATGAACGAAGAGACTCGGTGAACTACGAAGTTTTTAGAGAGAGACATTGTGACTTCTCTCATCAGCCTTGTGCGTCCGATCATCGTATCGAGGGCTTTCAAGTAATTGAAAGACAGAGGTGCCGATTACCTGCAAAATCGAGGGCTGCCGGGGATAGGCAGACAGACGATCCGATCATCGTATCGAGGGCTGCCGGGGATAGGCAGACAGACGAGCCGATCATCGTATCGAGGGCTGCCGAGGATAGGCAGACAGACGTGCCGATCATCGTATCGAGGGCTCACCAAGGTGTTGGTGAGACAGACCTCTTATCCTAGGTGAAAGGATAACCTTTCTCTTTGGGTTAAAAGAATTGTATTACTTTTACATTTCCGCTGTTGTATTAGAAAGGGATTTGTATTGTTTCCTTTCTTCTTTACATATTCAATTGTAATTGTTTCAATTACAATCATTCTATTACATATTGTATTGATTGATTCTATACGCTTTAAGGTAGAATCATTCATATTTGTATTACTCTGATTATTGTGTTCACCTTGAATACAATTGTTTTGCTTTACAATAGTATTACAATACATCATACCTTCTACATTCAATACAATTGTGGGTGTTTGTATTTGTATTAGTTTAAAATCTTTTAAACTAATCTCTTTGTTACTAAAACTCAAGGTTTTTAAAACCTACAATTCACCCCCCCTCTTGTATTGTTCCATCTAATAGACTTTTATATCGACTATTCGATCCAACAATTGGTATCAGAGGAGGTTTTCCACTGATTTGTATTACTATCTTTATTTCTTATTACTTTCTTAAATACTTACTACACTAACGTGTGGAGTGGAAAAGTTTTTTTTGTTATATTAGATGGCAGGAATGAATATCGGATCAATAGATAATATGAATCCTTCTAGACCACCAATCTTTGATGGGAATGATTATGAGTATTGGAGAGATCGTATGAAGACTTTCGTCATCAATACTGGTGTAGACAATTTTATTATGCTTACTGGGGGTTACAAAATTCCTGACAAAGAAGTTAGTACTTTCACAAATCAAGAGAAGCAAGAATATCAACTGAATTACAAGGTACGCAATACTTTATTATGTTCTATGACCAGGAATATATATAGTCAGATATCTTCATGTGAAGCAGCCAACTGTATTTGGAAGAAATTAGAAGTCACTCATTTTGGTACATCCAAGGTTATAGAAACAAGGAGAGCAATGCTACGAGCAGAGTATCATGGATTTGTTTTTCCTTATGGAGAGCCAGTATGTAAAGTGCAACAAAGGTTTATGAAAATTGTCAACAGCTTACAATCTATGGGAGAAAAAGGTCTTGATGATGAAGCTCTTGTTGATAAGATTATAGATATTATGCCAAATGAATGGGAGTCAAAAAGAACAGCTATTGATGAAAATAGAAAAGTTTCCCAGATTACTCTTGATGAACTCTTTGGAACTCTTCTACAGCACGAGACAAGAATGAAAAGAGATGCTGATTTCAATAAGAAGAAGAATGGGAATGGAAGTGTAGCTTTTGCATCTAAATCTAAAACACCTGAAAGGGTTACAAGGGCTAAATCCAAGAAAGTTGTTGTTTCTGATTCAAGTGATTGTAATCTTTCAGATAATGAGTTAGCTAATCTTGCTCGGAGGATGAACAAGATTGTGGGAAAGAAAGATATTCAATATAGATTCAAAAAGAAAGATAGGAAAGATAGGAAAGATTCAGAGGTAACTTGTTATGAATGCAAGAAAGCAGGACATATAAGGCCTGATTGTCCTTTACTGAAGAGGAAAGATAGAAAAGAGAAACACTCTGAAAGAAACAAGAAAAGGTTTTATAAGACGAAGAAAGGCTTGAAAGCAAATGATACATGGAGTGCAAGTGGTAGTGATTCCTCAGATGATTCTTCAGAATATGAGATGTCAGGACAAAGGAATATTGGACTTCTAGACAAACTACCAATTGAAGATCATTGTCTCATGGCTAAGGTACACAATGCTGAAGCTGTTACAAATGTCTCTTTAAATGCAAATTATGTTGATAATAAATATTATGAATCTTCAAATGATGAACCCTCATCATCAGAAGATGATACTTTACCTTCTTTTGAAGAAGTCTCTAGATTTGCTAAGTTACTTGAAAATGAAAATTCTAAACTCAAAAAGTGATTTGAAAAGGAAAATTCTAGAATTTCTATTTCGACTAAAGAAGTATCAGATCTTTCTAAAGATCTTGATGGGAAAACTTCTGATTTTGAAAGTATTTTGAAAACCCTTGAGAAAGTCAAATCTGAAAAAGATAAACTTTCTAAGGATCTTGAAACTGCTATTTCAAAGAAAAACATTTTAGAGTCTAACTCTAGTTCTAATTCAAATGTTTTAGAAAAAAAGAATTTGGTTTTAAAACTAAAGTCTGAGATTTTATCCTTGAAAAAGTGTTTGTCAAACATTACTCATGGAAAAGAAAACTTTGATAGGATGTACTCTCAAATAAGACCTTTGAGAAATCGTTCTGGTCTTGGTTTTACTTATTCCAAACCTGTTTTTAGTAATAACTATTTTGTTCCTCAAAAAACCATTTTCTGTTCCAAGTGTCAATGTGGTGGACATTGGAGAAGAGATTGTTCTCTTAACAAAACTCAATCCTTAGGATTTCATAAAGCTCATTTTGCAAAACAAATGTGGATTCCTAAAATTCTTTTATCTAATCCTTCTGGATCCAAACAGGTTTGGATTCCGAAAATCTAATTGTTTCTTTTTCAGGAAAACGAGAAGTGTATCAATAAGAACATTTGGTACATGGATAGTGGTTGCTCTCGACATATGACTGGAAACAAATATTTCTTTGAAAAGGTTATCAAAACAAAATGTGGAAAAGTTACCTTCGGAGATAATGCTCAAGGAAAGATTGTTGGTATAGGTAATATCGTTTTTCTTGGAAAAGTTCTTATTTCAAATGTTTTGTTTGTTAAAGGTCTTAGGCACAATCTCATCAGCATAAGTCAATTATGTGATGAAGGTTACCTTGTGAATTTTAGAAATGATAAGTGTCTAGTTCACAATTCCAAGGATGAATTCATTCTATCTGCCCATAGGCAAGAGAATGTTTACACTATTAACTTAGAAGACCTTAGGAACCAAAACTTACCTTGTCTAAGTGTAATAGAAGACCAATCGTGGCTATGGCATAGGAGATTAGGACACTGTAATTTGAGAAACCTAAGAAAACTCTCAAAGAAAGGACTTGTAAAAGGGCTACCGGATCTTAGATATGATTATTCAAAAGTCTGTGATCCTTGTCAATTTGGCAAGCAACATAAAACTAGCTTTAAACCAATTAATGAAGTTTCAACTTCTAATGCATTACAGCTTGTGCATATGGATCTGTTTGGTCCTTCACAATCTGGAAGCATTGGAGGCAAATACTATGTATTTGTTTTAGTTGATGACTTTACTAGATTTACATGGGTCTACTTTCTCACAAAGAAATCTGAAGCCTTTTCGTATTTCAAAACTTTTAGAGCCCAAGTTAAAAATGAGAAAAACCTACCATTGATAACTATTCATAGTGATCATGGTGGTGAATTTCAAAACTCATATTTTGAAACTTTTTGTAGTAAGAAAGGTATTACTCACAATTTCTCAGCACCAAGAACTCCTCAGCAAAATGGTGTTGTTGAAAGAAGAAATCGTATTCTTCAGGAAATGACTCGAACCATGTTGAGTGAATACTCAATTGCTAAGCATTTTTGGGCTGAAGCTGTAAGTACTGCCTGTTATACTATAAATCGTGTTTTAACTAGACCATTTCTTAATAAAACTCCTTACGAGTTATGGACTGTCCGAAAACCTAAAGTTTCTTACTTCAAAGTTTTTGGATGCAAAGTATTCATTCTGAATACAAAAGAAAAGTTACACAAATTTGCACCAAAATCTGATGAAGGAATCTTTCTAGGCTATTCCACAACCTCTAAGGCTTATAGAGTTTTCAATAAAAACACTTGTACTGTTGAAGAAACAGTACATGTAAAATTTGATGAAACTAACCCTTTTGTTTTCAACCAACCCAATCCTACATCCTCGGATGTGTTTTCTAAAGATGTTTATCAACCTTTGTTAGAAGAACATTCTGATAAGGAAAATGTTCAAGAAAGTGTTCCTGAAACATTTACCACAGAATATTTTCTACCATATGTTGATGAACAGGTTTTACAAAACCAAAATCAATTGTTTCTTAGGAATCATCCCAGTGATAATATCATTGGTGATATAAATCAACCTGTAAGGACCAGAAATTCCTTACGAAATGAAATAGAACATCTTGCTTTTCTTTCCCAATTTGAACCTAAAAGTCCAAGTGAGGCTTTAGGTGATAATGATTGGATCAAAGCAATGCAGGATGAACTAAATGAATTTGAAAGGAATCAAGTCTGGACTTTAGTTGAAAGACCTAAAGAAACAACTGTAATTGGTGTAAAATGGGTTTTCAGAAACAAGTGTGATGAAAATGGAATCATTGTAAGAAATAAAGCAAGACTTGTTGCTAAAGGCTATAATCAACAAGAGGGAATAGACTATGAATAAACATATGCTCCTGTAGCTAGACTTGAATCTATTCTCATTCTATTAGCCTTCGCAGCATATTTCAATTTCAAACTATTTCAAATGGATGTCAAATGTGCTTTTTTAAATGGTTTTGTTCAAGAAGAAGTTTTTGTCGAACAACCTCCTGGTTTTCTAGACCCAAAACATCCTGATCATGTCTTTAAACTTACCAAGGCTCTATATGGTCTTAAACAGGCTCCTAGAGCATGGTATGATAGACTTACAGGACTTCTTTTACAAAACAATTATAGAAAAGGTACAGCTGATCCAACTCTTTTTATCAAAATGGAAAACAAAAATGTTTTGGTTGTCCAAATCTATGTTGATGACATCATATTTGGATCAACTCAGAAATCTTTAACCGATTCTTTTGCAAATTTAATGAAATCTGAGTTTGAAATGAGTATGATGGGTGAGTTAACATTCTTTCTAGGTTTTCAAATATCTCAAAAACCAGAAGGAACTTATATATCTCAACATAAGTATATTAAAGACTTACTCAAAAAGTATGGATTTGACAAAACTAAAAGTATTAGCACCCCAATTGGTACCTCAAATACTCTTGATCTTGATGAAACTGGGAAACCAGTAGATCAAACAATTTTTAGAGGTATGATAGGGAGTTTTCTATACTTGACAGCTAGTCGACCCGACTTGATGTTTTCTGTATGCTTATGTGCAAGATATCAATCTAATCCAAAAGAGTCTCACTTAAAAGCCGTAAAGAGAATCTTTCGGTATTTAAAAGACACTATGGATTTAGGACTTTTCTACTCTTCTGGAAATGATTTTGTTTTAAAAAGTTTTTCAGATGCCGACTTTGGTGGTTGTAGAATGGATAGAAAAAGTACATCTGGAACTTGTCATTTCTTAGGAGATTCTTTGGTTTCTTGGTCTTGCAAGAAACAACACTCAGTAGCACTCTCCACTGCTGAAGCTGAATATGTAGCAGCTGGAAGTTGCTGTGCTCAAGTATTGTGGATGCAGCACACACTCACTGAATATGGTTTGAGTTTCTCCAAAACTCAAATTCTGTGTGATAATACAAGTGCCATAGCTCTTAGTAAAAACCCAGCACATCACTCTCGTGCAAAACACATAGATGTTAGGCATCACTTTCTTAGGGATCACACACAAAAAGGAGATATTGTTTTACAATTTATCGGAACGCAAGAACAACTTGCTGATATTTTTACAAAACCTTTACCTTCCGATAGATTTGAATTTATAAAAGAGAAGCTAGGAATGATTACAATAAAATAATCATTCATATCTACTTCCTGTTTTACATCTCTCCTAATAGAAAGAAACTCCTCGTAGAAAGGGGGAGGACATTTCTTTATGTCTTTATGTTTCTGATCTTTAAATATTTACTCTCTTTATATATGTTTCTTTCTGTTTATAGTATTGACAGTTTTATTGTTTCATTTTAAGTTTTCCTGTTTATCGTATTGACCATTTCAGTTTTTCTGTTTATCGTATTGAAATTCTTTTCCATCGTATCGTTCAAAAATTTTGTATCGTCCGATGATAGTATTGAAATCCTTTTCCATCGTACCATTCAATAATTTTTGAATCGACCGATGATGGTATTAAAATTCTTTTCCATCGTACTATTCAATAATTTTTTGAATCGACCGATGATGGTATTGAAATTCTTTTCCATCGTACCATTCAATAATTTTTTGAATCGACCGATGATGGTATTGAAATTCTTTTCCATCGTACCATTCAATATTTTTTGAATCGACCGATGATAGTATTCAAATTCTTTTCCATCGTATCATTCAATATTTTTTTTGTATCGACCGATGATAGTATTGAGATTGTTTTCCATCGTAATGTCGGTTAATGGTAACAACTATTTTCCATCGTACGGTCCGACCATAGTAATGACTTTGTTTTCCATCGGCATCATGTTTTTTTTCCTTACGATTGTTTCATTGATACTTACCAAATCCAGCAATCACCTTTTGTTCTCCGACAGGTATCTTTTTCAATTTTTATTTTATTTTCTTTGTTTTAATCCTAACCATTGATCTGGTATTATCTAATCTCGACCGTAGAAGTTCAACGGTCATCTCTTTTTTTGCCTATAAATACCCCCCTCCCCTCCCCAAACCCACATTGATTGTTCAGGAATTGAGGCGAAGCTCTGCTCCCCCAGCTATAAACAATCGTACGATCTTCTCAATCGGCATCATCTTTATGTCTCAATCCTCTGCCAACACTCCCGCTGAAATGTCTTCAAAGACTTTTACAGAGAAAGACTTTTACAGAGAAAGACTTTCACAGAGAAAGGTTAGTATCCCGAGAATTCTTCGATATGTACGATTCTACAATCAAGAGGATTATTTTGTTTCAAGGATGGGAACATCTCTGTGTGGAAAAGCCTGATACTCAAGATCCAGTTCTTTTTGATGAAGTTTGTCAATTTTACAAAACCGTGTCTTTCGACAAAGATATGACTATAAACTTCGCTGTGTACGATCGAAAATTATCCATGTCTGTGAAACAAGCGGCACACTTTCTGAACGTTTCTATAGAAGGGGATTCATTCTGTCCATCTCACAAACTACCAGAGGAAGTTGGTACGTTTAATAGAGAGAGTGCTGAAAAATCTTTGTTTGTTGTTAATGAGGGAAAGAGGAAAGTTTATCATCTTTCACCGGACAATCGGTTTGTCACTTTATGGATGAAAGGTTTTCTTGTCCCAAGGAAAGGGGATAGAGAAACTCTTAAAGTTTCTGATGTCTTTATGCTCGATTATCTTGTGAATATGAGGAAATTGAATCTCATGGGATATATTTTTGAAACCGTCAAGAATGTCAAGAAAGGAGGGATTAAATCCCAGATAATAATGTATCCAGCCATCCTTACAAAATTCATTATTGAGAGTATGAAGTTTTGTAACATTCCTTTGAAAGGAAAACCTATGGATTTGTGGTCGTCTTTCATTAATAAGAGTACGATGAAAAAGCTGAATGTTTGTTTTGATTCAAATTCAAAACTTTTTGTCAGAGATGTAGAAGGTGAATTGCCTGAAAATCAATCGGCACCTATGCCAGCCAAAGACAATCAATCCGCCGGTGTTACTCGAAAGTCTGATCCGCAGACTAGTTCAAAGCCGAAGAAGAAGAAGCCGAGGTACAGTAAGGAAGTTGTAGCCAAATGGAGAAAGGACAAGGAATAGAGAAAAGAGGGTGATCCGAAGTTTGGTCTTGATCCTGTTGAGGCTTTTGCAGAAAGAATAAGGGTAGAAGAAACCCTTCAAGCTGAAAAGAAAAAGAAGACTCTTTTGAAAAGAAAGGCTCAGGACTTTGATATTTCTAAAGTCTTGAAAGCAGTTGAAGATGCTAGTGCTCAACTAACTGTGGAAGTGCATCAAGAACCCATCGTACAGAGTTTGCCTGAGAAAGAAAAAGGAAAACAAGTGATAGAAGAAGTGGAAGTAGAAGAAGGAGATTTTCTGTAAGAATTTCTTCAAAGTTCAAAGAAAAGTAGAGAGGAATCGCTTCAAAAGCTGAGCGAAGGTGTTCAACAAACTCCTCATGCCGATCAGGAAAAATCTTCGGAGAGGATGTCATCTCGAGAAAAGCAAGATGCTCAATCTTCTCAATCTGATAAAGTAGTTGTCATTAGTGACAGAGTGGAAGAAGAAAGAAAGCAAAAAGAAAAAGTGAAAGGGAAACAGCCAGTTGTTGACTCAAGCAGATCGTATGAACTAGCATCGTACGATGATGATACCGATTCAGAGCATACAATCTCTCTCAAGAAGAGTGATTACATTGTTCAAGTTTTGAGAAGGATGGAGAAAACCATTCCTTATTTTCCGAGGCTGGAAGGAAAGATTGATTTTATTACTGAAAATCAGACAAAGAAGTTTGGATCTGTAAAAGAATTGAGAAAGAAAGTCTTGTCTGTTGAAGCCGATCTGAAAGTTCTTTCGGAAAGCTCAGTTGCTCATAAGAAAGCTTGTAATAAGATGACCAAGTGGTCATACAAAACAGAGAGCTCAATCAATGACCATGAGATTGCTATTGAAGATATAAGAAGGTTATCAAATGAGCTTGCAATTGCTTTCAACAAGCTTGATAAAGAAACAATTTAAAGGCTGAACCTTTTGTCGTCTCAAAGAGCCGATGTTCCTTCAGTGAAAGATTT
Source organism: Viscum album (assembly GCA_963277665.1). Classification (NCBI taxonomy): domain Eukaryota; kingdom Viridiplantae; phylum Streptophyta; class Magnoliopsida; order Santalales; family Viscaceae; genus Viscum; species Viscum album. The sequence goes on from OY728148.1 coordinate 953,532,063, forward strand.
GCAAGAGAGGATGAATGCTTTCCAATCTGAATTCTCGAAGGTTTCATCTTTCAAAGATGAAATGGTTTTACTGAAGAATCAAAATTCCGAGTTGTCCAAGGATAACAAGACTCTGCAAAACAGAATTGATACCCTTGAAGAAGTAATCAGAGTACAGGAGGAGACCATCAGAAATCAAGATCAGATTTTTGCGGATCAACAGGAGCTTCTCAAAACTCAGGGTGAATCAATTTCTGAAGACAAGAAGGAGATCAAGAAGATGAAAGATGTGCTTCATGAGCTTATAAAGAAAGAGAAGGAAAGAGAAAACAAATGATTGTTGTATTTTTGTCTTTTGGAACTTGTTTGTTTTGTAATAACTCTTATAATCCTTTCTCTTTTGTCCATTGTCTTGTATTACTTCACTAACTCTTCCAGACAATTCGTGATTACTCCTTTCTTTTTGTAAATCACAAAGGGGGAGAATATTTACAAAGCAAAGATTGTTTTACAAAGGGGGAGAATGCATTATAATGCTCTTAAGGAAAATCTATGAATACAATCCTTAGGAAAGTCAATACCTAAGGGGGAGTTAGTTGTATTCAATTTTCTTATTCAGAAGAGTTTTCAATAACTCAGGGGGAGATAAGTATTTCTTGTTTCATTTACTTTGTGTGTTTGTGCTTTCCAAAAAGGGGGAGATTGTTAAGTCAAAAGTCTTCTTTTGGCTTTTACATCATGTTTTGGAAATCACAAATATATTCTATGTCATGTTTTATAAATCTCAAATGTATTCTATCATATGTTTGTAAATAACAAATTGTCTTTTATCATGTTTATCGTATCGTACGATGTTGATCGTACCGACCAGAACGTATCGTACTGACTCTGTCAAACGAATCGTACTGACTCTGTCAAACGCATCGTACTGACTCTGTCAATCGTATCGTACTGACTCTGTCAATCGTATCGTACTGACTTTGCTATTCAGATAATCATTATTTGTTTTGGTACTTTGTCAAAAACTCTCTCTGCATATGAATCGTACTCATGTTTTACATTTCTATATATCTCTTATCCTAACGACACGATGTCGTTGAGTTAGTTATATACTAATCAAAACGATGTCGTGCTTTCTGTTTCAATATGACCGTTGGAGGCAATATGACCGTTGGAACCCGAGGCCTATAAATAGGAGGTCATTTGAAGCTGAGAAGACACTGATGAACGAAGAGACTCTGTGAACTACGAAGTTTTTAGAGAGAGACACTGTGACTTCTCTCAACAGCCTTGTGCGTCCGATCATCGTATCGAGGGCTTTCAAGTAATTGAAAGACAGAGGTGCCGATTACCTGCAAAATCGAGGGCTGCCGGGGATAGGCAGACAGACGAGCCGATCATCGTATCGAGGGCTGTCGGGGATAGGCAGACAGACGAGCCGATCATCGTATCGAGGGCTGCCGAGGATAGGCAGACAGACGTGCCGATCATCGTATCGAGGGCTCACCAAGGTGTTGGTGAGACAGACCTCTTATCCTAGGTGAAAGGATAACCCTTCTCTTTGGGTTAAAAGAATTTTATTACTTTTACATTTCCGCTGTTGTATTAGAAAGGGATTTGTATTGTTTCCTTTCTTCTTTACATATTCAATTGTAATTGTTTCAATTACAATCATTCTATTACATATTGTATTGATTGATTCTATACGCTTTAAGGTAGAATCATTCATATTTGTATTACTCTGATTATTGTGTTCACCTTGAATACAATTGTTTTGCTTTACAATAGTATTACAATACATCATACCTTTTACATTCAATACAATTGTGGGTGTTTGTATTTGTATTAGTTTAAAATCTTTTAAACTAATCTCTTTGTTACTAAAACTCAAGGTTTTTAAAACCTACAATTCACCCCCCCTCTTGTATTGTTCCATCTAATAGACTTTTATATCGACTATTCGATCCAACACAATGTCCCTGAGGAAGGTTCCAATCTGGAAAAGAAGAGGGATCCCTGGAAGGCTGATCCAAACCGTAACCCGTGAGCTTTCTTTCCCTCTATGCACCTCCATAGACCATCGGGAAAGATTGAAATGCCATCGACCCATCACCCGAGGGGATTTGCACCAAGCCTGTATGAAATTCACCTCAGAGGCGAGAACCAGACAGAACGACTTCCGATGAATCACCGAGATGTAAGTCACCGCTTGTAAACCCTATGAGTCCATGAACCTCTTGAATGTCAAGAGGGGAGGAATCCCCACACCAAACCTCGCCACAAGAGTCCATTTCAAACAAACTAAATTAGTAGTGAACGTAAAGGCAGGGGCGACCAATGACATGTGATAACCCTCCCCCAACCCCAAATGGGAAAAAAGATCAATATCCTAGAAACAATCGAGAGCAGCGCTAGAGGCCTCCCCACACAGAGCCTCCTTGATGGACACCACCGGGCGCCGCTGATCAAGAAAAGATTCTAGGGAACCCTGGGGGAAGGGGAGGAGATTTCTTCCAGAGGGCTTGAGCCCAGATCGATCGCCGGAGCCAAGGCCGCCGAAGGTCTGGGGTCGGAAGAAGCAATGGTCGGAAAAGATTCAAAAAACCGCGAGCACGTGGGGCGCATTCTTTGGGAATGCCATTTCTTTCAAAATTCACTTTTCTGTTATTCACCATTTCATAATTATTATTACCATTGATTTATTATTTATTCTACTATATTTTGACCTTACTAATCATTTTATCTCATCCTTATTATATTTATTTACCTCGGAATCCAAGAAACATACTAAGAAATATATGTAGGGATTTACTAACTAGAATAGAGTTATCCTGAAAGATATTTATTTAGAATTAAGAAGGAAAATATGTAGTAATTAGATTGTTATTTTCTCATGTATATATATATATATTATCAATACTACTAAACTCTTATTCCTTTGGGATTTAATTCCTTATAATCATGTCAATGCAATAGTAGTAGACACCAGCATTGGGTCTTCTGGGGTTGGGTCTCTACATATAACCTCTTAGAGACGCTTGGGTTAGTCATTTGAGAAGACCAGAACCTCTAATGTGTGTATATGGAAGTTAAAAAGATATATGGGTTCGGTTTGGTTGATCTAGAAGGTTCAAATTGGTGTAAGGAAGTGAGGTAGAATGTTCTCTTTTATAATTTAGGTGGGGCATTTTATGAATCTCCGAAAATATTAAATTAATATATATTATTTTTTAATTTAAAATGTTTTAAAAGTGATTTATTTAAAACCTAAGATGATTATGGGTCAAAATCCTCTCAAAAATAATTTAGACATGTTTAGGTCATAATGTTAACCTTATCATTTGTCTTTAACCCTTAGTTAAACCCTTTAACTCTTAGCATGAATTTCTTTTTACTCTTTAGGGATAATATAGTTACTATAAAATGACAAACGAACCTCAAATGGATAATTGATGACATATTTAACCTTAATTTAGTTATTTGGCCGAATTTATATTTTTATGAATTTTATATCATTTAATAAAATATTATTTATTTTAAAGTATAATTTTTTTCATTTTTGATAATATTCAATATTTGTCTTTTTAAAAAATATCCTAAATTCATGATAACATCGAACGAAAACTTATAATATATCACTAACATTTCTAAATTATCTATAAAATTCATGGATGTCATTAATTATGTCTATTTTTATTTATTTTAATGTTTTTATTATCATTTATTTTTTATTTCCATTAATTAAACAGTTACTACGTCATTATTATGAAAACATTTTATTAAATTATTTCTTCTCGAAAATTTTTAAATAAATTATCACGATGAATATAAATTTATTATATTTCAAATGAATATGTATAATCTAATTTTATAAATGTATTATTCTCATCCAAGTGGCTTAAAAAGAGTATAATTTAGTCCCAATGATCATTTTTCTAGAAAAAAACTCATTAAATGATACTTGGACAAGTGTTGGGGTAATTTTATAATATCATTTATATCCATAATTACCTAATTTACCTGTAAATGTGGTAATTAAAATATTACTAAATTTTACTATTCAGATAACCAGAAATAAAAGAAACCTATTTAAATAATTTGGACACACTAATTCCAAATATAGAATACTTTTTTCATAATTCAAAACATTGTATTTTTAGTAATTAATTTTAAATTAATCTTCTTGATTGCTTGAGAAAACGAGTTATTAATGTTTAAACCAACAAAAGATTGAAACATTTTAATACCTAAATTCATTGTAAAATTGATTACAATAACCTAAATTATATTAAATGATAAAAATAATCTATTTATACTTTAAAAACATTCAATAATATAATTTAACACTCAAAATTATTTTGATGAAAAAAAGTTGTTTTCAATTAAAATTTTGTATTTTTAACTATTCATAAAAACATGAAACTTATTAGAAAAATAAGAAAAATTTAACTGAAGTAAAATTTTATATTTATATTTAAAATATGAAGTTTATTATTTCAAATAGAACTCATAAAATTTTCAAAAATTGGATTTAAAATAGGTTCTCCATTAAAAGATGATAAAACTGTTTTTATAAAAAAAATAGGTTTTATGTGTAATATTGGGTTTGTTATTATCTTATACCTCTCCAATATATTATATGAATATCAAAAATATTTTATTTAATAAATAATATATATATTTGATTAATGTCATTCTATAATAGTAATTAATTTAATTTATTAGAATAAAATGACTTTTGAGCATAAAAATAGTTCTTTTAAAAAACATCTCATATATATTCAGTTGGTTACTATATTCATTTTTAATTAATTTAGAACCAATGAATTCAGCCATGTATTTTCATAAGTTGTTACTACTTTTCATAATCACTAACTTAATGGCTAGGTTATATTTAATTATATTAAATAATAATATTTTAATAATATATTATTGTTTGGTAAAACTCGGTCATGCATGTAACACAAACCAACTCATTGTTGTGTGTAGCATAAACATATTTTGGTATTGAATACAACATAATCTATCAATGAAAATGAATTTATTTATGAAGTGACATACTGTAAAATCTTGAGGTGTTACAAGTGATGTAGGTACATCGGGTGTTTATGTTAATGCATTTCAACTACATGGTAGAGATTTTTGAACTTTATTCACTCAATATTGTAAATTAAATGATTTTAATTCAATGCATTATGTGATGACCCGACCCCCGAAAAACCAGGATTTTGTGCCTTTTGAACATGATGTGTCATTTTAAAATGAAAACATGCACTGATAAACACACATCATGTCCCATACAGACGATCAAGTTCGGTTCGGGCATTGGGAATCGGTAACATTAGAAATGTTTCATCCGATAAATGTTGTTACCTAAAAATTTAAAATTCAAAATGTGGGGTGAGAATAAGAATGCCCAGTAATGGGTTTAAAATAAACCAATGAAACTTTTGAAAGCATTTTTTAAAAACTTATCCAAAAAAATTCTCTTATAGAAAACTATAACACATGTAACATAACATAAAAGTGATCAGCTAAGATTCTCAAGGAATACATGAATCAATTATGACATTTTCAAAAATGGGTAGTAAAATATATCCTGAACATGTATGATGTATGAATGTTTAAGCACAAATTAAACCATTAAGAGTAATACTTAATCAGATTTGCGTGTGAAGGAAAAAACATCAATTTCATATGTTGGTTACTATTTTACATGAATCATGCCCCAAACTTTTACTTGTGACATCAACAAGAACTTGATAAAAACATAAGGGAAAGAGCAGTGAAATAATGGGCATATCATCTTGAAAAGAACATGTAACATGACATGAATATGTGGCTTCAAAATTTCATTTGGAAATTCATGAACATATCACCGAGGTTCATCCCAAAGGTGTCAATAAAGAAAAATTACAGTGTTTATTCACAAGGGTATCATGAAGCTTTTAATCTCTAGAGATTAATTCTTTACCCAATGCATTGGAGTGCTATTAGGGTGAAACCTTAATATTTCCTTACTTTCAAGTGAGCCACATATATAAAAATTTTACTTAAATGGGGTTTTATATTCAATATGTCCCATACCACCTTGAATAGATCATTCATAGTTAGTCATAGTTGTTGAATTTACATATCTTATAAGTGAGAAAGGCATATAGAAGATTAAAAACCATGCTAACAATCATCTGGCCATTATTAAAAGGAAAGAATAAATGCATATTATGGTACATACATTGACATATAAGGTACTGAAAGAACATAAAACTAGAATTTATCACATGCAAGTTTGTTCTTGAAATTCTAAAATTTTATCATCCAATTGATTACAAGGTGAACCAAAAATATCAAGTAGGGTTTTGAGATTGCACATGCTAAAACATTCAATATTGTTAAGCCTTTGCATAATACTGAATAATGTCCATGATAGAAAGCAAGAATCTTCACCATAAGAAACATCATTTGAAACATTCGGAAAAAAAATAAGTTACTCTTAAATGTGGATATAAGTTTCGTTTAACACCCTATTTCTTATATTTTTAAAACTCCACCTAAACTCGAGACATAATGTGTAAGGACCATAACAACTGAAATCAAGGTTCAATCAATATATAAAATATATGTATGTACCCAAACTCAAACTGAAATATTGGCACACCCATGTGTGTTAATAACCTATGAATATTAGTTCATCAACATTTTTAATAGGGCAGGTCATTCCTTTAGTCATAATTTTTTTTTATGAAAACCTAAAAAAATTAATTTTATAAAAACTCGATCATATATATAAAATTATCAAAATTTATTTATTATTTAAATATGAAATTAAGTGTATATGAATATTTGCATTCCATGAAAAAATATACACAAACTTCATACATATAACTGAAGTAGAAAGGTCATTCCTATTCCTACATTTAACTGACATATATACATATAACCAAAAGTATATATGTATTTTCAAAACAACAAAATGAGGCTAGGTATAATCCATACATTCTTTAAGCTATTTGAATGAAAGAGAACCTGAAGGCACTGGTTGAACATTTTAGAACGTTTGGACTGAACCGTAAGGTTAAAAAATATATTTTCTCGAATATATAAGTGTATATATTCTCAAAGGAGAAAAACAAGGCCAAACTAAAAACCCTTAATTTAAAAACCAGGGAAAGGGGGACTTCAGGGAGGGTTGGATGGGCTCACTGGAGACATGAACGGGAGAGAAGAACGGAGAGGTCTCTATTATTTATATACAATAGCTCACACACCAATGTCCACACAAAAACATACCCACTTGAATTGCATTCAATGGGGGGTGTCGTGCATGAAGAAAACGAGGAGACATGGGGGTTCTCGGTGGTCAAAGGAGAATAAAACGAGAGGTGTGCCATAGGGAAGGGTTACTATTGTAACCCATGCATGGAGGAAGAAGATGACGTAACTAGGGGAAATTCTGTGAAAAATGGACAGCCCAGATCGATCCCAACGTCGATCCAGGGGATGAGATGCATCTGTTATTTTAAAATAATTGAGAGGCATAGAATAGATCTAAGTTTAATCAGACGGTCTAGGAACGATGCGACAATTTAAAAACCTGGAACGGCCATGATTAGATAGTTATGGATCGAACGGTTGAGAAAAACTGCCGAGAGAGACACGGTCGCTGAGGGTCGAGCGCAGGATAAGAAACAACGGCCCAGATCGTGGGCAACACGATCCAATGGTCCAGATCATGTTTCACCCGAAAAACTACTTCCCACATCGAAACGAAGAGCAGTTTTCACCTCCCTTATAACCCCAGGCCTCCCAACGAGTTCTCAAAAATCACACAACACCAACAAATGGGGCCCAATACATGGGATCCCGCCCGCAGGCCTTGGCCTACCGAGACCTCACTATGGCCTCACGCCTAGACTGGTGTGCCTATGCACTCTTGCTCTCTCCTGAGCACCCTTCGGGGAACCTCTGCCCAAGATTGGGTTGGCCATGGCATGGGGCTGAGGGTCATGCTCAGCCACTTCGTGTGAGATGCCTCCCTCGGCCCTAGCCCAAAAGGGCTGGCCCTAGTGGGCCAATCTTTTTTGAAAAAACTATATTAAAAAAAATTAAGAAGAGGATACAATCCATTTATTAAAACTATATAGAATTTTATATTCTTAATAATTAATGAATACAAATTAAACATGTTTTAGTTAGAAGTATTTCTAAAATTAAAAATACTAAACCCCTTTTTTTATCTCAAAAATTTATGAAAAGGAAATTTTAATAAACCCACATTATAATTTATATACTAGTATCAATGAAAACATAGTTCAATAAAAACAAAATTTAATTTGAAAAACATAAACATAGTTTATAGCATTATTATGGAAATGAAAATCATTACATTGTATTTGAAAAATTCCCAATGTGTTTTGAATACCTTAATTATTTTCAAAATCACTTAAGGGTGAAATGAAGTTTTACACCATAACCTTTTAGAGTTTATAATTGATGGTTTAATTATAACAATAATCATAAGTCAAATATTTGGAAACTAATTAATATTTAAATAACATAACTTATCCTAACAAGGTCCAATGAATATTTTTTTATAATTGTTAGCTTATAACGGTCACAAGTGCAACGGTCGAAAAAAGGGTCCACTAAAACCAAACCTTACGGTGTCCTAAAACAAAAAATGAAGAAGATTGTGATTCCCATTCTACTGATACTCAGCATGGTTTTTATGATCACAGTGATGATGTTTTTTTGCTTTATTGGACTCGAAGGTTCTCCTTTACATACTGGGCCTCGTTGTGGTGATTAGGGGTATTCCATTAGTTTTGATAAGATTTTTAATAGGTATATTTGGTTAGCATGATTAATCTTTTCATCTTGGTGTATTGTAGACACTACGGTGTTCTTATTTAAATAAAGAGCCTTATGTTTTTCCATTAAATTTTTGTTCTGTTAAAAGGGATTTAACAAAAGTAAATGCATAATATCATCATTATATGATACGCAAAATTCAGGGTGTTGCATTACTCCTCCCATTAAAGAATTGTGTCCCCGGAATTCCTTTCATACAAAATTTCTATGAGGAAGCTCTCAGTTGTTCCTACCATATCCCCCATCATAGAGGATCCTCGGGTACGTTCAGTGGAACACCCAAATTGATGCTCAACTCCTCTAGTTCTCTAATCTAGATACACTTCGGGAAAAAGGGGTTGAACTCATGAACCTCACACTTGGGCTTCCAGAGGGAGACTCAAATTGTACAAAGTTTGGAAATTTCCATATGGACCATTGTATGAAGAACTTTCTGAATTATGTCTCAATCGAGAACATCTTAGTTATATAATTTTTTGTATAGGATAATGATGACGAGTTGGTACATGTAGGTCGCAGAAACATTTCCCTCTAAAGCACCCTCATGAAATTTTACTATGGCCGTGTAGTTCTGGCCTAGGCTGAAACACAGGTTGAGCCCTTCGTGGTATTTTCCTCCCCACTTACGATCGGCCAATTGTGCTGAGCCTATGTGGTAGTATATGGGAGAATTCCCTTGACAGGTGTAGAGAATCCCTGGACCGTTTGTGACCTCAAACAATTGCTGACACGTTCCTCGTAGGTTTTTGAATGGATGATACTCATCTTCAGAGGTTTTGATTGCAATAATATCCAGTATCTCAATAGGAAGAGATAACATGTGGGTTTGTCCTTCCATCTGAAAGTTTAAAATGAGAGTTCAATCCCTTGAAATCCATCCAAAAGTATAAATAATGTAAAGAAATAAGATATAATAGATAACAAAATATGATCTTTATATAACTACTGGTACACAACGTAAAACGGGGATAATGGTTTCCTCAGTTCCCTAAAATCCGAATTCGAAAGACAAGCTTGAAACTTTATATCTCCCTAAACTATATGCAACCCGAGAAATCAGGCTCGATGTCAAGGGAGAACTTATGGTATCTCCATATTATGACATGTGGGGTGTACAACTATGAGACATCCCTATTTACTTGATGTCTATACACAAAACGAGAGGCTTTGTATTCAAGGATTCCAAAGTCCATCATTTGACCAAAATGCCTATAGGAAAAGACTTGACACATGTATGCTGCATGGAGATATCCCTCTACAGCAGCCTCGTGGAAAGCCTTGAGGGACGAGACAACTTCCTCTATGGTGAAGCATCTAAAACTTCCCTCGTAGTACTTCCCCCATCATGTGTACGATGGAAACTGGGCTTTCATCATAATGATGTAATCCAGACCCGCTCTTCGGTGGAGTTGATGTACTCGGGGAGAGTTCGACACAACATAGAGATGTCTGCACGACATACGGATATGGGAACAGTTTATTAAAGTTTCATGTATGGGTACGTAAATTATGATTTATAAGGCCTAATTGGGAAAATAAAAAAGAATAGTACCTTCATTTTCCATCTGAATATTATGAAAACTCAATTTTAGTAATGCTGACGTATATTTTTCTTTGTTTCAGTTCTGGCTTTCCAGAGTTATCCAAACCGAATCCTATGATACCAACTGTGATGACCCAACCCCAGAAAAACCAGGATTCAGTGCCTTCTGAACATGATGTGTCATATTAAAATAGAAACATGCGCTGATAAACACACATCACGTCCCATACAGAGGATTGAGTTCAGTTCGGGCTCTGGGAAACCATTAACTTTAGAAATGTTTCATTTGATAAAAGTTGTTACCTAAAAATTTAAATTCATAACATAGGGTGAGCATTAGAATGTACAGTATGTGGTTTAAAATATACCAATCAAACTTTTGAATGCATTTTTTAAAAACTTATCCAAAGAACATTCTCTTATAGAAAACTATAACACATGTAACATAACAAAAAAGTGCTCAACTAATATTTTCAAGGAATACATGAATCAATTCGGACATTTTCAAAAGGGGGTAGTAAAATATATCCTAAACAAGTATAACATATGAATGTTTAAGCACAAATTAAACCATTGAGAGTAATACTTAATCAGAGTTGCGTGTGAAGTAAAAAACTTCAATTTCATAAGTTGGTTACTATTTTACAATAATCAAGCCTGAAACATTTACTTATGACATCAATAATACTTAATAAAACATAAGGGAAAGAGTAGTGAAATAATAGGCATATCATCATGAAAAGAACTTTTAACATGACTTCAATATGTGGCTTCAACATTTCATTTAGACATTCATGAACATATCACTAAGGTTCATCCCCAAGGTAACAATAATGATAAATTACCGAGGTTATTCACCAGGGTATCATGAAACTTATAATCTCTAAAGATTAATTCATTAACCAATGCATTAGAGCGCTATCCGGGCACACCCTTAATATGTCTTTACTTTCATGTGAGCCACATAAATCAATACTTTACTTTAATAGGGTTGTATATTCTTGATGTCCCATACCACCTTGAATAGTTCATTCATAGTTAGTCATAGTATTTGAATTTAGATATCTTATAAGTGATACATGCATCTAAATGATTAAAAACCAAGCTAAAAATCATATGAAAATTATTAAAATGAATGAAGAAAGGCATATTATGGCACATACATTGACATCTAAGGTACTGAAAGAATAGAAAACTAGAATTTATCGCATGCATGTTTGTTCTTGAAATTCAAAAATTTTATCATCCAATTAATTACAAGGTGAACCAAAAATATCAAATTGGGTTTTGAGCTTGCACATGCTAAAATATTAAATATTGTTAAGCCTTTGCATAATATTGAATAATTCTCATGATGGAAAGAATGAATCTTCCCCATAACAAACATCATTTAAAAGATAGGGAAAACAAATAAGTTACTATTAAATGTGGATATAAGTTTTGTTTAAAACCTTATTTCTTATGTTATTAAAACTCCACCTAAACTCAATACTTAATGTGTAAGGACCTTAACAACTGAAATCAATCTTCATGCAACATATAAAATATATTTATGTACCCGAACTCAAACTGAACGATTAGAACACCCATTTGTGTTAATCCTTTATGAATATTAGTTCAACAATGTTTTGAATAGGGCAGTTCATTCCCTTAGAAAAAAAAATCTGTTTATTAAAACCTACAATTTTTTTTATAAAAACCTGATCATATATATAACATTTTCAAAATGTATTTATTATTTAAATATGAAATTATGTGTATGTGAATTTGTGAAGTGCATGAACAATTATACACAAACTTTATACATATAATCGATGTAGAAAGGTCATGCCCATTCCTGCATATAACCGACGTATATACAAATAACCAAAAGTATATATGTATTTTCAAAAAAGAAAAACGAGGCCAGGTATAATACTTACATTCATTAAACTATTTGAATGCCAGAGAACCCGATGGCCTAGTTCAACATTTAAGAACATTTGGACTGAACCGTAATGTTGAAATATATATATATATATATCAAATATATAAGTGTATATATTCTCAAAGAATAAAAACAAGGAAAAAATAAAAAACCAAACTTTAAAAACCAGGGAAATGATGACATTAGGAAGGGTTGGTCACGCTCGCTAGAGACTTGAATGGGAGAGACGAACCGAGATGTCTTAGTTATTTATATTCAAAAGATCGAACACCACCTTCCATGCAAACACGTACCCACTTGCATTGCATTCAATGGGGGTGTTGTGCTTGAAGAGAACGAGGAGACATGGGGTTCCCTGGTGGTCATAGGTGAATAAAATGTTTGGTGTTCCATAGGGTAGTGTTACTGGTGTAACCCATGTGCGGAGGAAGAAGAAGATGCGGCTAGGGGAAATTCTGGGGGAAAACGGATGGTCTAGATCGATCCTATCATCGATCCAAGGGATGAGATTCATCTGTTGTTTTAAAATAATTGAGTGGCTTGGATTGGATCTTAGTTTCATTGGACGGTCTACGTTTGACATGGAAATTTAAAAACCTTGAATGACCATGATTAGATCATGCAGGATCGAACGGTTGAAAAAAACCACAGAGAGAGACGCGGTCGCTGAGGGTCGAGCGTGGGATCGGAAACAATGACCCCGATCGTGCATGACACAATACAATGGTCCAGATCCCATTTTTCCCTAATAACTACTACCCACATCGAAACAGAGAGTGGTTTTTTCTTCCCTTATAACCTAGGTCCTCCCATAGAGTGCTCAGAAATCAAAAAGTACCCACGAATGGGGCCCTATACACGAGCTCCTTCCCACAGGCCTTGGCCTACCTAGACCCCGCCGCGACCTCATGCCCACACTAGTGCGCCTATGCGCTTCTGCTCACTCTCGAGGGACCTTTGGGGAACCTGTGCCTGAGCTCGGGCTGGCCTTGGCTTGGGGCTGATGGTCATGCTCAACCACTTCATGTGAGCTGCCTCCTTCAGTCCTAGCCAAAAAGGGCTGGCCCGAGTGGGCCAATTTTTTTAAAAAAAATCTACACTTAAAAAATGTTTTAAGAAGATGAAACAATCCATTTATTAAAACTATATAGATTTTTATATTCTTAAACATTAATAAATACAAATTATACTTGTTTTAGATAGGAATATTTCTAAAATTAAAAATACTAAACCCCTTTTTTTATCTCAAAAAGTTACGAAAAGGAAATTTTAATAGACCTACATTATAATTTATGTACTAGTATCCACATAAACATAGTTCAATCAAAACATAATTTAATTTGAAAAACTTAGTCATAGTTTATTACATTATTTATGAAATGAAAATTGTTACATTGTATTTGAAAAATTCGCAAAGTGTTTTTAATTCCTTAATTCTTTTCAAAATAACTTAAGGGTGAAATGAAGTTTTACATCATATCCATTTATACTTCATAAATGATGGTTTAATTATAACCTTAATCAAAAATCAATTATTTTGAAACTAATTAATATTTAAATTTGTTCAATTATACTAAAAAGGTCAAACAACTATTTTTTATAACCGTTAGCTTCCAATGGTCACTAGAGAAATGGGCGAAAAAATGTTTTATAAAGCCAAACATTACGGTGTTCTAAAACTCAAAAGGAAGAAGATGGTGATTCCCATTCTGCTAATTCTCAGCATGGTTTTTATGAATGTAGTGGTGATGTTTTTTTTCTTCAGTTGACTCGAAAGATCACCTTTAATTACTGGGCCTCATTGTGGTGATTAGGGGTCTTCCAGTTGTTCTGGTAGGGGTTTTAATTGGTATATTTGGTTAGCATGATTACTCATTTGATCTCGGTGTATTTTAGACACTACGGTGTTCTTATTTAAATAAAGATCTTTATGTTTATCCTTTAATTTTTTTTGGTTTAAAGGGATTTAACAAAAGTAAATTTCTAATATCATCATTATATGATACCGAAAATTTGGGGTGTTACACATTGTTTTTTTACTTGTCTTAAAATTCATTTTAATATAATTTTTGGTATTTTTATATGTTGGATTTATGTATTATTGAGCTTGAGCTTCTTTTATTAGTTCATGTGGGCCTTTTGTACGATTTATACATTGGGAATGTGCCATTAACCTTGGTCTTCTTTCTCGTTTGATCTATGTCATCCTCATACCTGATGCTGATCCATTGATCCTTATGAGCCTATGGTTTTCTATTCCTCCATTTTTTTCATTCTTCGTGAAACAGATTAGCTTGATCTATGGGTGACCCATGATAGCTTATCCTATGATTTCATAAGTAATTATTTTGTTGTTTAAGTTGTATTGTTGGGACAATTATCTAGATTTTTCATATCCTTGGTTATATGCTCCAGTATTACTCTACCCATACTATAATGAATCCTTGATTTGGAATCTACCTCTCCACTTTTGGGAGATTTAGTTGGGCGAAAAATATTCATGGTTTTGAGAGCTCTAGTTTTCCTCAAGGGAGAATAGTAAATGAAGGAGCAGTGGTGGGATTCCTTGACTTACCAAAGAAGAAATTGTGATCTAGATAAGTTTTGATCATCTTCATCTATGCGTGGTGAGGAGCTCTGATGAGGTCCTAGTGTTCCATGGTGTTCCTTTTACCTATATTGAAATGATTATTATATAGCAGTACAGTCTCGATGACCCTAACAACAACACCTAATTACATAGAGGAACTATGAAAATACATAGGTGAGATTTATCCCTAGTAAGGGGATGTATTATGGTATTCGTCTTCTATTATATCGGTTATCTATGCCTTGTATTTGATTATTATTTGGTTCTATGTTGCGTGTGTTGTTTGAGTTTTTCAAAGGTGCACAGTATATGATGAATCCCCAACATGGTTCTACTGTGAGTCCGAGCATTTCAATAACCTGAACATTGTATATTTTCCTCATGTGCCTTTTTCTTTAATGGTTATGTTTCACTATTTATAAAATATCTTTTATAATCCCATTTTTTCATAGTGGAATATTGGTACCCATGCACCGTGCATATATGCGAAATAGATAAATAAGGTCAAAAACATGTGGTCCTCTTTATGATTTGACTACTACTTTATATCAATAATTTCTATTGATCATCTCGCTTATGTTTGAGTCTATTATCTCTAATAGTTATTTGTACTTATTAGTATTAATATCAAACTAGTTATATATATTCTCATTAGCATGTTATCTATTGTAAATTTTTTCATGAATTGGTACTTTTTATTCTCTCGTTCTTTGTTTATAGTTTGTTATAATCAGAATGTTACACTTCCGAATTTGAGAATTCATTACAATATATGTATTATTCTTGTTTTCATGATTCTTCCTACTATTTATATAATTATAAACATGATAAATTTTTGTTATGTAATTTTGAGAAAAAAAATTATACCCATAAAACTAAATTAATCCATTGAAAGTGGGTTACCTCATAGCACAACCCACAATTTTTTAATAGAATCTTATAAAAACATATTTATTAAGGCTGCTATTGGGATCAAATATTATTGTCCCTTTAAATATGTGATAATTGTGAGAAAAATGTAAAGTAAAAATGAATAAAAAATGAACAACAGATGTAACATAGAAAACCCCAAAAATAAAGAGGGGTAAAAACCCATAGAATAATAGAATGATATCACTATGGTAAAAGAGGTTAAACACACTATCTTTATATTATACGGAAAATATCCATATAATTAACTCTTTTTGTTAATGTATAATGCACCTCACAAAATACAACACTCAAAATGTTGAAATAGGAAGCTCAATACTTGAGGTGAAGATGGTAAAACTGTCAAAGTGCTTTCCCTTTTATAGGCAAGGCCCTTACATGATCTTCCTCCTTTATTTTACTCCATGGGTTAGTTTTTCCACCCATCCCACTAACCACACTAGCCCCCTTTGAAAAATCAAGGGGGAGAAACTGTTTGTGAGAAAAAAATGCCAATATATATCACACTTGGAGATCTGATTGGGAACCAATAATATTTCCACAAATCTTTTCTATCTTCAAACCATGATTCTCTTATATCTATGATTACAAGTAGGGATTTTTACTATATTAACTTAATGAAGTTAATAAACTTCACCATAAAATTAACATAATTTTCTTCAATATAAATTTTCTGCATATCCATTATTCCTTCCTCCACCACATCTCTAACAAAGTGATATTGTACTATAATGTGCTTTATCATGGAATAAAAATATATATTCCTTTTTATTTTCAAGGTGCTATGACTGTCACAAAATAATTGGATATACTTCTTTCATTTTCTAGGATCCTCTGGAAACCTTCATGTCTAAATCACTTCTTTACAAGCCTATGTAGTTTTCATGGAATCTACCTTAGTTGTGGATAAATATATAATAGACAACAACTTTTAATTCAATCTCACAAATCATCCTATAAAATTAAACACATAACCCATAGCCTATTTTTGTTGGTCATAATCACCTACAAAATCTAAATCTGTATAGGCTCTAATAGTGAAATTTGATTCTCAATAACATAATACAGTATATGAGATCTCCTTGATGTATCTAAGGGTCTTCTTTAACATATTCCAATGCTTTCGTAGTTAATTATCCACATACCAACTAACTTCTCCCACTACATGTGCAATTTATGGTCTCATATAAACCATAGATAATATCATACTTCCCACTGCAGGTGCATAAGGTAATTGAGACATCTCCATCATCTATACTTCACTGTTATCACTGTTAGTATTCATCATTGAGGAAAACATAAAATAAATATTAAGTGGGGTAAATATAGGCTTATAATGTCGCATGTGGAAGTATTTCAAGATATTCCTCAAGAAATTCATTTTTGATAGCTAAATCATACCCTTATTTCTTTCTCATTAAATCTGTATCCCAAGATATTATTTTTTGGTCCTAATTCCTTCATATCATACTCCCATGAAAACTATCAACATATCATCCACATACAATAGAAGAATGATAAAATCATTACCATCTGAACCCAGGAAATATGCACAAGTATCCGAATGAATTATTTTGTGTCCTATAATCATGATATAGGAATAAAATCTCTTGTACCAACGCCTTGGTGCCTGCATAATACCATTACAAGTTTTTCTCATCCTAAAAACCAAGTTCACTTTTCCTTATTTTGAAAAACATTTCAATTAGAAAATATATATTTATTTATCAAGATCACCCTATAGAAAAGTTTTCTTCACATCTAGATACTCTAGAGTTAAACTATATTTTTCACACATCCCCATATCTATCTGAACAATTGTTATTCTAAAAATGGGATACAATATGTCCTTGAAATCAATAACTTCTCTCAATGCATATCCTTTGACCACCAGTCTTGCATGATATCATTACAATTATTCCTTTTCATCCCAATTGATCTTAAAGAACCTATTTTTACTGATAGTCTTCCTTCCATGAGGTAATTGATCAATATCTCAAGTCTTTTTATTGTGAAGGGTATCAAGTCTCTCTTGAATTGCTTCCATCCATGTGGATATTTCTAAACTCTACATCATCTCCAAAAAAATAAAATGGATCACCACACTCCATCAATAAGTAGTGCAAAATATTTCTCTTAGTGATAATTCTTGAGTTACATATTGGTTCTCTTTTAACTTGAGTTGATCTTCATAGTCCAAAATCAACCATAACTTGATCATCATGCTCCTAAAAGGAAATGGGTTCTTCTATGGATTCTTCCTCCACCCCAATTATTATATTATATGTGTTCTCTTTCTTCAATTCCCCATTAATCATCACTTGCACCTTATCTTCTAGACATATATCATCCATGTTGATGATAAGTATATGGGTAGTGGGGTCCCACATACAATACCCCTTCACACCATCAATGTATCCTAAGAATATACATTCATTGGATCTCGAATCCAACTTCAATATTTCCTGATCATTAAACAATACAGATACATGACCTCTATAAGTATTTTACCATGAATAGTCTGTAGGTTTAACACTCCACATATTCATTAGTGTTTTCATATCAATCATCACAAAAGTAAATCGATTGGTCACATAATATGTTCTCTTTGTTACTTTATCCCATAACTTCTTAAAAATTCCTACAGTCTTCAATATCTCTCTTGTTCTATCAAAAAAGGTTATGTTCACCCACTTTTGCACTCCATTTTGCTGAGGAGTGTACAACAGCATGAATTGTCTCTTGATGCCTTCTCATTGAAAAAAAGTATCAAAATACTCACTTGAATGTTTTCCACCACTGTTAATCCTCAAACACATGATCTTCTTTCAAGATTCCATCTTCATCCAGGATTTGAATGTTTTGAAGACTTTCAAAACACTTGATTTCATCTTGATTGGGTACACCTAACATCACATGGAATAATCATCAATGAATTATACAAAAACCTTTCTCTTCCTAGGGATATAAACAGTGCATACCAAATATTGGAATGGATCAACTCTATGATATCCTTGCTCCTCATTGTCGACATCACAAAATTCAACCAATGTTGGTTGAAAAAATCATAATGCTCCCAAAATGGAAAGGATACCTTTGTAATCTACGAAGAAACATATGTTCAGTTAGAATCTTCAAGCTTCGTTCAAACATAAGATCAGGCTTTTGATACCATGACTTCCTCAATGCTTTTGTTTGGGTAGTTAATAGGACAACTATTGTAATGTCTCAGAAATTCCATATAATTTTTTTTATTATATGGAATTATTTCGAGACCGCAAAATTTTACGGTGTGCAATTCTATGGCCCATGGTGACTAGAATGATTCTTCGAAGTTTTTTGTAAGCTTTAATTAGTGCACGCAAGTAGTTTTCCTAAAAAAGTGGAATAATTCTTAAACGGTTACTTGAAATTAAAATATGAGGGAATTATTGCGCTCATAATAGAGGTTTTACCCTAGCCACATCTTATGTTTAGTCAGTGCGGGCCTCTTATGAGATAACGTGAAAATGGAATAACCATAAATAATATAATTAAATAAAATAGTTTTATTTCTCAAATGCTTATAACTCATGAATGGTAACTCAGATTAAAAATATGAGATCACCACTAAGCTTGTGAGGGTATGCTCTCTTTAGGATGATACTAACTTTGGCCAGTGCGGGCCACCAATGAAAGTTATTTATTGGCCGTAAATAAAATAATTAAGTGAAAATTATTTTATTTTAAAATCCATAACATTCAAACGGTAACTCAGATTGGAAATCTGAGAGTACCATTGGGTTTGTTGGGGAGTGTTTCAATTAAGAAGATCCTAACCTCAACCGGCATGGGTTGAGGGTGACTGTTAATAATTTTCTGAACTTTTTTTTGGGTATGTTCAGTAAACACAGGAGCATCATTTTCTAAATTTTGAACTATTGTTCAGCTTAAAAATCTAAGGGCATCGTTGAACCCACAGCACCCAGATTCGCATAAAAGAGGTATAACTTTGACCGTAGTAGGTCGAGTGAAAAAGTTATTTTTGTGGAATTTTGAATGATTAATAAAATAACATGTTTTGTTATTTTATATTCCTTATTTCCTCCAATAGACGAATGACGCTGGCAGAACTGATGTTGTCTCAAGCCAACAAATGGCATGACTCTTCTTTTCGTGTAACCACACCATTGGAAATTTGGGAGGTTCATAAATTAAATGAACCACATTAATTCCCCGAGCGTTATACACACCCTCTCCTCTCCTATTTATTTGGAGCTCGGGGAGGGGTGTTGGTATGGCTTCACAAAATGACGAAGCTCTGGCAATGTACCGTGATGCCAACCACTAGGAGGACGAGACTAGTTCCAACTGGTGGTGACAAGCGCCACCGAGTCAAGAATCGACGACAATGATAAAAGAGGTTTCGTCAACCATTGTCAGTGGACGTCTCTTCAAGGTAGGGGTTTATTTTCATTTGTGCGTCTGGTTTCCCTCTTCCACATTCTTGAAATTATACGAAGAATGCAGGTCAACTTACTAACGTGTTGACTCGTGATTCATCCGTCTTTGCAGGAGGTTATTGCCGGGAATCTTGTGGGGTTAATCTATTGTTCAATAAAAATGTTTATTGAAGTCCCTTAACATCCTTCATATTGCGATCTAATGCGGAGGGTGAGGGACAAATAACCTGGCTTGAACCCTCCACTATCTTGATTTTCTATGCACCGCCTCAGAATACCCTAAACACGTTGACGCACGCCGCAAGAGGAGAGTCATGACTCGTTAGCCGCGGTGAACGGAGGAGGCGGTCGGCACAACAACCAACCGTGGGATGGAAGGTGACACGACTGACACGCCGCTAATGAATGGAAGCTACAGTGGTGGAAACAACACTCAACATGTACATGTCATATTTCATTGAGTGTTGTTTCACTGACTAGTATATATCCATTTCCATATGTACATGTCATATTTCATTGAGTGTTGTTTCCACCACTCTTATTGTTCCAAATATTATTTTTGGTGTTCCCCTACTTTCCAAAACCATAACATGTGTTTTTTTATTCTTCTCAATTTGGATCTTCCATGATTTTGGATCCTACATATAATCATGCTCCGTCGTCCTTCCTCTCTCTATTGATAAAGTCTTCGACTAGTGCAATGTTTTTTGTCTGTCACTTTGCTCTTGCATTGAATTTTTTCTTCAGGAACCACAACTGCAACGTTGTTGAGTACAAACATATCCATCATGATATTTTTGGAAAGGTTGACGATCAACTGATCATATGGATTTGTAAATATTGAGAGAAAAATACTACCACATTCAGTATCCCTAATTTTGTAGCCCAGTTTCATGAGTTGATGGAATATGGTATTGACATTGTTGATGTGATCAGTCACTAATGATGACTCTTCATTTAAATTTTGATGCTTTATAGAGTTATCGACCTTTTTGCCGCCCGCCAGACTTTTTGGCGTCGGCCCAATTTTAAGGTGTTAATCTAAAATAGATGTGGTAGGGCCTGTTAGGGATGATAGAAGGTTCTTTGAGATATGTTGGTTGTTGTTTCCCCAACCTAAGGCTACCCATGGAACGCGCCGTGCTTTTTCAATGATCTTGACCATTGACGAACTACCCAAGGGGTGTGACCTTATCTTTTCTTAGATTAAGGAATCTCGGTTGTACCTAAATGAGGATGAATTACTTACACCGGTGATTAATGCATGCCTATCACATGGCATGGACAAAAAAAATTAAAATTTTCCTAGTGCAGCACAATGGCTAATCAGGGGAATCTCGCTTAAGGATCCTTCTCTGTGTAGTCCACTTACTTTATCTAATTCACCTATTCTATCTCTTTTTGTGGTTTTGTTTATTAAATGAAAGTGATGAAAATATTTTTGGGTTTTTTATTATTAAAATAATTAAACGTGAAGAAAGAATTCTTAATTTATAATAAGATGCAAATCGAAAAATAAATTAATAAGAAAGAACTTGGTTTTGGGGGTTGGTTAAATATTAAATCATTATTCACCTATTTATGTTTTATTTCAGTTTGATAATCCAAACATGAAATCTCATTTTTGAACTACTAATCTTTATTTATAAATTGGGGAATATCATAGAATGTTTGAGAACTCTCAATTCCACCTCCTCCTTTAATCCAAGTTGGTGACACACCTTTTTCTAGAATGTGTCATCTTCCTGGACCTGGTTCAATCGAAGTATATTCATCCATTGATTATCTCACCTGAAACATGTGAACAACTAACCAATGGAGAGAGGTAAAAATGATTAAATAAAAGAATAAGGATAGGTTGAGTTGCATGAAATTGGAGAGAGTCACAAGATTGGGTACATTTGTCTTACTCGTGTATGCAACTCAAATCTATCTACAAACCTAAAATTAAACATTAAAGAAAATTCATGATCACATTCACCTCCCCTCGGGCCAAGTCCCAAGGTCATCCACTAATTTCTGAGAGTAAGATATTACTTGGCCGAGTGAGTGGATGAAAAGAGAGAGAGATAGATATAAATGAAGAAAAGTGGATGTAGAAACCCAAAGGAATGGATTAATAAAAATAAAATTTGAATTACAATTGAAAGCTAATACAAAACTAAAATTAAAATAAAATAAAAATATGAAATGAGGGGGAAAGAGAGGATAAGCATCCGCCCGTTCCCCGATGGGATCCCTCCATAGCTGTTGGTGTCGAGCTGATGATTTGGGAAGGAGTCGAGGGCCTACTTTTATAGAGTACACCATATCCCCCCCTTCACAATGAGGTATAGCTTGAATGGTGGGGTAGGATGATGTATGAATCATCCTCCTTCTAGATTGCTTCTTGTGCAACCTCTTCTTCTCTGTCCATTGGTTCCTCAAGGTATGCTTTATCAAAATAATAGTCATTAGGAACGTCAGAGTGTAATTCATTTTGAATAATATTAAAATATGATGTATCAAGATAAAATTATTCCCCATCAAAGTAAGAATCTTTTATCATGATTTACATAGGTAAATCCACTATAATATCTTCAGGACCTTCCTTTAATAAAGATTCAACGTGTCCATGGAGCTCCAAATGTTCCTCATTATGTGCACATCCTGGTTCTTCTTCATCCTCCAAGAGATAGCTGAGATTGTCAGATTCTATAAAATGAAACCCACAAGGAGTGATGTAGAATTCAGAATCATTAAAATTATAAGGGATAGAGTTAATGAATGGTTCAACTACCTGAGTCGGTTCAGCTTCAATCTCTACCTCAGTGGTAAGTGCCTCTTGGAGTAGACTCTTTGAGGATGGAGGCAGGTAGTCGGGCTCCTCCAACTTGACTTCAAATTTAACCACTTGGGTTGTTTCTTCTTTCAGTGGTGATGAATCTTCTTCTTTTTATTGTACGGGGAGTTCTGGTAGTTCCTCCCATTTAATCACGAATTCATCCAAACTTTTTTGATCTCCCACTTTTTAGTTCACCAGGTAAGTCTTCCTACCTTGACTCCTCATGTTCTTCAATTTCAAATATAAGTAGTGAAATGTATTCCACCACGTTCTCAGGTTATTCCTTTGGATTAGGTTTGGGTATCTCCATTAATGCGCAAACATAATCAAAAGATCTATCAGCCTTTCTAGTTAATTGTTCATTTCTTTCTCTAAGTTCTTGCACCTAAGATCTTCAAAAATATTTTTCTTCTTTCTTTTTGTTGCTTCTCCACCTGTGAGTAATTTTTCCCTGCATAATATATTGGAATTTGAATACATCATGGAAGTCTTTTATTAGATTTTTGAAATGAAACGAAATATAACAAAGATGTGAAAATAGAAAAAGTAAATAAACTAATGATTGTCCCCATAGAAACAACATTAGTTTTGATTAATGCCTGTCATGGGGCGTGGAAAAAAATTATATTTTTCCTAGTGCAACATAGTGGCTGACTAGAGTCGTCTCTCTTGAAGAGACTTCTCAATGTAGTTCACTTACTTTATCTAATTCACCTATTATATCTCTTTTTAGGTTTTTTCTATAAAATGATAGTGATGAAAATATTTTTAAGTTTTTTATTATTTAAAATAATGACATATGAATCAAGAATACTAAATTTATACTAAGATTCAAGTCTAAATTGAATGAATTAATAATAAAGAACATGGTTTTGGGGGTTGGTTAAAAGTTCAATCATTATGATCACATATATGTTTTATTTTTGTTTGATAAATCAAACTTGATATCTCATGTTTGAACTACTATTATTTAATTATAAATTTTGGAATATCATTGAATGTTTGAGCACTCTCAATTCCACCTCCTCCTTAATCCAAGTTGGGGACACACATTTGTCTAGATTGTGTCATCTTCCCGGACCCAATTAAATCAAAGACCTTTCATACATTGATTATCTCAAATCCAATGTGTGAAGAAATAACCAATGTAGATAGGTAAAAAAGATTAAATAAATGAATAGGTATAGGTTTAGTTGCATGTCAATGGAGTCGGTCACAACATCAGCGACATTCGCCTTACCTCTGCATGCTACTCAAATCTATCTACAAAATTAAAATTAAAGATTAAAGAAAATTCATGATCACCTTCACCACGCCCCGGGCCAAGTCTCAGGGTAAGCCTCTCATTTTTGAGAGTATGATATTACTCAGTGGAGTGGGTGGAACATAAGAGAGAGAGAGGGAATGAAATGAAGAAAAGTGGATGGAGAAACACAAAGGCCTGGATTAATAAAACTAAAATTTGAATTACAATTGAAAAAAAATTCAAAAATAAAATTAAAATAAAATGTAATGAATAAATTATGGTGGAAATAGGTGAATAATTGGACCGTTCCCTGGTGGGATCCCTCTTTAGCTGTGGGTGTCGAGCAGATGATTTGGGAAGAAGGCGAGGGCCTCCTTTTATAGGCAGAATTCTTTCCTCTGAAAGCTTTCAAATTGTTGACCTATTAAATTACAGATTAATGTGTGGAACCCATCATAAATGTTATTCAATAATGTTTTTTCCATTCACCCTCAAAATTTCATCTCATTTAGCAACATGATTATAGATTTATTGAATTTTCATTGAATAAGACTTATTATGGCTGAAATTTCCAAGAAGTGTCTTCAAATTTATAACAATCAATCAAAACCTTAATGACTTTAACATCCCCCCAAATTTGTTTTAATGTCGGTATTATGTGTTTTAGTGCTATCCTAGGTGGATTCACTTATATATGAGGTGAGGAGACTGATTGTTTCATTCGTTATAGTGGTGGTGTCCATTCTATTTGCCTAGAAAAAGTTTCCACTTCAATGAATTTTTTGGACTAATAGATCATTGAATCAACTCTATGTACTAAAGATAATTTTGAATGATACAAAATCAAGATTATAAGAAAAAGAATCATGAATTTTGGAATTATATTTTTTTATAATTTGAAAAATACCTTTGTAGTAAAAATTTATCAAAAACCCAAAATTATTCACTTTTCTCAATTTTTCTTAAAATCATTCTAAAATTCAAATTACCCATTATTTTAATAAAACTTTGAAATAAATTTGTTTTATCATTGAATAATATTAAAAAATTCTCATTATTTGATCAAAAATATGCACATAAATTTGATCTCTCAATTACCCCCACACTTAAACCATGCCTATCCTCAAGTATAAAATCTCAACATAGAAATTAGAGGACGCCAATGTTACCAATATTCAAATTCCAATTCAATTAAATCAAACAATTTTCAATGTGAAATCAAACTTTCAAAAAATTTCAAAAACATCAATTTAATTTCCCATTTATCAAGGAAACAAATAATTCACATATTTTACTTTTACCATATGAAAATTGTTGGAACATCTCCTTTCATTCATTAAATCTCCTTGAATCATTATTATAAAACATTCAATGTCATGATTTACCACACTTTTGATTATTTTCTCTCATTTATCATTATACAATTCAAGTAGAGTTATGATCATATCATGAGAACATGCTCTTTATCCATAGGCTTGAAAATAAACTTCTTTATACACTTTGTAAAGACAAAATGAAAATAAAATCACGAGGACTTGAAATTAAGGTTCTATTGACTCTGAGGTTTAAGGTTGGTAGGATTTTATTCTTTAAAAATTAAGGCACAAGGATGAGGCTAATATATTAAGTACTATGCATGATATCAAAAGTAAAAATATAATGAAATTATCGCCTTCATAGTAGCAACACCCACTTCCCAAAACTCAAAGAAAATGTTATGATAAAGTTACAAAAATGAATGATTTGTGCACCCTCTTGAATATTTTTTTTATTTTTTACTTTATTTTCTTTTTTCAAAAGTTATGATTATATCATACATCACATAAATCACCTAACCATATACTCTCATAAGATCGCAGGTCTAGGAAATGGTGATTTTGGGTTTTCCCAAATAATAACCAATTTTTTTCTCTTTTTGTTTGTTCTTTTTGTCATTTTTTCAATTTTTTTAATTCAAGAGTGAAGAAATAGAGTATAATGAGTGATTCCACAAAATTTCACAATTACCACAATAAAACCCCAACACTTCTTCTTTACAAGTTATATCATCTCGTCCACCATGATTCTCTTTACCCGCACACTTCAACTTTAAACTATCATGAAAATACTCAGGGGAGGGTAGGAATGGATAAAAATGGCTTCAATCATGACGCATTCCTATAAAGGTCATTCATGGTCTCTATGTGCTAAAAGAATGATTGATGTAAAGGTAATATTTTAATGAATATTAGCTTTTCAATGGATGCCTCAATCATTTTAAATGTGTTTTTGCACAGTCATAGATTTGACAAGTTTCAATACATGTTATGGTTGGTTACATGTCCCAAGATTACTCAAGAAATATGCTCAAGAATAAAAAGGAAGTACTAGGTCTTGAAATATTCTCAGGAATGGGAAATATTACATTAGACAATCACTCATGGCATGACTAATAAATCAATTGACATGAACATCAGAAATTCAAAGCCTGAAGGATGGTAGGGAAATTTCCATTAAATGAATCAATTAATTCCTTCAAACCATATGTCATCAAGTCAATATCAATGATTCAATTAAAAAATTCAATTATTAATTTAAATAATTTAATCATATAAACACTGAAATATAAAACATGGCATCCTAGGATTCCTAAGAAACTCATGTCTCCTAAATATGTCATGTAAAACATGAATTCTTGTTTGGGCATGAAATTTTATCTTTAAAGCTGAAAACATGTTATGGGAAAAAAAGTGGAGAGTTTAAATGATTAAACAGTAAAATTGAACACCCTTTTTCTATGAAAATTCATCATTCCTGTTCACTGTCTGGGGATTCCATCTACCGTTATGATCTTACAAAAGAAAATTACTCAATTAATCCAATGATCATTTCATTTAAGCTCATAATGAAATGAGGGAGGAGGCCAGATGCTAAATTATTTCAATGAAAATAAATTGACTTCTGAATTCCTAGAAACCATGTAATCATAAATATTGGTATTATCCCCTAAGTCAGCCTTGAATTGTGACTACCTCTAGAGGGCAGTACCGGCTGTTATCTAATGTTTGATGGAGGATGAAGATTCTTTGATTTTAACCACTAGATGTGGATTTTCCCAGCTTGTTCTTAATCCTTATGGGTGAGTAATGATCCAGGGATAGAGTACACCATATCCCCACCCCCATTACAATGATGTATATCTTGCATGGTGGGGGTATGATGAAGTATGAATCATCCACCTTCTTGGTTACTACTTTTGAAACCTCTTGATCCTTGTCCATTGGTTCCTTGAGGCATGCTTCATCAAAATAATATTCAATGGGAAAGTCAAAGAGTAATTCTATTTGAATAATATTAAAACATGAAGTATCAATATCAAATTCTTCCCCATCAATGTAAGCAAATTTTGTCATGGTTTCCCTAGAAAAATCCACTAGTATTTCATCATGAACTTCCTTCAATAAATATTAAACATATCTGGGGAGATCCATATGTTCCTCAACATGTTCTCATCTAGGTTCTTCTTCATCCTCCAAGGCATAGCTAAGATTGTCTAATTGTGTATAATCAAAACCACAAGGAGTTGTGTAGAATTCAGATTCATTAAAATTAGAAGGTATAGAGTAAATGAATGGTTCAACTCCCTAAGTTGGTTCAGCTTCAATCTCTGCCTCAGTGGTAAGTGCCAATTGGAGTAGACTCTCTGAGGATGGAGGCAGGTAGTCAGGTTCCACCATATTGACTTCAAATTCTACCACTTGGGTAGTTTCTTCCTTTTGTGGTGTTGAATCTTCTTCATTGTATTGTATGGGGAGGTTAGGTAGTTCCTCACATTTAATCAATAATTAATCCAAACTTTTTTGATCTCCCAATTATAGCTCAGTAGGTACTTCTTCCTCCTTTTCCTCCTAGGTTCTTCAATTTCATACATAAGTGGTGAAATTCCTTACACCACTTTCTCAGGTTATTTTTCCTGCTTAGGGTTGGGTTGCTCCATTAATGTAGGAACATAATCAAAATCTCTATCAGCCTTTCTGGTTAGTTGTTCAAAGCTTTTTGTAAGTTTATGAACCTGAGCTCTTCTAAAATATTCATCTTATACTTCTTGTTTTTGCTGAACCTATGAGTAATTTTTCCATGCTTAATATTCGAATTTTGAATACATCTTGGAATTTTTTTTAATGAAATGAAATCTAAATAAGAATTGAAAATAGAAAAAGAAAATGAACTAATGATTGGATCCTCGAAAATAGCATCAGTTTTGACGCACGCCTGTCTTGGGGTGTGGACAAAAATAATTATATTTTTCCTAGTGCATCACAGTGGGGGACCATGGTCATCTATCTTGAGGGTACTTCTCAATGTAGTTCACTTTCATTATCTAATTCACATATTCTATATCTTTTTGTGGTTTTATTTATAAAATGATAGTGTTTAAAATCTTTTTGGGTTATTTATTATTAAAAATAATGACATGTGAAGCAATAATTTGAAATTTATACTAAGATGCAAGTAGAGATAGAATGAATCGCTACTCGAATTTTACACTTTACCAACGGTTGTAAACCGTTGGTAATGGCCTAGAAATCATTAACATGTAGTATATCAATGGTTCCCTCAACTGTGGCCAAGTAAGGCAGGACAATAGGAATATACCAATAGTTCTATGAAAATCGTTGGTATAGGTGTCAAAATAGAAGCTATGCCAACGGTTTGCTACAAACTGTTGGTATATGTGTGTTAAAGTATAATATATATGAAGGTTTTTTAAACCGTTGGCATATGTGTGTTACACTTATACCAACGGTTATAAACCATTGGTATAAATGGGATATGGCAGGCCATAAGGCTATACCAACAGTTTTGTTATAACCAATGGTATAAACCTATACCAACGGTAATAACAAACAGTTGGTATAGTTATATTATAGTATCTATACGATCGGTTTTGAAACTATTGGTATATAATTTCTTAGCTCTACAGCAGCAGGCCCCTCTCCCCTATCCAGACCTGCAACAACACAACGACCCCTCTCTAGACCTGCAACAACACAAATAGATAAATCCCCATCCAAAGTATTCAAATTTTAGAATTCATTCCATGATTTAGAAATTTAGAAATTTAGAAATTCAAATGCAATAACACCCATAAGAGAAAATGGCTACATGTTATAGGAAATGAAATAACACCCATAAGAGTATTCCAAATTTATAATTCATTCCTCACATAAACCACAACACCAACAAACATAAGAGTATTTGAAATTTAGAATTCATTCCTCACTCAAACCACAACACCAATACACACAAGAGAAAAAACCTACATGTTATAGGAAGAACATGGGATGTTTAGTCATGGTCTTGGGTTGAGTATCTTAAAACCAACAGAAAAACTTGGGTAGAGTGGCAAGGATCATGACACCCATAAGATAGACAATGGTAGTGGTCATGTTATTAGACCTAGGATGAGTTATAGGAAGCACATGGGATGTTTATATTCCTCTAATGATTATGTATCCCTTTATAAATGGATCTTGATGTGGTAGTGGGAAACATTGGCCAATATTCACATTAGAGATGGGTTACCGGAATAGCCTACATGTCTTTCATAGACATTTCAATTAGAATAAGGGGGTATGTGGCTAATTGTAATTTGCTCTCATGGGTGTGATGTGAGATGAATCCCTATCATGGGTAGTGGGTATGAATATTCAATTTTGTCTTTGGTATTGGGTTCCCGAAGGGACTTTGTTTTGGTCCTAGAACCCACTGTTTGAAAATTGGATTGAGGTGATCCATGGGGCTATGGTGTCACCATATGTATTCCTCACCATTCGGGAATTTTTATGAGACTTTGAAACTTATTTTTCAAGGATCTATGTGTAGCCTTGTTGACCAATTTGTTACATTGTATGATTCAGTGTTCATGGGTTTCATATGAAATCTCTATATGATATTTATTTGTTGTATGTTATTGTATAGAATGAACGACCCGTGATTGAGAATTAGAACATGAGGGTTGGTGCATGTTCATGATGGGATGTCGAGACTCATTACTAATATAATTCATGTTTTTCTGTATATACTATGACCAATTGTGTTTCAATCTATGCTTTGTGAATATTTTCTTCTAATAACATATGACCAATAGACCATATTTTATTTTTTTAACTCTTAATTTTAAGAATATATGTGTACCCTTGTGAAGATTTTCCGTATGTCAGTTGTTGTTTTCACTAAAAATGTTGTCCATTTCAAACAAAAGTGACACACATTGACTGATACCAGTCACAACGTGCCTCGGATTGAGGTGGGGTTGACTCGTACCCGTCACAAATGATCCATGGATCATTGGGTGGGGGTCTATCAGAGGGGTGCAGGGGGCTATCCGGAGGTGAGGGGGGATGTCTGGGGGGGGGGCTGTCCAAAGTGCGTTTTCAACCACTACGGTCACAAAACACCTCTGATTGACGTGTTTTCTAGCTTACCAATTCACAATTAACCCACTCTTTGTTTTCGTCCTATTTCATGGTATTCTGAGGAGGTTCAGCCAGTTTTGACCACCCCACACTCATTTTTCAAGCAAGACAAACACCTAAAAACACATATTCTACCGTGTCATGCAAACTGCGAGTCCGAATGATGTGTCGTCTTTTTTTACACCTTATGAATAATAATTAGGGTGTTTTCAGGTGATTTTAATTAATTTTGATGTTGTTCGGTATGTATTTGACCGTAAAACACGTGTTTTCACCATTTACGACATGCAAAGTATTTTTTCAGCCACTGTGGTCACACGACACCTCCAATTGGCATGTCTTCAAGCCGACAATTTTACAATTCACTGACCCTTTGTTGTCGTTTGATTTGATGGAATTCCGAGGCCGTTCAACAGATTTTGGTTACCCCACACACGCTTTTTCAGGTGCGCCAAACACCTAAAACAATTATTCAGTTGTTCCACAAAAACCACGCATCTGAATGACATGTTGTCTCCTCATATGCCTAAAAAATAATAATTAGGGTGTTTTTTGTGATTTCAAGTCATTCTGATGTCGTTCGGTATGCATTTGACCATTAAACACATGTTTTGGTCATTTACGACATGCGGAGTATGTTTTCAGCCACCGAGGTCACACGACACCTCTGATTGACGTGATGTCTGTCGTACCATTTCATAAATCACCCACCCTATGTTGTCATCTTATTTCATGGAATTATGAGGTTGTTTGGATGGTTTTGACCACCCTACACATGCTTTTCAAGCGCAACAACACCTAAAAAACACATATTCTGCCATGTCATGCAAACTGTAGGTCCAAATGACGTTTCATCTTTTCTTACACCTCAAGAATAATAATAAGGGTGTTTTCATGTGATTTCATGTCATTCTGATATCGTTCGGTATGTATTTTACCTAAAAACACATGTTTTTCCCATTTACGACACGCAAAGTGCGTTTTTGGCCACCGCGGTAACACGACACCTAAGATTAATGTGTCATCTGGCCAACCATTTTAAAATTCACCCAACCATTGTTTTCATCCAATTTCATGGAATTCTGAAGTTGTTCAGCCTGTTTGGACCACCCCACACACGATTTTCAAGCGCGCCAAACACCGAAAGAGCTCATATTCAGTCATGTCGCGCAAAACACCCATCTGAATGACATGTCATCTCCTCATACACCTCATGAATAATAATTAGGGTGTTTTTGTGTGATTTCAAGTCATTTCGATGTCATTTGGTATGCATTTGACCGCTAAACGCATGTTTTGTCCATTTACGACAAGTGGAGTTCATTTTCAGCCACTATGGTCACACAAAACCTCCGATTGATGTGCCATCTGGAAAAAATTTTCACAATTCACCCACCCTTTGTTGTCTTCTGATTTAATGGCATTCTGAGGTCGTTCGACCAGTTTTGACCACCCCACACACCTTTTTCAAGAGTGCCAATGACCTAAAAAACACATATTTCGATGTTCTGCACAAACCACACATCTGAATGATGTGTCGTCTCCTCATACACCTCAAGAATAATAATTAGGGTGTTTTTTTATGATTTCAAGTCATTCTGATATCATTTGACAGGAATTTGACTGTTAAAGTCATTTTTTGGCCATTTACAACACGCGGAGTGTGTTTTTTTCTTGGAAGGTCACACGACAACTCTGATTAATGTGTCGTTTGGCTGAGCATTTCATAATTCTCCCACCCTTTGTTTTCGTTCGATTTAATGGAATTATGAGGTCGTTCAACCAATTTTGACCACCCCACGCACACTTTTTAAGCACGCCAAACACAAAAAAAAACCTATTCTATCGTGTCATGCAAACAACGCATCTGAATGATGTGTCGTATCCTCTTACACATCACAAAAAATAATTATGGTTTTTTCATATGATTTTAATTAATTCTGATGGCGTTCGACATATATTTGACCGTTAAACACATGTTTTGGCCATTTACGACATGCGGAGTGCGTTTTTGGATAGTGCAGTCACACGATGCCTCCAATTGACATGTTCTCGGGCTGATCGTTTCACAATTCACCCACCATTTATTTTCGTCTGATTTCATGGCATTCTGGGGTCGTTCAGACGGTTTTGACCACACCATGCATGCTTTTCAAGCGCACCAAACTCCTAAAAAACACATATTCTGTCATGTCGCACAAACTGCGCATCTTAATGACATGATGTCTCCTCGTACACCTCACGAAAAATAATTAGGGTGTTTTCGTGTGATTTCAAGTCATTCTAAGGTCGTTTGGCATGAATTTTACCGTTAAACACATGTTTTGTCCATTTACGACACGCGGAGTGCATTTTCTTCCACCGCGGTCACACGACACCTCTGATTGATAGGTCGTCTAGCCGACCATTTCACAATTCACCCACCCTTTGTTGTTGACTGATTTCATGGAATTCCGAGGTCAGTCAACTAGTTTTGACAACCCCACGCACGCTTTTCAAGCGCACCAAACACCTAAAAACACATATTCAATCGTTTCGTGTAAACCACGCATCTGAATGGCATTCTGTCTCCTCGTACTCCTAATGAATAATAATTAGGGTGTTTTCGTGTGATTTCAAGTCATTATGATGTCGTTAAGCATGCATTTGACCGTTAAACGCATGTTTTGGCCATTTATGACATGCTGAGTGCGTTTTTGGCCAGCGATGTCACATGATACCTCTGATTGATGTGCCGTCTAGCTGAACAATTCATAATTAACCCATCCATTTTTTTCATCTGATTTCATGTCATTTTTAGGTCATTCGGCCGGTTTTGACCACCCCAGACATGCTTTTCAAGCATGTCAAACACATAAAAATACATATTCAGTCATGCCACACACACTACGCGTCCGAATGTTATTCTGTCTCCTATTACACCTCCAAAATAATAATTAGGGTGTTTTCGTGTGATTTCAAGTCATTATGATGTCTTTCGGCATGCTTTTGACCGTTAAACGCATGTTTTGGCCATTTATGACATGCAGAGTGTGTTTTTGGACATCACGGTCACAAGACACCTCTGGTTGAGATGGAATTGACTTGTACCCATAAAAAATGACCAATGTATCATTTTATTAAATTATCAACACAATCTGAATGCGTTTGATCGGTTTTCCGTATGCCAATTGTTGTTTTCATTTAAAATCTGATCCATTTCAAATAGTAGTGAGAAACTTTGAGTGGTACCAGCCACAGTGTGGATCATAATGATGTAGGGTTGATTCTTACACATAAAAAATGTCCCATGGGTCATTGTTCTAAAGTATTAATAGAATCCAAAAACATTTCGTCCATTTTCTATATGTCAGTTTTTGTTTTCACTTAAAATGTTGTCCATTTCAAATAAAAGTGAGACACTTTGAGTGGTACCGGCCACACCGTGCCTCGTATTGAGGTGGTATTGAGTTTTACATGTCACATATGACCCACAGATCATTTTCCTAAAGTATGAACACAATCCAAGTAATTTTGTTCAGTTTTCCATATGCCAGTTGTTTTACATAAAAGGGTGTCCATTTTAAACAAAAGAGAGACACTTTGAGTGATACTAGACACATCGTTCCTTAGATTGAGGCGGGGTTGAATTTTAATGTCACATATGACTCATGGATTGTTTTCCCAATGTATCAACACAATCCGATGTGTTTGGTCAGTTTTACGTATGTTAGTTAGGCAAATCGTGCAACAATATTGATAATATCTTATACTAAAACAATAGACATTGTGCATGATGTGCATCCCCTGGTGAATGGTTAGGGTAAATCATGCACATTTCTTCTAATATATATCCCTATACTGTTGGTGGATACCCTGTGGGATGGACTTAAATTTTTTACTAACCGTGAGGTGTAGTCTTTTTTTTTACACCGACTGGGGTTCCGAGCTCCGAACAAGCCCCAGAAGCCCCATAAAAAATTATAACATCATTAGGCTTACAAATTTGGGAAAAAATAAAGAGTTATACTGAATTCAAAAATATCAATACCAGAGTGAAAAACCAGGATAAAAAATAAAGAGTTCTACAAAATTCAAAAATGTAACGGATCAATCTACCCCTGATCACCATCACCATCAACACTAGAATCATCATCCTCATCCTATCCGCATTCTTTTTCCTCGTCAACATCGTCCCCATGCTCATCCTCGACCCCATCCTCGCCCTCGGCCCCATCCTCACCCTCATCCTCATCCTCATCCTCACCCTCGTCCTCTTCAGCATCCTCGTCATCACCAGGAATGTCATCATCTCGACCGCCACTAGAACTACCACCTGGTGCATAGGATAATGATCCCATCGAAGACATATATGTCTGAAAAGACACGCTGGCCTCTTGTGGAAGTGATGAAGATAAAGTTTTGATCAGTTTCATAAATTCTTTCTCCCTTGTTTGAAAATGTTTTTCCAACTCTGTGAACCTTTTATCATACTATATTGCAAGCTCCTTTACCTGTTCCAACTTGTTGGTACTAGAATAGATACCTGGAGAGGACCAATTCCTCATCGGGACTATATTCTTACCAGGTCAGTAGCGCAATAGAAGAGAGTGCTCATCTCCCAAAACCTGATATAAATGATCATGTGGCCAAAAATTGTCAAGCTCCTGGGCATCAAGGGCCTCTAAATCATCCTGTTAAAAATATTAATAGATTCTTAAATTTCAAAATATAAATTAAACTTTTAAATAAAAAAATTAAAACTTATAATCTTTTCTTGTGTCGATTCATTAACCGCAGTTCCTTCTTTTTCCTTCTACTCGAGCAAAACAATTTTTCTCGAGGGAGACGTCCTTCAATATTAAATTTTTTCTCTTGTAATGACATTGAAACAATATAAAGTTCAAGTATAATAATATATTCATTATTACATAAATCACATAATTTAGGTATTGTCTCCAACTCTGTTCCCACTCTATCACACCATCAAACATACAGCTCATGCATATAACCTATCCAAATATCTCTTAGATCTTTTAAACGTGCTTGTCATGATCCTTCGCAATCAGGGAACCTAAACTGAAGCTGACACCCAATAGATTAATTGATATGAATAAAAAATAATACTACATTAAATACAATATATTTTTTACCCATATTTGTTCCCACACAATATCCTTGATTTCATGTGGTAGATGTCTCCAAGAGAGAGGGTTGACTGGATTGATGTCAGAGCATTTCTCAAGCATCACCAAAAAACCCCAACATTCCTTCCTAGATTTATCAATCATTTTTCATTAATCATTGTATTCAACCATAAACTGTGTCTGGGGGATCCATACCACATGCAAGCGAGTATGGCCCCTCCCCCGCCTCCAAACAGTAGATGAATCTGTTTTTAATGAAAACAAATACTAGTACAAGTTATAATAAAAATAAATATTGGTATAAACATTTGTTAGAGTTATATAAATATACTGGTGGTAGTCGGATAAATGGGCATCACTGGATGTGCAGAAGCTGAAGGAATATCCTATATAGGCGGAGTGTCTCTCAGTGTATGATCCTCAGCCACATACTATGTCAGAGCAGGAGTTGAAGAAGGTGGAAAAAAATAGCTCGAAGATAATGAACCAGAAGAAAAAGATGATGGCACAGAAGTTAGGCCAACTAGTAGTGTAAACATCAGAGGCCTAAATATCATGTGTGTCCCTAAAGACACACCACGATCAAAATGGGGAGTAGAAGATACATCTTTGGTATGGGCATAGTCCAATCGGGTATGACCATTAGATCGTATAACTCTCGCACCACAAGCCCTCGTACCACCATCCTCATTATCGAGATCACTATATGATCTTCTAACTCTGACACCACCCCACTCCTACCACCAATCTCTGTACTGTGAGTAATATCAAGCTCCTCATCAGATAACTCTCCTCTAGGGGGTAGATCCTATAAAAAGTTTAACCCAAAAGTAAACACATGATATTATAAGTTATTGAAATATATATATTTTAAATAAAAAACCCACAACATGGATGAGTGGAGGAACACCCATCTGTGTCATGAGACAATTATTTTCTATCATCTTTTTCCACCATATCTCTTCAATGGGTGTCATTTCCCGCAATGAAAACAAATATAGAAGTAATTAGAAGTAAATAACTAATGTGTAACCCAAATAACATAATATAGAAAATCCAGTATGGTAAAAAAACATAAAGATATAGAATATTTATAGTAGTTTGAAGGTAAGTATTAGGATACACACTTGGAATGATTTTGGTGTATTCATTGAATCATGTCCCAATTGATTTTGGAGAGGGGCCTTAAATAGTTATAGGTATGGATATTATTAGAAACACCTATAAAATGGATATCTAGGAATTGTGATGTCCCAAACCAGAATGCCACACATTAGTGAACCAAACCCAGATGGCCTCATGGCCTCATGCGCATCTACCAAAATTCCAGATGTTTTTGACTAATAGTGATAGCCTTTACTTTGTCTGGGGGAGACTATTCTCTCATTACCTAAGTTGAACAATTTTAATATTATCATTTAAAAGTGGAAGAAATATAACAATGAGAAAATATTTGAAATGGATGAAAATAACCAAACCAATAATACCAACTAATAACAAAATCATAAACTGAATGATCATAATGTATGTCATGTATCAAGAAGAAAAACATAGTTACAACTATTATGAGGTAGTACTATACAAGAGGCTCAATAAATTCTAAAACTAGACCTAGCTTCTTGAGATACAACCTAATCATCTGGTTCATCGGTGGAAAGAGTGCGAGTCATGTCAATAACTCGAAATCCACAATCCCCAATAAAGGTGCATTGCCTCATCATTGAATCAAACCATTTTTAAAGGGAAGATTTTTACCAACGGTTGCACACTACTGTTTGTAAAAGAGGACTTCAAGGCCCCTTTATAGGCATCCCATAAAGAGTCACATACCTCAGGCCCCATTATGTGTTACAGGAATCCCAAGTCATCCACTCATATTTAATAAATCATTATTGGCACCTCTATGGTCATACCTTTCATTACCCAAATAGTTCCTCAAGTCAAGCACACCTTGTGGGTGGATAAAGTTTAGGATTCTACACTAATAGGTTGTTCATGTCTTGTAAAAAGGTTTAATTTAATAAAGTATAGACAAAAACATTTATTTTTAATTTGATATTAATAATAATGTATGTCAAGGATAACAATATTATTTAATTAAACTTGTGACTTGTCTAACATTGTTATGGATGTATACACATTCCAGCATGGCTAGTGAAAAGCACCCCACCATCATAAAAGTAAGTATTGGCCAAGAAAGTGACATAATATACAATGTAAAATGAGAAACATATTTAATTGACGCTAAAGTTATATTAGTATAGTCATCTTGGGAAGCCAATTCTCAATCATGACTATCCATGCCACTATAAACAACCTGGAGTGTATGTGTTTTCTCTTTGATCTTAACAACATCATCACACATTCATACCATGATGTGAATCATGTGGAATATGGATGATATTAACACAAAATTACCAGAAATACCAAGACTTATAAGAACTGAAAATTTATGGATGATATTCACACACATTTTATTTTGAATCAAATTTGATTCACTGTCAAAGCCCAACACACACACCCAAATCAAACAGAAAATAGAATCAAACACACCCAAATCAAAATAGAAAACCAAAATAGTAGATGTAGAACATTAAAATGAAAGTATCACTTATAAACTAGAAGTGTAGAACTAATAAATTTTTTAAATGGATCGGAATAAAGAATTTCTATAGTAGGGTAAAAAGAATCCCGCTTCTCCACTTCACCCAAATGAAAACATAAAACAAAAATAGTAGATGTAGTATCACTTACATAATACAAGTGACGAACTGAAAAAAAAAATATAAAATTAAAATAATAAATATGGGGGAAAGAGGAGAAGTATCAGCCCATACCATGACGGGATCCCTCCTTAGTTGTGGGTGTCGAGATGATGATTTGGGAAGGAGTCGAGGGCCTCCGTTTTTAGGAAGAATTCTATCCTCAGAAATTTTGCGTGTTTTTGGCCCATTAAATGGTCATTTCACACATGGACCCCTTCATAATTTTTTTTCATAAATATGTTTTCCATTCACCCTCCAACCTTCATCTCATTTATCCATAAGATTAAGGAGTTATTGAATTTTCATTGAATAATGGTTTTTATGTCCGAAATTTCCAAGAAGATTATTTCAAATGTATAACGATCAATGGAAACCTTAATGACTGATTGAGGGATGTGAGGAGATGGCTCCGCAACGGGCGACTCGAAGCGCTCCTCAACGGGTGACTCGAAACCCTAACATCCGGTCTGTTCTTCTCTGATCTCTGCTGATGGCTGGTTTTGATCCGACATGGGAGCTCCCTCCTCCTGCTCCGGTTACTGTCGAAGCAGACTCTTCAAAAATTGAAGTGGGTGATATAGAAATCCCTCTTCGCTCTGCACCCATCTCCTTTCGCGACGCCTTACAAGGGGCCGACCCTAGCGATGCGAGGGTATGTAAGCAGCCCCTCTTTAAGAAGCTCGAGGATGGTTGTTTTATGGTTGATGCAGACCCGGAAGCTCTGAAGCAAAGGACTCAGCTTTGTAAATACTCGATTCTGGGTCGGGTGACATACTCCACAGGTGATCGACCTTGGCCTCTCCTGGAACTCAAGAACAGAATAACCCACTGCTGGGGCTCTTCGAAATGGAGGGTGATTCCCATCGGTAAGGGATACTACCATTTTCTCTTCAGCACTCAAGCTGAAATGGACCAGGTATGGAAATCAGGTACTTTACAACTTAAGCCTGGTCTTCTCAGAACTTTTGATTGGGATCCTAACTTTAACCCATTCACACACAAGAATCACTTGGCTCAAATCTGGGTTAGAGTTCATGGTCTAAATTGGTTCTATTGGCACCCGAAAATTCTAAATGATATCGCTTCCTGTATAGGGTCTCCCATAAAAATTGATCATTGAACATTGAATGGGGAAATAGGACTCTATGCTAGAATAATGGTTGAGGTTAATCTAGCTATTGAACTGCCTTCCAGCATTATTTTCAATGCCTCTGACTACAAATTTGAGCTCAGAATTGAATACGAAAAGAAGCCATCCTATTGTGAAGTATGCAAATTGATTGGTCACAACCTCTCAAATTGTAGGGTGGTTAGGAAACAAATGGACCCTCCAAACACTAAAGATTGGCAAGAAATAAAACTTTCCAAAAAGGGGTCCACTATCTCTACCAAACCTCAGCCCCCCAATAAAGGAAAGCAGGACACTTGGGTTAAAAAATCCAACGTTCTGTCATCTCTGGAAGGAAAATCCTGAGGGGAATTAGTTTAGGAAGAGGAGACCCTCAAAAAAAATAATAAGGCTGTTATGGTATTTCATGATTCAGTGGCGGTAAGTGGTGAAATTAATCACACTGCGGTCATTGATGCTTCCTCCTCACACTCTCTCGATTTGGATGAACATGCTAGTAGGGACTTGGGGTCGGCTTCTTTTGCCCCTGTGGATCTTACTGTCATCCCGGAGGTCTTCAATTCTTCATCAAGAGATCTGCTAAAATCTGCAGACCCAGGTTCTTCGAATCCCTCTATTTCTCCTAATTTGAATAATATGGCGATTGATTCTGTCATTTCTGAAAATGATGCAATGCATTCTGCTTTTATTTCCACTATCACTGCACATAGCTCGCCTATCTCTTCTGCTGATGATTCTGTTCAGGCTGTTGCTGCTGGCCAAACTACTAGTTCTATTGCTGTCACAGGGGTCCAGACACCTCATGCTATTAATGCTGATCCATTAGCGTCCAGCAGCTTATCCAAAATCACACACACTTCTGAACCTGCTCCTGCTTCATCTGTTCCTATTATAAATCTTCAATCATCTGCTTCAGAACCCAAAAATCTGGCACCTCATGCTGTCAACCTTGACACTGCTTTGGCCAGCTCTGGCTACAGCACTGCCCCCCCGGTACCAACTCTTACTGTTATTGATTGCACTGCTAATAATGTCAGACCACCTCCCCTTGCGGAATTGCAGACATCTAATCTGGAAAAATCTGTATCTGAAAATCCCATTCTCTCTACTTCTGATAAATTCATCAGCTCGGCTTATCCCTCCTCTCCTAAAATTTCGGATGTCAGTCCTTCTCCCATGGATTGCACTGCTAACCATCTTTTCGCACATACTCCAGCGGATCATTCTGCTACTCAAGCTGTTGGTCTTGGCATCACAGACTCTGAGCACAATCCTATCACTGCTCCTAGCAACGAGGCACCCACTAGTGCCAATATTCAAACAGAAAATTTAAACTCTTCTTCCTCCCCAATGGTCACTAGATCGCAAAAGAAGAATGTCTCTGGAAAATCCAAAAAAAAGAAGGGTGCCAACCCAAAACGCAAATAGATATGAATTTTCTCTATTGGAATTGCCAAGGTCTAGCTAACAATGACACCTCCACTACAATTAGGAGGCTTATAAACACTCATAAACCTCAACTCTTTGCCATCTCTGAACCTAAAGTTAACTTCAATCCCAACTACATGAGACTAGGTGCTCTTAACTATAGTTTTCTTGGCTCATGTAAACATGGCACTCAAACTGACTCCATGTGGATCTTTTATCATAATTCCCTTAAAAATGTGCATATCTTTAAAAGAACAGATCAGCAGGTTACGTGTGATTTCTTGTTGAATGATTGCCTGTTTTTTTGTACAATGATTTATGCAAATAATAGATACCAGGACAGAAGGTCTTTATGGCATGACCTTTCTGACATGGCCTGCTCAATGAAGGAGCTTTGGGTTGTTATGGGTGATTTCAATGATATTCTAAGCCCTTGTGAAAAAATTGGCCCCTCACATCTTACAATTTCCACAAATGAGTTTAGGTTAGCTATTGATGACTGTAATCTTTTAGAAGTTATTCTTACTGGTGCCAAATATACTTGGTACAGAAAACATCATAATAAAATGGTCTCCAGTAAGGTTGACAGAGCTTTTGTCAACATGAAGGCTCTTGATACTTGGGATAATATTTCTAGTATAACCCTTCCTAGAATTAATTCTGACCACCATCCTATTTTAGTGAGCTTTTGTATGAACACCCGTAGGCATATTCTACCCTTTAAATTTAATAATGTGTGGTCCTCGAACCTGGATTGTGTCGCTCTTATACACCGCACATGGAACTCCATGAATCACCACAAGGATTCATTTTCCTGCATTTTTAAGTTGAAAATCCTAAAATAGGCTCTTAAATGTTGGTGCAAAACTACAAGTTCTAAAATTGACCTTGAAATCTCCTCTCTGGAAAATGATCTTAGTCGTGCTCAAACGCAAATCACTATATCTGATTTCAGTTTTGATCCCCAGCTGGAAGCTAACCTCGCCCTTAAACTTAATTCTTTGCTCACTTTTAAGGATAACCTTCGTAAACAAATGTTTAGGACTAAATGGCTTGTGGATGGAGACCGTAATACTAAATTTTATAATACTCTTCAAAGAATAAGAAAGGAAAACCGTCCTCTTTCCAAACTTATTCATGGTGATTTTCTCATCGATACGGAAGAAGCCATAACGGACCATGTCACCTCGTACTTTTACAACATTTTTAACGGTCCGGACATAAATATTGACATCAGGGACAACATTATCCCCTTATTGGTTGATGATAGAGACAATGAATCTCTTTTAAGTATACCGCTCGATCAAGAAATTAAAGATACTGTCTTTGGCCTTAATCCAGACAGTTCTCCTAGTCCAGATGGGTTCAATAATGTATTCTACCAAAAGCATTGGGACATTATCCAAAAGGATGTTTGTAATCTTGTTAAAACCTTTTTTTCCCATGGCTCTCTGCCTCATGGTATTAATGCCCAATTTTTAGTTTTAATACCTAAAGTTGAAAATGCCTCGGAGATTCATAAATTCATACCCATTGCTCTCATTAACTCTCTTTATAAGATCATTACTAAATTAATTGTGAATAGACTGGCGCCCATTCGTGACAAAATTGTTTCATGGAATCAATTTGGATTCATTAAAGGTAGGGCCATTCAGGAATGCATATGCCTGGCCTCGGAAGGTACCAAGAGTCTTAATAAAAATACTAGAGGCGGGTGTGTGGCCATTAAACTTGATATCAGAAAGGCCTTTGACACTATTGATTGGAATTTCATCTTCAGGGTGTTAAAAAGCTTTGGTTTTCAGGACTCCTTCATTGGAAGACTGAAAACCCTTTTCAGATCTGCCTTTATTTCTATTCTAATCAATGGCTCTCCTAGGGGCTTCTTCAACTGTTCTAAAGGTGTCAGGCAGGGTGACCCCCTCTCGGCTATTCTCTTTGTCATTGCTGAGGATTACCTAAGCAGACTTCTAAATAGTCTGGTAACTCAAGGATCCCTGAAACCCATACA
The DNA here is from genome assembly GCA_963277665.1 of Viscum album. Lineage (NCBI taxonomy): Eukaryota > Viridiplantae > Streptophyta > Magnoliopsida > Santalales > Viscaceae > Viscum > Viscum album. The sequence goes on from OY728148.1 coordinate 953,575,332, forward strand.
AGCTTCCAGGAGCTTAAATATTCCTACCCACCTCTTATATGCTGATGACATCATTCTTTTTCTTAATGGGGATCAAAGGAATATTCATGTCTTAAAACATGCTCTTACCCATTATGAGGAAGTCTCTGGTCAATCTATATCCTGGAATAAATCATATATTTATTTTGGAAAGAACTACCCTGTCCGAAGAAAAAATTCCATTACTTCCTACCTTGGTATTAAATAGGGTCTCCTCCCTTTCGCTTACTTAGGTGTTCCGATTTTTTGGGGTCGTCCTAAGGCTAGCTACTTCAATAATATCTCTGATCAAATTGTAAACCAACTCTCTACCTGGAAAGGAAAATCCCTCTCTATGGCTGGCCGGATTTGTCTCGTCAAATCGACCATTGTCTCTAAGCTGGTTTACACTATGATGATTTACAATTGGCCTGCCAGCATTGTCAAGAAGATTAATACCTATATCAAAAACTTCATATGGACAGGTAACATTCTTGAAAGAAAACTTGTTACTATTCCCTGGAAAACCTGTTGCAAACCTCTAGACAAAGGTGGCATTGGCATTAAAAATTTAAAGATGTTCAATAATGCTCTCCAAGCCCGTCTTACTTGGAGCATTATCAATGGTAATTCCAAAGCTTCTGATATCTTGAACAATAGATTCTGCTCCAAGCTTTTAAGTGGGAAGCTCAGCTACATTAACTCTTCTATCTGGCCCTCGATTAGATACTCGTATCAGAGGATCATGGATAATTCTAGATGGATGGTTAGTGCTGACTCTTCTATTAATTTTTGGTGTGATAAATGGTGTGGCAATCCCCTGATATCTTTGTTACCACCTAACATCACTCCCGAAGACTATAACCATTCCATAAAGGAGGTCTTACAATATCATAGACATGCTCTCCCCGACAATATTGCGCAGATCGTTGATAATCACCACTTTTCTTCTAATGGTGATTTCCTTCTCTGGGAACCTGCCCCGAATGGCATCCTTGACTCCCAAAACTTCTACCAGTATTATTTTTCTGATAGCAATTCTATTCTTCACTGGGTTAACCATTTTGATAAGCCGTGGATCAAACCTTCTAGGCTTACTCTCATTTGGAGAATTGCTCATAATAGATTAGCCACTGAAGACTGTCTTCAAGTCTTTAGCATTCAACTTTGCTCCATTTGTCGCTTGTGTAATCAACACAGGGAAGATGCAAGTCATCTTTTTTTGTCGTGTGCAACAGCTTCTGCTTTATGGAATTATGTTTTTGACTTATTTAATTGCAGATGGTCCCTTTCTGACACTATTTGTTTATTCCTTAACAAGTGCACTAGTTTTGTTTTCTCTCCTCAGGTTAAAAATCTTCTGCTTACGGCGGTGGCAGAACTGCTTCATGTGATCTGGTATGCTAGAAATGACATCATTCATAATAAGCGCTCATTTAGCTTAATTGCAGGTAAATCTCGAATTCTCATTGCGATTCAAGAAGCTGCTTCCATTCAAAAAGACTGTTGCACCAACTTGGTGGGTGATTTTGAGATCCTTCGTCACCTCCGTGTGCCCGGCGTCTTCCCTCGGACCAAACGATCATTTGAAGTTTTCTGGCAAGCTCCGATGTCGGGATGGATCAAGGTAAATGTTGACGGTGCCTCCAAGGGTAACCCAGGACCGGCTGGTTGTGGTGCTATTTTTCGCGACTCGGCTGGTCTTTGCCAGGGTTGCTTCTATGCTGGCTGTGGACATTCCTCCTCCCTGGAAGCGGAGATGATGGGTGTCATCCACGCCGTTGATTTTGCCCATCAAAGAGGCTGGAAAAAACTCTGGATTGAAAGTGACTCTACTACCATCATCCATGCCATCTGGAATGGTACCATTCATCTGGCTTGGTCTCTCACCACTCTTTGGATGAATTGTCTCAACTCCTTACATGGGATTGACAACATAGCCACTCACGCCTATCGGGAAGCGAATACTGTTGCTGATGCTCTTGCCAACAAAGGCATTCATCAGTCCTTGACTTGGCTGGCCTCCTTACCTGCTGAGTTTTTTTCTCTGTTTGACAGAGATTGTAAAAGAATTCCATCTTTTCGCCTCTTGTAACTTTTTGCTTATCAATAAAAAGCCTTTTACCTTTAAAAAAAATGGAAACCTTAATGACTTAAAAACTCTGCCAAATGTTTTTAGAGTTGTTCTGATGTGTACTAGTTCTATCCCTATTGTAATAACCTAAATGGTAATTGAGGTGACTGATTTGTGCATCTGTTACGGTGGTGGGGTATGCGCTGTCCGCCTGGAAAAGTTTCCAACTTCAATGATTTTTTTGGACTAATAGATAATTTAATCAACTCTAGGACCTGAAAAGAAATTTGAATGAAATAAAAATAGGATTAAAAAAATCACAAATTTTGGAATTATATTTTTTACAAAATGACAAATATACCCTTGTGGTAAAAATAATTCAAAAATCCAAAATTATGCACTTTTATAAATTTTTATAATAATCATTCTAAAATTCAAATTACCCAGTATTTTAATAAAACATTAAAATACATGGGTTTTATCATTGAAAAACATTATAAATCCTCATTATTTGATAAAAATTATGCACATAAATTTTCTCTGTCAAATACCCTCACACATAAACCATGATTGTCCCCATGTATAAAGTCTCAAAATGGAAATCAAAGGACACCAATATTACCAATATTCATATTATAAGGTAATAAAATAAAAAAAATTCAATGTGAAATCAAACGTTCAAAAGTCTCCATAAAATATAAATATAATTTCTCATTTTTCAAAGAAACAAATAATTCACATATTTTACTTTTACCCTTTAAAAATTGATGGAACTTATCCTTTCATTCATTCAAGATCCTTGATTAATTACTATTAAACAAGACAATTCATGATTTACCTCACTTTTCATTCTTTTCTCTCATCACTCATGATACAATTCAAGTAGAGTTATTCTCATATCACGAGAACATACTCCTTAGCCAAAGGCTTGTAACTGAACTACATTCTCCACATTGTAAAGAAAAAACGCACATAAAATCAAGAGGACATTCAATTAAGGTTCTATTGGCTCTGAGGTTTATGGTTGGTAGGATTCGATGATTTAAAAATTAAGGCCCAAGTAGGAGGACAATCTCTTAAGTACTATACATGATATCAAAAGTAAAAATATAATGAAATTATCCCCTTCAAAGTAGCAACACCTAATTCCCAAAACTCAAAGAAAATGTTCTAATCAAGTAAGCATAATGAATGATTTGTACACCCTATTTTTTTACTTTTTATTATTTTTTCAAAAGTTATGATTATATCAAATCTCACATCCATCATCTAACCACATACGATCATAAGATAATCAGTCTAGAAAATGGTGATTTTTGGTTTTCCCTAGTCACAACCCATTTTTTTCTCTTTTTGTTTGTTCTTTTTGTCATTTTTGTTATTTTTTTAATTCAAGAGGGGAAAAATAGAGTATAATGAATGATTCCACAACCTTTTACAATTAACACAATAATACCCCCACACTTCTTCCTTACAATGTATGTTATCCCGTCCACCATGATTCCCTTTAACCCCACACATCAACTTTGAAATATCCGGAAAATACTCAATGGAGTGTATAAATGGATAAAAATGGATTGAAACATGGCTCATTCCTATAATGGTCATTCATGGTCTCTTTGGGAAAAAATAAAGATTGATGTAATAGTGGTCTTTTATGGAAAATTTTCATTCCAAATGATGCCTCAATCATTTTAAATGTGTTTTTGCATAGTCATAGCTTTGATAAGTTTCAAAAGAAGTTCTTCTCATTTACATGTCCCAAGATCATCCAAGAAATTTGCTAAAAAATAAATAGGAAGTACATGGTCAATAAATCCTCTTGATAATGGAAAATATACCATTGGACAATCACTCATGGAATGATTAATAAATAAATTCACTTGAACTTCAGAAATTCAATGCATGAAGGATGGTAGGGGAATTTCATTTACATGAATCAATTAATTCGTTCAAATAATGATTCATTACTTCAATATTCATGCTTCATTTTAAAAATTCAATTATTCATTTCAATCATTTAATCATATACACATTGAAATCTAAAACATGGAATCATAGAATTCCTATGAAACTCATGTCTCTTTGATATGTCAAGTAAAACATGAATTCATGTTTGGGCATGCAATTTTATCTTCAAAGATAAAAACATGTTGTGGACAAAAATGTGGAGAGTTTAAAATATAAAACACTAAAATTAACCACCATTTTTCCATGAAACTTGGACCTTCCCCTTTACTGTTTTGGGATTCCTTCTACATTCATGATCCTACAAAAGAAAATTACTCAATTAATCACAATGATCATTTTGTTTAATCTCAAAATAAAAGAGGGATGGGACCACATGCTAAATTATTTAAATGAAAATAAATTGAAATATAAATTCCTAGAAATCAAGTAAAGATAAATCTTGGTATTATCCCCCAAGTGGGCCCTGATTTTTTACTGCCTCTAGAGGGAAGTACCTACTATAATCCAAATTCTGATGGAGGATAAAACTTCTTTTATTTGAATGAACAGATGTGGCTTTTCCCATCTTTTTCATCATCCTTCTGGGACATAGTACACCATATCCCCCCTTTACAATGAGTTATAGATTTCATGGTGAAGGTAAGATGAAGTATTAATGATCCTCCTTCTTTGCTGATACTTGTGAAACCTCTTCTTCTCTTTATATTAGTTACTTGAGGTATGCTTCATCAAAATAATATTCAATGGGAATATCAGAGTGTAATTTAATATGAATAATATTAAAATATGATGTATCAAGATCAAATTCTTCACCATCAAAGCATCTTTTGTCATGGTTTCCTTAGGTAAATACACTATAATCTCTTCATGAACTTTCTTCAATAAATATTCAATGGGTCTAGGGAGATCCATATGTTCCTCAGCATGTTCACATCGAGGTTATTATTCTTCCTCCAAGGAAGAGTTCAGGTTGTCTAATTCTATATAATCAAAACCACATAGAGTGATGTTGAATTCATATTCAATAAAATTATAAGCGATAGATTCAATGAATGGTTCAAATCCATGATTTAGTTCAACTTCAATCTCTGCTTTAGTGGTATGTGCCACTTGGAATATACTCTCTGAGGATGGAGGTAGGTAGTCAGGCTCCACCATCTTGACATCAAATTCCACCACTTGGGTGGTTTCTTCCTACAGTGGTCCTGAATCTTATTATTTTTATTATATGGGTAAATTCGGTAGTTCCTCATATTTAATCATGATTTCATCCAAACTTTGTTGATCTCCAAATTGTAGCTCAGTAGATATGTCTTCCTCCCTTGCTTCCTCTGGTTCTTCAATTTCAAATATAATTTGTGAAATTTATTCCACCACATTCTCATGTTCTTCCTCTGGATTAGGGTTGGGTGGCTCTATTAATGCATGAACATAATCAAAATTCTATTATCCTTTTTTGTTAGTTGTTAAATGCTGTCTCTAAGTTCATGAATTTGATCTCTTCTGAAATAGTCATCTTCTTCTTGTTTTTGTTACTGCACCTGGGTGTAATTTTTCCATGCATAGTATTCTGAATTTGAATACATCATTGAAGTATTTTATTAGTTTTTTTTAAATAAAATGATATATAACTAATATGTGAAAATAGAAAGATAAATTAACTAATGTTTGGATCCCTGGAAATAGCATCAGTTTTGATGCACGTCTGTTGTGGGGTGTGGACAAATTTTTTTATATTTTTCCTACTTCAAAATAGTGGTTGACCATGGTCATCTCACTAAAAGAACCTTCGAATGTAGTACACTTAATTTATTTAATTCACCAATTATATATTCTTTTGTGGTTTTTTAATTAAATGAATGCGATTAAAATCTTTTTGGGTTTTTTATTATTTAAAATAATGACATGTGAAGCAAGAATTCTAAATTTATACTAAGATTCAATTCAAAATAGAATGAATTAATAAGAAATAACTTGGTTTTGGGGGTTGGTTAAATATTAAATCATTATTCTCCTTTATATGTTTTATTTCAGTTTGATAATATAAACACGAAATCTCATATTTTGACTACTATTCATTATTTATAAATTGGGGAATATCATTGAATGTTTGAGCACTCTCAATTCCACATCCTCCTTTAATCCAGGTTGGTGACACACCTTTGTCTAGAATGTATCAGCTTCCAGGACCCAGTTCAATTGAAGTTGTTTCATCCATTGATTATCTCAACTCCAATGTATGAAGAACTAACCGATTGAGAGAGGGAAAAATTATTAAATAAAATAATATGGATAGTTTGAGATGCATGTTATCAGTGGTAGTCACAACATTAGTGACATTTGACTTACCCATGCATGCTACTCAAATATATCTACCAAATTAAAGTTAAACATTAAAGAAAATTCATGATCACCTTCACCTACCCTTTGGCCAAGTATTGGTGTTATACTCTCATTTCCAAGAGTAATAGATTTCTTGGTGGAGTGGGTGGAAGATAAGAGAGATATAAGGAAAGAAATGAAGAAAAGTGGATTGAAAAACACAAAGTCATGGATTGATAAAAATAAAATTAAAAATAAAATTGAAAAATAATACCATACTAAAATTAAAATAATAGAAAACAAAGAAAATGGGTGGGAAGAGAGGTCTAGCATCGTCCCATGCCCCGTTGGGAACCCTCCTTGGGTGTTGGTGTTGAGATGATGATTTGGGAAGGAGGCGAGAGCCTCCTTTTATAGGAAGAATTATATCCCTTGAATTATTTCACATTGTTGGCACAATAAATGGTCGATTAACACATGGATTCCTTGATAAAAATTGTTCCTACATGTATTTTCTGTTCAACCTCCACATTTTAGCTCATTTAGGCATCGTATTAAAGAGGTATGGAATTTTCATTGAATATGATTTTTTATGGCCGAAATTTCCAGGAAGCATCCTTTAAATGTATAACGATCAATGGATACCTTAATGACTTCAAAACTCCCCTGAAATGGTTTTAAAGTCATTCCTATATGTACTAGTGATATCTCAGGTATAATAACCAAAATTAGTGGCCAGGAAACTGATTTTTTCATCCATTACGGTGGTGAGGTCTATGTTGTCCGCCCAAAAATGTTTCCAAATTCAAATATATTTTTTTGGAGTAATATATCTTCGAATCATCTCTAGGTCATAAAGATAAATATGAAGAAAATAAAATCAGTATTATAAAAAAATTAATATGTAAATTTTTATTTATATTTTTTAATAAATGAAAGAAATACCCTTGTGGAAAAAATATGTCAAAAATCCATAATTATGCACTTTTCTCAATTTTTCTCATAATCATTTTAAAACTAAAATTACCCATTATATTAATAAAAAATTGAAATACATCAGTTTTATCATTAAAAAAATAAAAAAATACTCATTATTTGATAAAAAAAATATTCACATAATGTATCTTTGTTAGAGATGCCCTGCCTCCTTGTCTTATGTTATCATAATATTTCATGCCTAAATTGATTAATTGCTTAATTAGAACTTGTAAAATGAGTGGGTATACTTGTTAGTTGTTTTTAGATTGCTTAAACGGTTTTTTGGTAATTATGATTAATGGGTGGGTATATCCATGTGATGTGTTAAATGTAAATTGGTGATAAGTGGGTGGGTATAACCATGTGACATGATTAAATAGTGGTGGAGTACATGAGTGGATATACTCAGGAGATGTAATGGTTTATATGAGCAGGTATACTCGTTTAATGGTTTTGAATGTAATTGATTTTATGAGTGGGTAGACTCATATGGTTGGAAATTGTTAAATTTATGGAATGGTTGATGATTTATATAAATTCCAAGGTTGGATCTCCCTGGATTTGGAACGCAGTAGTGGACACCTTGGTTGAGTATTAACTTTGGGTCTTGATTTTGTGGGATGTCTTAGGCTTTTTTTTCCATTAGATCTGGCATGATTGGACTCACGTAGGACATACTGGTACACATTCTCCTAGGACTCCAACCAGTGCCCATACCGAGTTTCTATCGAGATGATACTAGGAATTGATGATGATGCCTTGGTCTTCAATACATTGGATTCATCCCTTCATCATCTACACTTCATTATATGAAACCATTGTGGGATATATGAATGGGGTTGTATTACAAGTTCATGGATTTTTTCTATGGTTTTCTTTGTAGAGTAAGGATGTGTGGATAGGATATGGATTGTTTTACAATAAGGATATGTTGTCTATTTATATTGCCTTTAGGTTCCTTGTTAGGAGTTTCCACTTGTTGTAGTGAGCCACAAGAGGCTGTTCGGTATAACTTGTTTGTGTTGGTTATATGCCTTGGGTTTTCACACATACATTACTATTTACTTGTAATTGTTTCGTATATTTCATAGTGCAGCTTAGAATTGTATAGATCTTTGGGAAGAAACCTACTTGGATGTTTATCTCACACCTTGTTTGGGCCTCCTTGGGGACCCAAACAAATTATATGGTTTCAGGTGATAGTAGGGGAAAGCGCCCTAACACTAGTTGTTTTCATTTCATTAGAACATGGTAACATGATACTAAGCTGAGGTTTGCGATGATACTGTGACAATTTTTGATATTTTTGTATTTTGGATACTTGTATTGTACTTTATTTCCATGTATATATTTTGGGTGTTTTCTATATACATGTATCATCTACATCATGGTATATAAGACAATTATGGCTTGTTATATATTCTTGTCTTGCTTATCTATTTTACATATTTTCCGCTTGTTGTATTTACTTCTTCTATTGAATTTGATTGACTTCCACTATGATATACTCGGGTAACAAGTGAATATTCTCCCCAATAACTCAACTAGGCCCTCACCACTAGTCGGAACCATCTAGCATTTGAGGAGTGCGCTTGAGGCCATGTAGCCCATCGGGCTTGGGGAACTATTGATTCACATCCGAGTTCAGGATGTTACAAAGTGGTATTAGAGACAATTTCTTTTCTGGTTTGATTTACTGTTTGGAGACAATAGATAGGGATATGAAGAAAAATGGAATTTATTAATGAGCTATGCTCAAGGGTATCTAACCCATGTACAAGAAAAATTCAAATTACCCTAAATGAAATTGCTATTTTCTGGTTTTGACTTTTACAGTTGATTTGATTTCCCCATTAGGTGACACACATGATTTATGCTGATACTATTGATGCAATTGTGGGATCTATTTTTTTCAACCCGATGAGATGATGGTATTCCATCTCATGCATCATAGAGTCTCTTGTTAGAAATCACATAGCATGCATTATGTCATTCTAGTTAAGATGAATTATTTGACGCAATATTTTGTGATCCGTTCTCTAATAGGTGTTCCTGATTTTGTGATAGACTTTGTGAAGAGGATAGAGAAGTGACACCATCTTTCAATTCATAAGGTGTATGGGCCCTTATGAAATAGAAAATTACATACCGTTTAAATTAAAATTTTGAAGTGAATTTGATTTGTATGGATTATATGGGAATCAAATTTTGGTTTATGAGGTTTTATGGGTCCTCAAGGATAAGAACATGGTGGACCATTGGTTAAATCATTCCACATAATGACTCTTAAAAGAAAATAAATGGAAAATAGAGACTTGACCAACACCCAGATATTGAGTGGGAGAGAGGTAGTGCAGCTAGTTGTGTTGTGGATGTTCGTTAAATAGTCATGGATTTAGGATTAGGTTGTGTGTTATGAATTGTTTTTAGGAGGGTTTTGGAATGTTCTACAATTTTTAGATACAACATTGATATCATTCCTTTCCGAAGTGAGTTTTGGGAATTGTAGAGGCATGTCACCTTGATGACCTCAAATGGTATGTCGAGAGGGTGGTGATGACCATGCGTTGAAGTTGGTGGGCCATGAGATACTGGTGGATCCTATTTTAGTGCTTTTTGTGGTATAATAGACTATTTCAGACATAGGTGCTAAGGCATTGTTCCAGGTGGGGTTATTGTTCTATATGAAGAATTTTCAAGGAGCACTGTAGACTACCATGACTATGGTCGGGCTGACATGGGTGTTTTAGTAGTAACATCCTTTCACGTTTTTGGGGGATGATGGTCCTCAAGATTCTGAGTTGTGTCTTGAGACCACATTTTCTATATTCAATCATCTGGATACAACTATTGAGAGGAGGGTCAATCTCACCCCTTATATGATACTTGGAGTAGTAATGTACTAGTGGTATGTTCTGAACCAGGCTGAAAGGCTACGATATATGGGTTGGACTGATTTCCAGACCTAGTTCCTTGACTACTTTTACCCCAAGACACTATGGGCAGAGTCAGATAGTGAGTTCATGCGTTTAGAGCAGGGCACCATGAAAGTTATAGAGTACTCAACATACTTTACAGAGTAGCATAGTTTTTCACTGATGATCCTTACTAATGATATGTCGAGAGGGAGATGCTTTGAGGAAGGCCTGTGACATACTATCAAATCCCAGGTCAATGTGTTCAGGTTGACGTCCATAACTAAGAATGTGAATCAAGAATTGATTATAGAGTGGAACCTGAGGGAATTTGAAGATATAGAGTAGGGAAATGTTTCTTCTCAACATTGTAGTTCTACATCTTCATGCAGAAAGCACTATTTTGATGCATCCCATAAGACGAGCATCATTTAGGCTATGAGTGCTAGTAGCTCAGTGATTTGTCACTAGTGTGGCAGGAGAAGACACATGATGAATCAGTATAACTGCGACCTAGTCGAGTGTCGAGCTTATGGTGGGATGGGCCACATGCAATGGTTTTGCTGGACCTTCCCTACGGTTGTGAGTGGAATGGGTCAGCTTTGATGTTAGTTTTAGGAGTAGGTTTCTAAGATCTATGTCAAGAAGGGAGCTAGAGAAATGTAGGCCGATCATGCTGCAGAAATAGTGGTCTTCTCTGAGGTTTCCATACACCAATTACTCCTATACATTGAAGGGTACCTACTCTGAGCAGTGAGGTTGTTTTATAGGGTCCTGGTATATGTCAATTATATTATGTACAACCTACCCTTGAGGAGCAAGGTTTCATACTATCTACAGTGAGAGGAATGATTTTAGTAGCCACTACTATTGCATCTACTCTTTTTGATACAGGTGTATCTCATAGTTTCATATCATCACCTATGGTGAAAATCCTTGGGCTTGATGTGTGGTATTTTGAATGAATTTTAATTCTATAAATACTATTGGGAATCGGAATGGATGATGTGCTCTAGTGCAGGGAGTACCACATTGAGGTTGGTCGGCGTCACTTCATTTGAGATATTTATGTCTTTGAGATGATTGGGTTTGATGTCATTATTGGGATGGACTGTTTAGTATATTATCGATATAACATTGTCTAAAATCATGTAAGGGTAACTTTCACATCACCAGAGGATGCAGGGTTTACTCACAATGGTGAATGGGGTGTCCAGGTGAGTTGAGATGGACTAGATCATCATGAGTTTGGACAAATGATAGCCTAGATTGCTATTTTTTATTTTGGATGATCAGGGAGTGAGTCAGGTTGACTTTCCTCTAATGGTGGATCGTTTCAGGGACATGTTCCAAGTTGAATTTTCTATTTTACCTCTCGAGAGATAGGTTGAGTTCACCATTGAACTAGTGTTATGTGCTGCACCAGTATAAATTTCTACTTACTAGGTGGCTACGATGGAGTTGTAAGAAATTAAGTGGAAGCTAGAGTATTTGGAGTAAAAGGGGTTTATCCGACCTAATACTTCTCTGTGGGGTTTTCCATTACTTTTTTTAAAATGTGGATATAACTCTTAGTCTATTTGGGGATTATCAAAATTTGAATCAGATAATGGTTAAAAACCGATATCCATTTCCTCAAATAGATGAAATGATTGATAAGATTCTAGGATCTCGAGTATTCATGAAAATTGAACTAAGGTTAGGATATCACCAAGTACATATTTGACCCACATACATACCTCATACAACCTTTCATAGTAGGTATGGTTTATATGAGTATTTGGTTATGCCATTCAGTCTCACAAACACGATAGTAGTTTTCATGGCCCTGATGAACTTAGTGTTCCATCCTTAATTGTGACACATCATGTATTGGGCTAGCAGTAGTGATGATATAGGCATATAGTGTTTTGGCATATGAGTCTCAAGTTCCATGTAAGAGGAATTACCCTATGCATGATCTTGATCTAGATGCAGTTGTTCATGCTTTTCACTATTAGAGACACTATTTATTGGGAGATCATTTTTTTGGTGTATACAGAATACAAAATCCTCAAGTATATATTTAATCAGTATTATTTGAATATGAGGAAAAAAATGTGGGTAGAGTACCTACAGTATTTTGAATTCAATCATGAATACATGACTAGTAAAGGTAATGTAATGTTCGATGCACTAAGCACGTGGACTCAGATACAGATAGTGCAGCAGGTAAGTAGCGAGTGGAAACTTATGGGGTTATTCTCTAATATCTATATGGAGGTGCACAACTGTTAGGGATAGACATATCTAACATCCATAGTTGTGAACTATACCCTATTGTATAAAGTAAGGATGTGGCATTTATCGAATTTAGAGGGTCTAGTCTTATGGGAGAGTGTGGAAGATGAAGACCCTCTTCCTGGTTGGACCGTAGGTGTTTATGAGATCTTACATATCCATGGAAGTGTTTGGGTTCTAGTGGATATATGTGGGAATAGGATGTGGGATTTTCATGCTTCGTCTTAGGCACTACATCCCGGAGTTATCAAGATGTATAGTGACTTTCATCATCAATACTAATGGCCAAGTATAAAAATTGAGGTAGTTAGTTTTGTTACAAGGTGATACACCAGTCAGCATGTGAAGGAGGAACATCAATGACCAGCCATGATTTTATAGCATTTACTTATTCCAAAGTGGAAATGAGATGATGTCATAATGGATTTCATGACTATTTTACTAAGGTCGCCTTGAGGTAACGATGTTGTGTGGGTTGTTGTTGACGAGATCAAAAAGGTTGATCATTTGTTACCGATCAAGGAAACTGTTGATGTTAATGTACTTTGAAGGTTATATATCAATGAGATAATACAACTTCATGGGTTCTCACCCACTATCATTTCAAATAGGGATTCCCACTTTACATCTCATTTCTTATATAGTTTTCAGAGGGTACTGGGTACATAGGTGCTTCTGAGCACAGTCCACCACCCTTAGACTGTTGTCCAATCAGATTGTATGATACAATTGCTAGAGAACATGATTATAGACCATGTCCTAGATTTTATGGGATCATGGGAGACACACATTAATCTAGACGAGTTCTCCTATAATAACAATTATTAGGCAACCATACAAATGTCTCTTTACGATGATTTATACAGTAGGCTATTCCAATCACCCTTGTGATGGCTAGAGGCAAGTGAGGTAGCTTTACTAGGACCTTGTCTCATGCAAGAGAATTTTGAGTAGATCCAATTGATTTAGAAGCAGATGGATACTGCACATTCTTGATAGAAATCTTATGTCGATTACCGTATATGACCTCTAGTGTTTGAGGTCAGGGATTAGGTCTTTTTATGTGTTTCACTAAGGTTGGGACATATAAGGATCATGATACGGGGTAAGCTTTCGCCACTATAGGTTATTCAATTTGGCATTATTGAGAGAGTAAGATCATTAGACTATTATTTTTAGTTACCTCAGAGGTACTGTTCCATGCATGACGTCTTCCACGTATCACAACTATGCCATTATAATTTGGACCCATCTCACGCTTTTCAACCTGAGGTGGCTGAGCTGCAATTTGATGCATCCTACAAGGAGAATCTAATTAGTATTGTTGATAGGATTGTTAAGGTTATAAAAGGCTAGTTATTTCCTCTAGTATAGGTTCAACGGAAGAAAGACCATTCACATGACGACACTTAGGAGCGGGAGGCCAATATACGTGCTCAGCGACATGAGTTTTTTCAAATGGATCTTTAATATCCTTGAGAGGGAAATTCAGGGTAGAATTGCATTAAGGGGGGAAGATTGTATGATACTAGGTTATTCTTGAGGGATGAATCTTTTGAATTCTTTTTTGGCATAGACATTAAGCTGGGCCATGGGCTGGGTGGGTTGTTTCTGGGAAATAATAGGCAAGAAGGTTGTGTACCTGTTGCAGGCCAATTACACGATGTGTAGTTGGATTACACACAATGTAATATGATTTCATAACATGTAATTGTTTTTCTAGGACCTTTGATGTTGTGTATGGGTTTTAACCCATTAATGGAAAACCGAGCATTACACACCATGTAAGGAAATTACTTGTCATGTAATTTCCCGACTATGTTTTCTAAAAATAGAGGTAGGGACCTCTATTTTTTGGACATAATCCTTTTTTATCTCTTTTGAAGCCTAAATACTTTCTTATCTAGCTTTTCAGATCTAGCACCCATTTGGATTCCATTTCTTTCCTTGTCATTTTGGTTGGAACCACGGCGGTAAGATATTGATTCCTTTTTAGCCATTCGTGATTCTTCAGAACAACAGTTGCATTGTTTGGAATTAGGCTCTAATGCCCTAATTTATTTTTCTTCATATGTTCTTTAGATTTATTCCCAAACAGGATGAATTAGGACTTTATACTAGATGATAACTCCACTAATGAGATAAAGTAGGTTTTCTATACTTTTCTTTCAGCTTTTGATACTTTATAGAGCTATTGACCTTTTTTCATCCCGCTGAACTTTTTAGCGCGGGCCTAATTTTAATGTGTTAATATGAAATATATGAAGTAGGACCGTTTTGGGTCTCCCTTAGGTTCTTTGAGATACGTTTATGGTTGCTGACCCAGCCCATGGACACCCATGTGGTGCACCATGCCTTTACATTGGTTTTTATCATTGATGAACTACCCATGGGGTGTGACCTCGAGTTTTCCTTGTTTAAGGAAGCTCATTTGTACATAAATGTGGCCGAATTACATACATAAGAGATATCTTGCCTCCTTAACTTTTGTTATTATAATATTCCATTCCTAACATGATTAAATACTTAAATGTAACTTTTCAAATGAGTGGGTATACACATTGGATATTTTTATATTGCTGAAATAGTTTGGTTGGTAATTGTGATTAATTGGTTGGTATACCCAAGTGATGTGTTAAATGGAAATTGGAGATAAGTGGGTGGGTATATCCATGTGACATGATTAAATGAAAGAGGAGTACATGAGTGGGTATACTCATGAGATGTAATGCTTTAAATGAGTGGGTATACTCATTGAATTGTTTTGAATGTAATTGTTTATATGAGTGGGTAGACTCATATGGTTTGAAATTGTTAAAGGCATGGAATGATTAATGATTTACATTGATTCCATGAATGGATCTCCATGGATCTGGAATGCGGTATTGGACACCTTGGCTGATTATGAACCATTTGTCTTTATTCCATGAGATGGCTTAGGCTTTGCTACCCCTCGGATCCAGCTATCTTGGACTCATGTAGGACATGTTGGTACACATGCTCCTAGGGTTCCAACTAGTGCCTATGCCATGTTTCCATTGAGATTCTCCTGAGACTCGAAGATGATGCCTCGATCTTCAGCACCAATGATCCAGCCCTTCGTGATCTACACTTCATTATACGGCATGACTGTGGGATATATGATTGTGGTTGTATGACAAGGCTATGGGTTTTTGATATAGTTTTTTTTATACGGCAAGGACGTGTGGACATGATATGGATGGTTATGTGTAAGGGTTGTGTTGTTTGTTTATATTGCTTGTAGCTTCCTTGTTTGGAGCCGAAACTTGTTGCAGGGAACCAGAAGGGTTTGTTTAGTATTACTTGTTTGCAGTAGTTATTTGCCTTGGGCATTCAAAATAACATCACTACTTACATTCACTTGTTTAGAATATTTCATAGTACTTATTAGAACTGTATAGATATTTAGGTGGAAACCTATGGAGATGTTTATCTCACGTCCTATCAGGGCCTCCTTGGGGACCCAAACAGATTATATAGTTTTAGGTGATAGTAGGGGAAAGCTCCCTAAAACTCTTTATTGATCATTGTATTAGAGCATGGGAGTATAGGACTAAGATGAGTCTTGCGATTCTATGGGGGAACTTTTCTGTCATTTTGGATTCTAGATACTTGTATTTTATTATATTTCTGTGTACCTATTTTGGATATTTTCTAGATACATGTATCATTTGCATCATGGTATATGAGACACTTCTGGCTTGTTACATATTCTTGTCTTGCTTTTCTATTTTATCTATTGCCAGCTTATTGTATCTGCTTCCACTATTTAATGTGATTGACTTCCATTGTGATAGATTATGATAATGGGGGTATAGTCTCCCAAATGAGTCACCTAGTCCCTAACTGATACTCATAAGACTTTGGAATTTGGGAAGATGTGATTGAGGCCATTTAGCCAACCGATCTTGGGGCACAGTTGAGTGACATCTGGGTTCGGGATGTTACATTTGTACAATGATTCAATGATTTCATTTCAATATTCATTGATGTCATATGATGATATAATATGATGTTGTGCATGTACGTACCATATCACATCTAGGTGTGAATAAAATTCCTTAATGTAAAAAATAAATTCCTTTGGGTGATAATTCTTATAGTGAGATAAATTCCTCAAACTAATAAAAAATACTACAGGTGAGAAAATTTATAAAGTGGGGAAAAAATTCTGGTGACAGAAATCCAATTTTTTGAGAGGTTAGAGAGATAGTATTTCTTGGTTACGTTTATAGCATTAGAATTGACAATAAAATTATATATGTCAATTTTAAGGTAAGATTCAGTCAAACTATGATATCTAGCACTACAAAAAAGAGTTGTCGCAGTGAATGTTTATTAGTGGCAGTTCTAATAATCACTACTAAAAAAACATTATTAAATATATTTTAAATATAGTGGAAGTTTCAATGAAACCACTGCTAATATTTTTATAAAATATCTGACCCACCACCTTAACCCAATTCCCTAAACCCCTCGCTCCCTTGGTCATGCCTCTCCACAATGTTGGCAACGACCCTTCCCCCTTGGCGGCACCTCTCCTCGATGTCGACAATCACCCCTCCCTCTCAGCCTCACCTCTCCCAAACACTGGTGACCACCCCCACCTTGATCAAGACTCTCCCTAGTGCTAGTGGCTCCTTCCCTCCCCCTACCCCCCACTGATCCCTCATCCCCTCCTCTCCCTGACGTTGATGACCACCCCTCCCCCTCAACCATGCCCCTCTCCCTCGATCACACCTCTCCCAAATTCCAGCAACTGCCCCTCACTCTCGATCATGCCTCTCCCTGGCGGCAGTGATTATCCCCCATCTACCCAACCTATCTTCAAAACCGGAGACCGCCCCTCCCCCTTGGTTGCACCTCTTCCCAATGTAGGTGACTGCCCCTCACCCTCGACCCCACGTCTCCACGACACTGACACCCCTTCTCTCCAACAACATACCACTCCCCCTTCCCCCACATACCCCCGATAGCTCACCCCTCATCATCAATTGTGAACACCTCTTTTCCCACTCTCACATATGCTCCTCATGACCCCAACCCAACTTACTACCTAATGACGACCCCACAATGACCACCCTTCTTCTTGATAGCAATCCCCAACAATGACCCCTCTCCCCCATTTCTCGAAGAGTGCAATCCCCAATCGTAAAGTGTAATTTTTTAATATTGTATGATTGGTTTGATATATCATTATGTAATATATCATATTGTACAATCAAATGATAAATTTTATCACTTAGGAATTCTATACACATAACTATCATTAATTCCTATTATAAATGGGGATCATGAATCATTTATATGATGAATACTTGTTTGTCTGTGGGGTTATAAATAGTCTGTAAGTGCATGATTCATTTATACTTCATTAATTCTTGGTGAGTAAGCCTTAGTGAGTTTTTGATAATGGTTTATTAGAGGATAGGAAACCATTTGGTTTTATTGATTATTCACTAATGTTTTAGTATGCTTCTTCACATTGGCATGAGACTTTCTAAGTAAGAACATACTGAGTTTACATGTTTGTTCATCATGATTTTATATACTATATGTATAGAATTATAGGATAAATTAGGTGACCAAGCTTAAAGATGTTAATTGATGTTTACATTTAATTGTACTTTTTTGATTAACCATTATATCTTTATATCTAAATATATAGAGAGAAGAGTGAAAATACAATAACTATGGATAAAAGGTGGATTACTTTACCTCAAAACACACCTCATTATGAAAAGTGTTTGAAAAAATATATTATGTAATTAAAAACTAATCAGTGGTTGGTAGAATAAATTGTGTATTCTTGATTGAAAATTTAAGTGATTGTTAAATAGAAATGTAGTATGTGATCATTTTATATAGAACCAATTTTTGGCTCAATATGTTTGTAGGATTTGGCATGGTGAATATATTGTTATGGAAATTCAAAACAAAGATAATCCTATCAACGAAACACAAAGTGACCCTCCATAGGGGAATTCAGTTTGAAATTTGATAAATGAAACATTTTTCTTTGCAGGATATAATGTCAAAGATTTCAATAGATCAAAAAAACCTTCAATTGACCCAGATAATTTCAATCCTTCTAATAAGTTCCACGACCAAAAAAATGAGCTTTATGAATTAGTTGAAAACATGAAACAATAACTATATGAAGGGTGAGATAATTATTCACAGTTTTTTTCTACTTAAGTTGTATCATATAAAAAATATCTGTGAAATTATTGACAATGAAATGTACATGATTTTAGAGTTTTGTCATGATGTATTTAGTGAAGCTATGATCGTTGCATCATTTTATGAGATTAATAATGTCATAAATAAACATGGAATGTATTATTCAAAGATACATCAATTCCTTAATGTCTGCGTGCTTTACTAGGGAGAAGTGTTTGACAATGAAGAATTCATAAGATGCCATAAATGTAGATGAAAGTCAAATAACATCAATGAGAGTATAAGTCAATTCATCCCCAAGAAGAAAAAAAACAAGACTCCTTCAACTATATTTCATTACTTTCCTCTGATATGATGCTTGAAAAAGATTATCCATGGCATCTAAGACTACATATGAAATGAAGTGACATGATCAAGATAGTAATGATGTCCTGATGAGACATCCAAAAGATTCAATGTCATAGAAAATGTTTGATTCATTATATCTATATTTTTCTTCAAATATTACGAATTCACATTTGGGAATGGATTATGATGGTTTTAACCCCTTTTTGACTTTAGGTACTAATTATTGTATTTCGATAGTTATTTTTATCCATTATAATATACCTCCATAGATGTGTATGGATAAATATTATTTTTTAATTTTGATGATTATTTATAGAAATTAAATTCCTAGAAATGGAATTGATGTATACCTTCAACCTCTAATCAAATAATTGCATGAATTTTGAGATGATGGACTGGAAACGTATGATGCTTCAATGAGAAAACTATTAAAAATACATTCTAATTTAATATAGACAATTAATAACATTCTTGGATTAGGAAATTTATCTGATTAGAACACTCATACTAGTTTGTCATGTCTAGTTTGTAATTTTTTTCATCAATGATTACCTTATAAATGAAAATGATGTTTTATGCGTCATCATTGATTTCATTATTTCTTCTCATAAGTTGAGGTTTAACAAGACACATTTCAATGACGATATTAAACTGATAAATCCACTAAAAGTGTTATTAGGTTCAGAAATCATGGGACAATTAATGAGTTTCATTGAAGAATATAGAAAATATAATCATTTTAAAGAAGGGTAAAAGGGTACAAGGTAAATATTTGAAGCATCTGGAATAGAAAAATAAATGGTATATTTTTCAAAATTCATCATTTGGAGTTTAATTTGATATTTTATAATCATGATATAATGAATATTGAGAAAAAATTTCGTGGCAATGTAATTTTCACATTGATTAATGAGAAGGGAAATCAAAGGATCGCCTTAATGCTCATAAGAATTTAGAGTTAATGAATATAAGGCATGATTTTTGGGAAAATTAGAATGGAAAGTATCCTTCGACTATTTTTACAAAGAAAAATCAAGATAAAGACGTATTCCTTCAAACTTTAAAGAATTTAAAAGTGGAAGATGGATATTCAAGTAATATATCAAGGTGCATTGACTAAAAAAATTGAAAGTAACATGGATTGAAAAGTCACAACTCATGTATTTTGATGAAAAAATTGTTTTCATTGGAATTTTGTAATATGTTAAATGAAAAAAAAACTATTGTACCTTTTTCAAAGAGCTTTGTAGAAAAAATATAATTCCAATTGAGCTTGATAAACTTCAAGAAAGAATTATTTTTAAACTTTTTATTTGTAGATGTTATTTCCCCCTTTAGTATTCAACGTGATGATTCATTTGATTGTTCATTTGGTTGAAGAAGCTAAACTTGGCTGACCAGAACATTATTAATTGATGTATCCAATTCAGAGGTACAATGATATTAATTTTATTTTCATTTCTGAATTTAATTTTATTAAATTATTGCATAATTTTTTTATATGTTTCTTATTCTTTTCATTAGGTACATATGTCATATGAAATCATATATGATGAATAAATATCAACCAAAAGGCTCTATTGCTAAAGGTTACATATCCAAAGTGTGATTGACCTTGTATTTAATGTATTTGGATGGGATTGAAAATAGATTCAATCATGTTTAATGTTTTGATGATATCTCCACTATTTTTCATTTTGAAAACTAGTTATCAATATTTCCAATTATTGGATAACCAATTATAAAGGGGTAAAATTTTACACTGAATGAATTGGAGTTTCTATAAGCACATAGATATATACTGCTTAGTAGTCTTATTACAGATCCATTTATTAAAGAATTGCGATGTCAAACAAATAAGTGATTAACGGTTAGATATTGAAATGATATGGAATTAAAAAAAGATGTTAATAAGTAGATTATCAAATGGATCACCCATTTGGTAAGTATATACTCAGATTAGTATTATTAACATGTAGTTATTTTGTTTATGTTAAAAATAAAACATTATATACATTTTTCTAGATAATGAATGTTGAAAATTAAGCTGAAATATCAAATTCATTTAAGTTTTTTTTTTGGCTTAATGACCTTTAAGAAAGTCTAAGATATTCGATGCCTACAATATTCATGGATTTAGGTTTCATACATTTTATCCGGATGAAGAATTAAAAACTCAATATTGTGGTGTATTTACACTTATAGAGGAGGGATATTATGGGAATTTCGATGATATAATTGAATTAATCTATAATGGTTAGTTTTTGATTGTCTTATTCAAATGAAAGTGGGTTAATATTGATATAAGTATAATGATTGATTCATTAAATTTTAATTATATCAGCTTCTCTCTATTTATCCATACCAATGAGCCTATATAGAATGATCCATTTATCTTGGATTCCTTAGTGAAGATAGTTTATTATGTGGATGATGAAATACATCAAGGTTAGAGGTTTTTTTACACTTAATGTAGAGAGACTTATATGATATGAGTGATGAAGATCAATTGGTACTTTGTGATAGTGAACCTAATCAACCATAAAACATTAAAGAATTTTTTAATGACAATATGGAAAAAATAGAACTTGCAATAGAGAGAGAAAATCAAGCACTCGTCACAATGGAGGTTTATAATTATGAAGATAATAAAGATGAATATAATTGAATTAATATCTTGGTAGTGGAAATATATTACAATTTATCATTGATAAGTGTTTCATACATATATACATTGTTCTAGTATTTCTTTTTACATTTGTAAAAATTTATTAGTTTTTAATTTTCTATAAATTAAATATATCTAAACCAATTGAATTTCAAGAATGCTGAGAACAAATAAATTTCAAAATCCTAGCTGGTTATCATCTCGGAGCACACTACAACTACCATCAGCTTCAGTGGATCTGAGTGATTTGGTTGTACTTGAGACTCCCAGAGAGCCAGCCATTCCTCAGATGTTTTCAGCATCCCACCATCCAATTCACCTCCAGTTATGGTGCAGTTGTTCATCCCTTCATCTAGTGGATATCAGTGAGTTACTAATAGTGGTATGTATGTAATTGTTAAAAAATTAAATATTTTATTAATTATTTAATTAATTTTTCAAATGGATAAAATTAAAAATAAAAGATATATAAATATGAACATGAAAGATGTATGAGACCTGAAGGAATTCAATATTATCATTCCATTTGATGAGTTGGGGGTGCCTACTGATAATTTTTCCAGAATCTATGGGACGATTATTAGGCATCTTATTTGTGATACAATGAGCATTCTCATTAATTATAAATATTGGAGGCATATTCCTACAACTTGTAAAATTGAGGTTTTTGATACATAATTAAAGGAATTTAATTTAATATTCATTGATAAATAATCTACTTGACATGAATAAAATTTTGTAATATACGTATACAGTGTTATGTTTTTATTTGTAGATGTTTTTTCATTTGGATGTCCTAGTCTCTATTTCACGCCCATGCACTATGAAAAAATTAGTAATGAAATGGTGATATTTTAAATGAATATTATGACATGAGTATAATGAAATATCTTTGAGATCATGATAGATGTATGAGAAAGTGTGTGAATGAATTTCTCATGTGAAATGGAATTCGTTTGTTGATATTAACAGAGATGCATCTCATGAGGTAATTGCATATTTTAGAGTATCGTAATAACATAAAGAAAATAAAATTATAATTTTTGTTAATGTTGCTATTTTTTTGTAAGAATTATTGAAAAAAAACTATGAATCATGAGAAATAATTCATTTTTCACATCAGTGAGTCATAGAGTTTTTTTAGAAAAATAATAATTTTAGTTTTTATTTTATTCATTATTATTTAAATCATTTTATTATAAGTTAAATTTTTTCTAACATGTTTATATTTTTTATAAAGGCTAATGAATTAGGTTTCTATGTTGGCCATACATAGATGTGGTTTAATGTGCATAGGGAATCTGATATCAGTTTTGTAAATGACCATACCAAAGATGTTCGAGAAATTATTTTTCATTATCATTTCATGTTATTTAATTACTATAAAAAAATAATAATGAAAAATATATTATATCAAAAAAAACCCTTAAACCCAATTAAATAGGGATGAATACATGAATAAAATTATGGAAATTTAGCATCGTTTGATACATCTATCCAACCCCAATTAATTGGGTTTAAGGCTTATATGTTGTTATAATTTATTTTTCAATATTATGTTTTTATAGTAATAAAATAACAATACATAGTAATAAAAAATTTATTAATTAGATAATATTATGAAGTTAAAATATTTTAAAAATTAACTGTTAATATTTTTGTTTTAACAGGTTCAAATTCAAGAAATATGGGATGTGAACCCTTCAATATCATCAACATTTTCCTAGAACGATGAAGTTCTAATTTTTTTAGGGAAGAAGAATCCCAGACATGTACAAGAGATGGGTTCTGGAACTATGCCATTAGTTGTCTTTGGTAGGGATTAATCATCAGTTACAACTACACCTAGTGGGGGTTTGAGTATCGATATTTATAGGGAATCACAAAGACAAATTGCAAGGTAGAAAGGAAAAGTGCGAGAATTTGACTCTTATAGGAAAACATAGGATCAATGGTGAGTGAAAATGGAAAATGATTTAGTTCTTATTTTTCAATGGATTACAAGAATGATACCCAATGAAATTTCTAGCCTTATTGCTTATCCTATCAAGGTAAATTCTAAATTTCATAGATCATTCACACATTTTCAAATAACACATACAACTTCCTTAAATAAAACTAAAATGACACTTTTATATTGAAAACATGCACTTCGTGTCATACTGACAACATCTTGTGCCGGATTGATGTGTGTTTGATTCCTACAGATAAAAAAAATTATATATTGTAATCCTTAAGTTTGAAAATAATTCAAGATCATTTTCTCAGATTTGACATAGTAAATAGTTTGTAATGGTATCAAAGCCTTAAAAAACAAGTGTGTGTAGGGGAGGGGGTAAAAAATAGTAATTAGCTTCCATATCAACATAAAACGAGAGGAAAATGACTGTGGATTGAATTTTGAAATATAGGAATAGATGACACATCATTTCGAGTTATTGTTTACCTGAGATGCGTGTAAATATAATTTTAGTGTTTTAAAACACCAAAACATGTGTGTAATGGTTCAAAAAATAAAAAACGATATCATATTGACATGAAATCATGAGAAAACCACCATTGAATTATTTTTGACATGTACTCATATAAAAAATATCAATTAGACTTGTGGTGTTGTCAAAATGCCTCAGTAAATAATTTTTAAAGGTAATAAATCTTTTAAAAACACAAGATAGTGGGTAAAAATTAGAAAAATGATGTTGGATTTCCATGAATTTAAAGGAAAATAACTATGGATATTTTTTGAAATGTAGGAATAGATGACACGTCATTTTGAGTTATAGTTTACCTGAAATGCGTGTAAATGTATTTTTAGTCTTTTAAAATGCCAATACTTGTGTGTAATGGTTCAAACCATAGAAAACGATATCATATTGACATAAAATCAGGAGAAAATCACCATTGAAATATTTTTTACATGTACTCAAATAAAAAATGTCAATTGGACTTTCGGTGCATTCAAAATTCCTTAGTAAATAGTTTTTAAAGGTACTCAATCTTTTAAAAATGCATGATAGGGGGGAAAATTAGAGAAATGATGTTAAATTTACATAAATTTTGAGGAAAATAACCATGGTTTTTTTATGAAATGTAGGAACCAACAACATGTTATTCCAAGTTACAGTTTTCCAGGGATTCCTGTAAATTCATTTTTAGTGATTCAAACAACTAAAACATGTGTATAATATTCCAAACCAAAGAAAAAACCTTAGATTGACTTGAAATCATAAGAAAACCACTATTGAATTATTTTTTACACATAATCATAGACAAAAAAACATTCTGACGTGAGGTGTGTTTGGAATGACTTAGTAAATAGATCTTAAAGGTTTCAAAGCCTCTAAAAATGTATGTCGGGGTGTCACAACTAGATAAATTTCATCATATTTATATAATACTATATAGGAAAAAATTGTTTATTGATTTTTGAAATGTAGTACCCGATGATATGTAATTATGTGTTACAAATTTTTTGGAATGTTCATAAGTGGATTTTTAGTGTTTTAAACCACTTAAACATGCATGTAACAATAAAAACAATATAAAAAGACCTCAGATTGACATGAAGTCATGAAAAAACAATTGTTTAGTTATTTCTGATGTTTATTCATAGATAACACATCAATCTGATATGTAGTGTGGTCAAAATAGATGGTAAATTGTTTTTAAAGGTCCCAATGCCTTTAAAAATGTGTGTCAGAGGGTCAAAACCAGGAAAACATTGTCAAATTCCCATGAAATTATATAAAAATAACTACAGATTAATTTTTGAAATGTAGGAACTAATAACATGTCATTATGATTTATGGTTTTCCTAGGATGCCTATAAACACATTTTTAGTGTTTTAAAAGAGTAAAAGAAGAATATAATGGTGACAACCATAGAAAAATAAATCATATTGATGTCAAATAATGCTAAATTAGCTATTGAGTTATTTTTGAAATTTATGCATAGAAAACACATCAATCTAACAAGTGGAGTGGTTGGAATGACTCGCTAAACGATTTTTAAAGATATTGAAGCCTTTAAAAACATGTATATGGGGGTAAAAACTAGGAAAACATCAGTATATTTCTAGGAAATAAAAGTAAAACAACCATAGATTTATTTTTGAAATGTTGTAACAAACAAAACATCATTCCGAGTTATTATTTTCCCAGGATGCCTTTAAATGTGTTTTTTGTGTTCTAAAACACTAAAATGTGTGTGTAACTTTCAGAAAAAGAGAAAATGACCTCATATTAACGTGAATTCAAGGTAAATATACGAATTAGTTATTTTTGACATGTACTCACTAACAAGACATCAATATGATCTGCGATGTAGTTGGAACGGCTCAGTAAACTATTTTTAAAGGTAACAACGCCTTTAAAAACATGTGGTGGGGGTTCGAAACCAGGAAAAATCATTTGATTGCCATGAAATCATAATTCAATAATCAAAGGTGGATTTTTTTAAATCTATTAATAGATGAGATGTAATTTTGGGTTACGGTTTTATTAGGATTCCCATAAATTCATTTTTAGTATTTTAAAACACTAAAACATGCAACAGTCTATGCCATAGAAAAAAAAATCAGATTTATTTCAAATCATGGGACAACCACCACTGTGTAATTTTTTAAGTGTATGCGTAATGTCAATCTGATGTGAAGTATGGTAAGAATGGCTTGATAAATAGTTTTTAAAGGTACTGAATCCTTTAAAAACATGTTTTGGGGGGTCAAAACCAGGAAAATTTTGTCATATTTCTATGAAATCATAGAAAATTTACCATAGATTTATTTTTGAAATGTAGGAACCGATATAACATCATTTTAAGCTACTATTTTTCTGGGATGCCTTTAAATGGATTTTTAGGGTTTTAAAACACATAAATGTGTGTGTAATGGTAAAAACCATAGAAAATTAATCCATATTGACATGAAATCATGGTAAAACCACTGTTGAGTTATTTTTTATGTATACACATTGACAACATGTTAATCTGACAAGTGGTGTGGTCAGAATGGCTTAATAAATAGTTTTTTAAAGGTATCAAAGCCTTTAAAAATTTTTGATGGAGGGTCAAAACAAGGAAAAAATCAACAAATTACCATGAAATAAAAGTAAAACTACTATATATTGATTTTTGAAATCAAAAAAATGACGACACATCATTTCAAGTTACAGTTTTCCAAAGATAACTGTAAACACGTTTATTTGTGTTTTAAAACACTAAAACATGCATGTAATGGTCAAAACCATAGAAAACGACTTAATATTGACATTAAATCATGGTACATCTATATTTTAGTTATTTTTTATGATTACACATAGAAAAACATCAGTATAACGTGTAGTGTGATCAGAATGGATTGGTAAATAGATTTTAAAGGAACTGAAGCCTTTAAAAACATGAATTAGGGGTCAAAACCAAGATAGCATCATATAATTTCTATTAAATCATAGTAAAATGACCAAATATTTATTTTTTAAATTTAATAATTGATGACACATCATTTTTACTTATGGTTTGCCTATGATTCCTATAAGATGTTTTTAGTGTTTTAAAAAACTAAAATCCGTATGTTATAGTCAAAACCATAGAAAATGACTACAGATTAATGTGAAATCATGGCAAAACCACCATTAAGTTATTTTGGACCTATAATTGTAGAAAAGATGTCAATCCGGTGAGTTTTGTGGTCAAAATGCATCGATAAATAGTTTTTAAATGTATCAAAGCCCTTAAAAACATGTATTGGGGGTCAAAACTAAGTAAACAACCTAAGATTAACATAAAATCAGAATAAAATGACAATATATTTATTTTTGAAATTTAGGAATCGAAGTAACGTCATTTCAAGTTAGGTTCTTTCTATGATGCCCACAAATATGTTTTTAGTGTTTTAAAACACAAAAAGGTGTAGGTAACCATAAAAATCATATAAAATAACCTCAAATTGATGTGAAATCAAGGGAAAAACACCATTGTGTTATTTGTTATTTTTATGTGTAGAAGACACATCAATTTGACATGTAGTGTGGTCACAATGGCTCAGAAAATACTTTTTAAAGGAATTTAAGCCTTTAAAAGCATGCATCGGGGGGGGGGGGTTAAGACGTGGAAAACATCATCGGATTGCAATGAAATTAGTGGATAATGACTATATATTGGTTTTTGAAATTTATGAATTAAAAACACATTAATCAGATTTATGGTTTTCCTAGGATTCCCATAAATACATCTTTAGTGTTTTAAAACACTAAAACTTGCATGTAATGGTAAAAACCATAGAAAAAACTCTCATATTTACATCAAACCATGGAACAACAACCATTAATTTAGTTTTTAAATATAGTATATGCTTTTATATCAAATTCTTTAAAAAAATTAAGTAAAATTTAAGCACATTACATATAGATTTAAAAATCAATTAGAATTGTATATACTTATCCCTTTTTAGTTTCACGTGTTGAATCAAATTTTAAATAGTAAAATTTATGATTTCAAAGTGTTTTTCATGGTATATTATTTGTTTTCTGTTAAAATGTCTTATGATTGATTAGAAAAATAACAAATTTTAGGTGCAACATTATAAATATATTCCATTTCATTTCACTTTTTCATTTCTTTTCTTAAATGTTATGGTTTTTATAGTAGGTGATATATGTTAACCGAAGGAAAGAGGTTGACCATTCGATTAAATACATAATTTATAAGGTAGTGGTAATGATTGTTATTTTCATTGGTATGTCTAAATTTTATCATTGATTCTATTCTAATTTTGATTTATTATGTTTAGTTTTAATTTCATTCATTTTTATTACAATTGATGAGATTATGTGGTATGTTTCAATTGATGAGATGATGTGGAGGTAGAAGGATGAAACATAGGTCATGGGGTTGGAATATATTTGGCATGGGTTATTTTTGGACATATTTTATATGTATATATTGATAATTAAGGTATGGGTTGACTGATGTAATCGGTTGACTGAGGTTATGATGACTATGAATGTATATGTGTATAACTATGGATGTATCTTGTATGATGTACGTATGATGGGTTTATTGTGCAATTATGTTTTAGTTTATTACATGTCAATGTTTTTATATTTATATTTTACTATTAAATATTTATAAAAAGTATATTTTTTTAAAATATTGAGAGGTGATTTTTAAGAACAACTGTTAAAAAAATGAATTTGAATCATATTTAACAGTGGTAAATATTAACTACCAATAAACCTAACTTCCACTGACATATTTATCGGTTGTTAGGTTCATATTATCTATTATATTATCAGGTTTTTTTTATCAAAATCAACGTTAAATAAAATGAAAGTCATTGCTAAATTCTAAAAAAAAAATCACATAAAAACCAGTGCTAAATGAATCAAACTACTGTGAAATGACTAGTGAACATGCAATGCAGGGAGATTTTAGTAGACACAGCTAAATAATTAGGCAAAGTTTTAACCTACTTCCAATAGAACAAAAAACAAGTACAAAGAACGATATTTTTGGTAGTATGGTATCTTTTTTAATGGTTTTTGTAATGCCTTCACCTGAAATGTCAGGTTCGAACCGGAGTGCTATAAGACCACATGTATGCCTCCCCGCAAACAAGAGGTTTCTGACTAGCAGTGAGGGTCTAAGTCCATCAGTGGGGAGACTATACCCATAGTTTCATGTCATGATACAAATTATACATAATAAACAACATAATAGAAACTAGAGTAATTATGTGGAAACATAAATAGGAGACACATGTCATCCAATAATAAATGGGATTCTGAAGTGGAAATCCATACTAGAGTAATAATAGGCAGATATATAAATAAAAAAACATCACGGTCCTCCAGAGTCCATCTCAATATACTACCATCTCCATTCTCATTTTCTTATCCAGCAGCCACATGTCCATGTTCCTTATTGAAATCCCTAAATATAACGTCTGAATGTGCATAAATATTTTTATGCAAGGTGTGAGTAATAAAATTCAGTAGGACACCAATAATTCATCCTTAAAAAGTGTCAAAATGATTTAATGGTGTATTCGGTGATAATAATAAATGAAAAATAAATCATAATATCTAAAATAACATAATGAGTGGTTGTGCGTTAACGAAGCTGCTACAACCCCTGACTGTACTTTATTTAACTCCATGATGAATGGAAAGTCAATATATCGAATGTAATCAACATATTTCCATGAGATTAGTGATCATACTTCTTGTAATTGTGTGTACGTACTACTCGACATCCACTAAGATCAAACATTAGACTTCTGCTCCCACATCTCCTCTTGGATCTATCCATACTGCCACAGGATCTAGAAAAGTGGCACCTTATGATGGTTCCGGGAGTAGTGGAATCATGTTGTGGTGGGAAATATATTAAAATTTATTTTAATGTTTATTTTCTCAAAACCAAGAGTGAGGAGCTTGAACATAAAATTTTTAATTAATTTATTTAATGTCAAAAAATGATTACCTTATCTTAGGAATATTTCTTCATTAATGATGTTAATAATAGGAAATTTACCTTTCATATTTCATTCATTGTTCTATGAGGATGCAAGAAAAGAATCCCTGTAGCGGATATCCACACATGCTCTGTTGATATTCGATAAATGTTAAACGATCTATATGTGCCAGTGTGTGGAATAAAATGACTTTCGTTGTTCATTCATGATCAATAATTCTTTAATATTGAACAAATATCTCAAACATTTATTTTTCTTGAGAGGGAGAGAAATAGAGGAGATGAAAGAAAATTCATTATTTGAAACAATTGCATATTTTTAATTACCTTCACAATAGCCATAACATGCTATTTATTGAGGTAGATTTTAGGTTAGGATATTTTTTTATTGCATTCTAGCCCTTAAAAAATACTAAAACCTTTAATAAACCTAATTCCATATAATAATAATAATATTATTATTATTCTATGGTGCGCTCCAACTTGAGCATCGAAAAATATTATCTAACCATAGTTTTAATTAATATTTTTTATTAGAAATGGTCTTGGTCAATTCAAACTCTTCTTTTATTTATTACACACCTAAATATATTTTTAATTTAAATATTCAGTAATCAATATATATTTTTGATCAATAAAACATGAATAAAATTACACCTCAGTCTTGATAATAATATTTATTCAATTAATTAAATTCAAATTGTATTTAATCATGATCATTAGAAACACTTAGTGTTTGACCCTCTAGGATTCTTTCTAATTGGAATCAAGAGGGCTTGCCTAATGTCCAAAATTACTATCTAGAAATTAGTCAAGGAACCCACAAGAAATAAATTAATTTTGAAATGATGAACACCAAAAATGAACACTCACTATATAATATAATCCCTTTATCATAATATCTCATCAAGAAGATTTCACATCCATATCACCAACCTATTTTCTTGGTACATCATTCTTTAAATATCTAAAATAAACACATTGTTACACCATGTACATAGAATTTAATGCAATGGTTCAATTTCAATAAAATGGATGAGATATCAGCTTCCATAAATATAGAAGGGATAAATCTTTCTTTAACACATTCATTATTGACATGCGATTCATGACAAGAACAATGTAACCTAACATACCATGAATTTATGTCGTCATGGTTTTCATCATTAAATCTAATTGCATGAGTTATCAAATTCATTAATGATAATTTTAAAGTCCAGGTTCCATTACACATGCTCGCATATAGGAATATCTGATGAGACCAAAACATGTGGAATTCCTACCAGTGATTCATTCTCATATTCTCCCATATTCGTGATTACCATGTGAGAACTTCATGATACTAAGACTCATCCACTTATGACTTCTCTCACTTAATAGTCTATGAACTATATGTCCCATCATAGTACGTTATCCAAGAGAAGATCATTTTTTAAGAATATCATCATAACACTTCAAGGTTCTCAATATAAAAGAGAATTTCTATGACCTTATCAATGTGACAAATACTCTAGTACATTATTACATTAGAGTCTTACAGAAAAATAGAAAATATGTAATAATATGTTTTATTAATATTCAATATATTGAACATACTTGTAATTAAAGTACAAATAGCTAATCCTAGGACACCATCTCCAAGAAACTCCCATGAGGACTAGATCCAACTACCTAAAACTTTTAGTCCAATTGAACTCACATAATAATCATATGAATGGTGAGTCATGATTTTAGTCAAGGGGTATGATATATTTTCTTCTTATGAAATACTTCTCACTAAAACCTCACCTCTCTTAAAAAATCCATCAAGAGATGATACTTACAAAGTACATGCTTCGTTCGTTGATGTGTAATTGGCTGTTTTACGAGAGACACCACTACAATATTATTACAACAGAGTGTAAAAGGATATTTACTATTATATACCAATTCATGATCTTGGATGATTTTTTGCATCCATAATGCTTATTTAGCTACCTCTGAAGTCACAATATACATGGACTCTACTATAAAATATATGACCATAGCCTTTTTGAGATCTTCTAGCTCTCAATACCTCCATACAAAGTCAATATGTATCTCTTTTGTGACTTCATGTCATCATGATAAGTTTGAAAACTATAATCTCAATATATTTTGATGACTGGTTCCCCATATCCTCAATAAACTATGATAATATCCTCAGTACACATCAAATAATTAAAGATACTCTTACTGCCATCTAATAGAGGTAAAATGGATCATCTTGATATCTTATAACTGCACATGATGCATAGGAAGAATCTATCCTATTACATATAATAATATACTTGAATGACCCAATCATTGAGGAATATGAAATCCATTCCATTCTATTTATTTCCCCATGAATCTGAGGAAATATTTTTCTAGAAGGATGAATGCCATGTGACATTGGAAACAATACCCTCTTGGATTTTTCCATACCAAATATCTTAAGTATCTTATCAATGTATGTACTTTGAATTAGGCCGAGAAACTTCTTGGATATATCATGGTAGATCTTGATTTGAAATATATATGACGTCTCACCCAAGTCCTTCATAGAGAAGCATTTATTCAGCCACATCATAAAAAACTGTAAGACTGGTATTTGATTTCCTATAAGTAATATGTCATCCACATATACTATTAAGAAAATGAATGCAATCCCACTAAATATTTTTTAGACACAAGGATCACACTCATTCTTTATGAAACTACATTCTATTATAGATTCATAAAAATGAATGTTCTATGTACTAGATAATTGATTTAATCCACAAATGGATTATTTTTCAATTTGTATATATTTTATTCCTTTGAGTCACAAACCCTTCAGGTTGTTTTATATCAACATCTTCCTGATTGTTCCCATTATGTAATGCAGTTTTGACATCCATTTCTTAAATATCATACTCACGGTAAGCCTCAATGTCAAGTATAATTCTGATGGGTCTCAACATTACAACTGCTATAAAGGTTATATCTCAGTTAATTTCTTGATGACATTTCAATCCATTTACAACTATTCATAACTTATAGGTACTAAATTTTCCTTCAATGTCTAGTTTTTTTTTGAATACCCACTTCCAACCAATGTGTATTAAATCCATTGTAGGATCTACCAAAATATAGACTTGATTTTGGTAGATGGAATCCATTTTAGAATTGATGGATTATTTTCACTTGGCAACATCTGTGCCACTTACTTCTTCCTTTTATGTTATAGTATCATTATTATAAACTAATAATTAGTCACTATCCTTGGTGACAAGAAAACCATACCATTCTGGTTCTCTAACATCTCTTGTACTCCCACACAACAATTGTGTCTCTAGAATAGTTTCTTCTTAAATGGGGATTTATAGAACCTATTCTTATGACAGGTCTTATGTACCTTGAGTCTCAACATCATCTAATTCTATCTCCATCCAATTATCAATTTTAGAGATGTTTTCCCTCTCAAGGAATCTGGAATTTCTTTCCACTATTACTTTTTTTCTAAGGGTTCATATTGGTAATATCCCATTGTTTCTTTGAGTTATCCTATAAAGTCACATTCTACACATCAAAGATAATGTTTCTTTATAAAATAGGCCTTAAAAAAACTTTCAAAACCAAAAAATGAAAGAATGTGAACATAGGGTTCATTCCATTTCATAAATGGTATGGTATACTGAATAACCTTGGTAATGTTTTTTTTAAAAAGTTTTGTATTTGTAAAAAACCAATCTTTTGAAAAATAATGTATTTTGAAAAACTGGTGATAGTTTCTAAATTTTCAAACCTAAAAATAAATAGGGATAAAAGTTTTGTTTTATAGAAAGTTGTTTTCAAGATACAGATGATCAGACTGAGTAGCACCAAACACAAAGTATCAAACGGTGTAGCACCGATCAGATAAGTTGTTAGAATAATAAAGTTGTTGATCAGACACATCATTGGTATTAGATACATTAGCACGAAGTTCATGTTTCATTGGACTTAGTGTTGGTTATAAAGTCAGATTGTTGTTGAAGAGTTTGAATGAAGATAGTGATGTTAGGAGTTATAAAGTTTTAAACTTTGTAACCTTCTGTCTGACGATGATTTTCTAATATTTAATTCTCAAATATCATA
Organism: Viscum album; assembly: GCA_963277665.1. Classification (NCBI taxonomy): domain Eukaryota; kingdom Viridiplantae; phylum Streptophyta; class Magnoliopsida; order Santalales; family Viscaceae; genus Viscum; species Viscum album. The sequence continues at coordinate 953,609,681 of OY728148.1, forward strand.
AATTGTCTATAACATTTTTGATACAATACAATGAAGAAAAGGGGGAGAATAGGTGAAACCATTCATATTATATTTTGGTTGAAATGAAACAAGGTTTTGAAAGTAATAGAATTCATAATAATTTTCTATGTATGTTAGAAGGTGCTTTTCCAATATTGATGTTATCATAAATCATGAAAACTATCATTATAAAAGATTTTGAAGAAATGGAGGAATTATAAATATTTTCATAGATATAGGAATCAATAAAATTTTTGCATCGGATCCAGATGTACTGAGAAAATCAGCATTTAGAAGTATGAATGAGTTATATATAGTGAGGTTTGAATAATTTCAATGTTGCAGAATTTAGTTTCCATTGTAATGAGAATTCCATCGTTATGAGGATTCTATCATACTAAAGCTAAGGATGTTCCATCAGAATAACTATGAAGGGGAAATTAAATTACAATGAATTTGAGGTGGAAATTCAATCATAATGACTTTGAGAAGGAAATTAAATCACGATTTCCATTAAGAAAAAATGTCAATTAGACTAACTCTAAGAAAAAATTCAACGAGACTAACTCTGATGAGGAAAGTCAATTCAGAATGAGATGAGGAAGTTCCATCATAATGAGTTGAGGAAGTTCCATCCTAATTAGCTAAGTAAGTTACATCATAATGTTCTAATGAAGTTCCATCATACCAAAGACACTTTAGGAAGTCTAATAATAAGAATTACAAATAAGACTCAATAAGATTTCAACAGAGTTGTGAAGAGTTTAAGTGGTCAAAATTCAAATTCAAATATGCGGAGATCTTGATGTTTTTTAATTTAATTAAGTAGGAAAAGTTTTCCAATTTCCTTCCTTTGTCTTTCTGGGATTCCTATTAATAGAATCACAATACATTCATACGTTACATATTTTTTATGTGATTGGAAAAGGTGGAGCACTGTAGAATTCATGTCAATGTTGTCATTTTGGACTGAGACCTCATAATAATGTTGGACATCATAATGTTTTTTTACCAAACTAATGAATATATGACTAACAATTTTAGAAGAGTTTGAGTAATATATATTGATAATGAGTTCATCATAATGTTTGCATTAGAATAAATTCATTGGAGTAAATCCATTGAACCCATCCCTATCGGAATGAGAGAATCAGGCCTTGCCACATTGGACTGAGGTTTCCAGATAGAGTATTTGTGGAGAAGTTTCAAGAGAGTCTTTATTATTTTATTTTGGCTCAATTGTTTGTAATGAAATTTGTAAGGTGATGGAAGTTAGTATAATAATTTCTAGTTAGACATAGAAGCTATCTAACGTGAGTTGGAACGAGCTGTATTCACTTATTCATTATAGTGAATATATATAGACCCATAGGGGTGGCTATGTAAAGGACGTAGGATCTCACACCAAGGAAAAATCTTTAAATATTACGTGATTTACTTGATTTCCTTAATTTACATGCATTGGTATTTACTAAAAGAAAATAAGGATATAAACTTTAACAGGTATCAGGGGTTATGTTTTTTAAAAGTATTGCAACATATAAAAGTGACCAACTGCCTCAACACCTTCTAATTTGTTATTTAATCCATTGAAACTTTAATTTGTTTCATTAGGAAGGTTCCCAAATTTAATCCTTACCGTGGATAATATAAATTCTATAAATAGTAGAGGACATTTATTGGAAAAAATTATTATGGATTGAAAAATTAGATGATTCTTTTTCTACTATATTTTGTCCTAGAAGTTGTTGTTGCTACTGAAATTGGCTTTACACCTATTAAGAAATATTCTTTTATGTTTTATACTAATAAAATATATATAGGAGTTGATGGAAAGGGATAAAATTCTATTCTTGTGTCCTTATCAAGAAAATTGTTATAAGAAGGTGATGGGTTTCAAAACTTCAAAGAGTATGTGGGATAAGATGGAAAGTATATTCAATGGGAATACTAAGGTGAAGGAAGAAATGATAGAAATTAGTTATAGTATGTATGAAGACATAAGAATGAGAGATGAAGAATCTATTGATGAATACTTTATGAGAGTAAATGAAATTGTTTGTGTAAGATCCCTACCTTTCCTGAAGATGAATAGAGATTAATTTCAGGTATTTATTTTTTTCTTGTTTGAGAATACTTGTGTTGGGTTTTAACTTGGTGTGTGTTTAGGTGAAAATTTGAGAAATATGTAAGGGAGAAGATAAATTAATGTTTGGGGCATGGTTTTCCATAACCAGGTGCCCCAACCCATCCAACTGTGCAACATTGGACAGAGGAATTTCATGGTTAGCGCACGGCTTTTAAAACCATGCACCCTATTAGGAGAAACTGTGCACCCCCATAGTAGAGGCGCATGGTTAGGCCCATAGTTAGGGGAAATCATTCACCCTTTCCCAACTAATCATGCAGTACCTTATAAATAACTCAAAAATTATATTTTTAATCACTCAAACCCCCATTTAAACATGTATTTGAATCTTATTCGACCCAAGATTATATTTCATCATTTTGGAGCCTATGATATGGATTAAACATCTTCATGACCTCCATTATTTGTGATTCAAAGACTATATCAAATATCTGAACCCTTCTTAGTAAGAGGATCTCAAATCACTTAGTTTCTCATTCCTTCTTCCTTCTTCTCTTATTTTAGATAGGGTTTGTTATTCTTATTTTGATTGGATATATACCCTGTTTTTTTGATCTAGATATATTATTGTAGATATATATATATATATATATTTAAGATATCTTTATTTGTTCAATCTTGAATTTGGGTTTTAGATACAGATCTTGTTCTATGTTGTTGTGTTGCTCAAATTTTGGGGATTTCTGTTTGACGACCGCTTGTCAATGAATTGAATTAGTTGGTCTATAATCCGAATCCCAAAGTCTTTATTTAAATTATGTATATGTTATTTTATAATTTCTATTAGATTTTCGGAAATTGTGTTCTTGACTGAATTAATTAATTTGGTGAATTAATTAATTAAGTAAATGTGAAATTGGGGATTTCAGAAATTATAATTAATAGTAGAATTAATTGTGAGATATTGAGATTTGAGGATTTAAATATTTAATTTTGTGATTAATTATGATGTATTGAGGTTGTTATTGACTTAATTAATTGTGGAATTAATAATGAAATTTTGAGTTTGTGGATATTGATTAATTAATAGAAGAATTAATTTATGTGAATGATATACTCAATTAATTGGGGAATTAATTAAGGTTATTTAATTCATAAACTAATATCTGAATTATTAATGAAATTTGTGGGGTTAGTTAATTGTTTAATTGACTAATTTAATTTATGTTATTAATTAATTGTAGAATTAATTAATATACATGATCTGGTTAATTAATTTTTGAATTAATTAATGTTATTTATGTGATTAGTTAATTATTGAATTAAATAATGGAATATTTGTGTTTAAATAATTATTGAATTAGTAATGGAATTGATTTGGATGTTTAACTATTGAATTAATTATGTGTAATGAATGCTAACATGGCAATTTATTTTATAATTAAATAATGGGAACATGTTCATTCTAATGTGTAAGTTATGAATGGTAACATGGTTATTTAGTTATGAAATAAATAATGGGAACATGATCATTATAATGTGTAAGGTATGAATGATAACATGGTAATTTAGCTGTGAATTAAATAATGGGAACATGGTCATTCTATTGTGTGATGTATGAATGGTAACATGGGAATTCAGGTATGAATTAGATAATGGTATCAATGACATTATGATATAAGATATTCCTTGGACATACATCAGGACCCAGTATGAGTCAAAGTAGGTATTGAATGGTAAAAATGGAATTATGATATATTAAATCCATTAGACATACATCAGGCTTCAAAATGAGCCAAAGCAAGCATTAAGGTATGAGTTTTTATGAGAGTTCGGAGGTTTATGTTGTTAAATAAAGAATATTAGATAATGTGATAACCATTTACTTATGAATTGTAATTATGTATTTATAGAACTACATACACTTTCTATTAACTATATATTGCTTTATACACCATTGGTGGTGGCCTACTGAGCTGTACTCATACCCTACTCGAGATGCCTTATTGGTACCCAAATAGACTTTGTGTTTTTTGGATACGTTAATGGAATAATCTCATTACTATTTGGATGATATGGGATTGATCATGGATGTGGGAACTAGAAATGATTCAAGACCCAATTAGGGGTGTCATCAGTGAATTTATTTTGTGTTTAATTTTAGACACTTGACATGTACATTGGAATGGCATATTTTCTTTTTTAGTTTTGATATTGTATTTCAACTTTTAGCCATCTCATGATACCAGTTATTTCAGGTTATGATTACATGTTATTTAGTTTGTGTTTCTTATTTTCTTCTAGTATATTTAATCTAATAAAAGGGGGTATAGTCTCCCCATTATCGATATTTCAGACCCTCACTGCTATTAGGTACCATCTAGCTTATGGGGAGGCACACCTGGGGTCATGTGACTAACCGACTCGAGGCACCGATGTGTGGCACCTAGGTCAGGACATTAAAAAGTGGTATCAGAGTCCATTTTTCTTTTCTTTTTTATTTTTTATTATTATTTGGTAATGGTAGACATGAAACTAGAATGAGTCGGGCATTGGTTGTGATCTCAGGCGTGGGAGTAGCTAACCCACGTATGGGGGAGAACCCAAGTACCTATGGTGCGATTGTTGTTATTCTTATTTGCTGTTATAGTTGAATATTATTTCAACATGGGAGACACACTTGTTGTGTGTTCTGATTGTTGATGTTAATTTTTTCCGATTTTTGACTCGTGGACCAGTATGGCACAATATTTGTGTTACATGCATCATTATAGGAACTTAGGGTTATTGTGACATGCTTCATTTTAGGCACACATAGAAAAATGGGTTATGGGAAAGTTATTGAACATGAACTGTTTTTCCTTGCTTGTGAAATTGAAATGAAAATGGCACCTAACATGAAATTGAGATAGATTTTAGAATGATGTAAGATGAGAATAAATGGGTTTATAAATGAGAAACGTGAATAATTATATTGTGTTTACCCTTGTAATCTACGACAAAGTAGTAAGACTATTAAGGGTAGTGATAACAACTTAGTTTTGACTATGTGGAAGGGTTTGGGGAAATGACTTGTTATGGAATATTGTATTTTACCTTAAATGTATTAATTTTGTAAAAGGTTTCTTAAGGTACCTATTTGTACTGGTATAGATATTTATCTATTAAGGCACTTATTAAGAGGATAACATGAGTATATGACCAGATATGATCTACCAGTAGTCGGATCTAAGGAATCAATTGTGTCAAGTGAGGAATTTATGGAGCAGTTCCATGAAAACATTTCCCACTTCATGAAATTCATGGGAAGAGACCCAGGGTGGGTTGTGAAGAGTATGTTTGATCTAAAAATGGAGTGAGAAATTCAACAACCTCCTACTTTTATTTTAGAGGGTGGACCTGAGAGAGATGATTTTTGGGTTTAGTCCTTCATGACTATAATTGACCACTTTGAGACTCCTTTAGATAGGATGGTCATGTTGGATTCTTACATGGTATGAGGATAAGTGAGTCATTGGTGGTATGTTCAGGCGTGGACTGTATAGGCTAATGGTATGTTATGGAAGGAACTGTTGGATACGTTTCTAGAGAACTTCTATCCTGAGATACTGAGGTAGAAGAGAGTAGCTGAGTTCATGAGGTTTACTTGGGGGAGTATTTATGTGATAGACTATGTTGGAAACTTTACACATTTGCCACACTTTTCTCTAGAATTGGAAATGGATGAGATAACTACAGCGAGACAGTTTTAGGATGGGCTTAAATGTGAGATTAAGTCCCAAGTTAACCATTTTCTGTTAATGGAGTTTGCTGAGGTGGTGGATAAGGATCTCGTAGATATAGGTAAACTGAAGAGGCTTCCATTGTAGGAAATGTGGTTCCCTTTGGAACATTAGAAGGTAAGACTTCTGAGAGAAGGAAGTATTACTATGAAAACATCAACCAGGGTAGTGGGAAAAATAGTGCATAAATAGAGGGATTAGTTGCATAGGACCATAATCGAGTGATCTATCACCAGTGTGGTAGACTGGGAAACTTTTGAAGATAGTTACTTCAACCACCAAAATAGTTACAGTCTTGCAGAAGTATGGTACATCTATAAAAGTTCTATAGGACCCAACGATAGATGAGTAGTAAGGGTATAGCTAGTCAGAATCTGAGTGTAGGAAGAGGATATTCTGCAACATATCATTCTTGAATGTGGAGTTCTACTGGAAAAGGTGGTAAAGGTAGTGTATGTGGAGCTTCAGGCTATGATTGCTCATATTAGTAAAGTAGTGTAGCACGGGGGACTTAGACTGCCTCACGGGGAAGTGGGTAAGACCATTGCATTCTATTCACCCTACACTTGTGGATTTCAAGCCTGGACCATTGACAGTGAGAGGTACTATTTTTATAGCTTCTATGATATCTAGTGCCTTATTTGATATCGGTGCCTATCATTCCTTTATTTCTACAAAACATGTTAATTGTTTGAGCCTATTGATGGAGTTTGTGAGTGGGGTGTTGACGAAAAACACACCTCATAGAGTTAGGTCAAGAGACATTTTATTGTGCAAGGGGTGTTCTCTTGAGGTCGAGTAGTATCGATTTCTATGTGATCATTATATCATAGACATGTCTGGATTTGAACTAATTATGGGTATGGACTAGTTAGTATCATATTATCCGCACATTGTTTTTTACCATAAAAGAGTGACCATTACATCTCATATGGGTTACAAATATATTCACTATGGAATGTGGGATATCAAGGCGTTCCGAGTAGGGCCAATTACTCATCAAATAGGAGAGATCACAAACCATGTCTCTAGTATATTTCTGGATGATGGAGGTGTAAAATGAGATGTCGTTCCACACTTAGTGGATAGGTTTTAGGATGTGTTTATTTAATATTTCTCAAGGATTCCACCTGAGAGAGATGTGTAATTAATCATTGAGCTCATACCGGGGGAAGAGATTATTTCTATTCCACCATATAGAATGGCACCGAAAGATATTCAAGAGCTTGAGACATGGCTGGAGGAGTTAGAGGATAAGGTATTTATTTATCTTAGTATGTCGGCTTGGCGTTCGCTAGTGTTGTTTACAAATAACGATGATAGGAGTTTATGCTTATGAGCTGATTACCGAAAGTTGAACAAAATGACTGTGAAGAAATATTATCCTCTCCCTCGTATCGATGACCTATTTGACTAGTTGAGGGGAGCTTGTGTGTTCTCAAAGACTGACTTGAGATTTGGGTATCTAAAACCGAGAGTTCAAACTTATGATATACAAAGTCATGAATTTAGCAGCAGGTATGGACTGTATGATTTCAGCATAATATTTCTTGGGTTGACGAACACACCAGTAATATTTATGGACTTAATGAACAAAATATTTAATATGTACCTAGATCAGTTTGGGGTAGTGTTTGTGGAAGACATATTGGTGCACTCCAAGAAACATGATTATTATGAACAACATCTTGATATCATCCTAAGTACACTAAGATAGCATTGGCTATACATACAGATATCTAAGTACAATTTTTTGGATCGATTAGGTACACTTCTTGGGTAACATCATCTCAGAGGAATGCGTGTTGGTAAATCTAAAGAAGGTTCAGATAGTGGTTTCTTGAGAGAATCCCAAGAGCATGTTTGATATCCATCTATTTCTAGTATTTTCTAAATATTTTTAGATGTTCATTCCAGACATTTACCGATTGGAAACATTGCTGAAAAGATTGACCAAAAAGGGATAAATATTTATTGGTCGTAATATTGTGATAATTCTTTCTAGGAGATGAAGATGATTTTGGAATCAGTACCAATATTGATCCTACCTGAGAAAGGTGAGAAGTACATAGTGTATTGTGACACTTCTTGGATTGTAATTGGAGTTATGTTGATGAAAGGAGATAAATTTGTGGTTTATGGGTCTTTGAAGTTGAGTCCCCATGAACCGAACTACCCTACATATGACCTCAAGTTGGCTATAATGGTTAATGTTTTAATGTGTTGGGGACATTATCTATTGGGAAATTATTTTACTGTGTATATTGATCATAAGAGATTAAAGTACATATTTTCACAGTGAGACTTGAATCATCAATAACAGAGAAGGTTTACGTATATGCAGCCATTCAATTTTGAGCCAGCATATATGCCTGGAAAGGGGAACATTGATAATGATGATTTGAGTAGGAAGACTCAAACTCAGGTGGCTTAGGAGTCTAGTATTGAGTAGAATATGATGTATTTACTGGATGAGATACACATTGTGGTTTAGGAGAGTTAGGATTATATGACTCTCGTAATAGTTTCATTGGAGAATACATTTTTGAGATAGATCTACGATAGGAAGTATGTGGATTTATAATTTTTTACCTTGAGGGAAAACCTTGAAGGTTGGGAGTCACCTTATTATTGGAGCATTGATGAGGATGAGGTCATCTATGTCAGGAATCAGGTTGTCGTACCTAAAAGAATGTGAGACAAGATGATGTGTGAGTTTCATGCCTCAAAGTGGGTGGCACATCCAGGTGTGAAAAAAATGCACCGTGAACTACAAAGATAGTTTTGATGGTTGGAAATGAAAAAGAAAATAGAAATGTTTGTGACACGATTCTACACCTATCAGTAGGTGAAGGCCTATCATTAATGACCTATAGGTTTACTACAGTCATTGGCCATTATAGACTAGAAGTGGGAAAAAGTGACCATAGACTTTGTGGTGGTTCTCCCAAGGATTCCTTAGAAGAATAATTCAATTTGGGTTATTATCGATAGACTAAAAATAGTAATGTTTGTGACACGATGCTACACCTGTCTGCACGAGGTGCCACAGAATATTGTTTCAGACAGAAAGTTGTGTTTTACTTCACGATTATTATAGGTATTGCAGAAGGTTCTTGGTATGTAGGTTTTATTGAGTATGAATTTACAGCCACTAACAAATGGGTGGTCAGGGCATACTATACATGTTCTTGAGGATATGTTGTGAGCTTGTGTTCTAAACTTCGGTGGGTCTTGGGAGAATCACCTAGAACTAGTGGATTTCACCCATAACAATATTTATTGGGAAACAATATAGATGTAACCATATGAAGCTCGTTATTGTAGGTCATTAAGACCACCACTAGTCTGGATGGAGGTAAGTGATTATAAGTTGTTGGAACCGAGTCTCGTGTAGGACACATTAGAGCATGTATTGTTGATTCAGAAATATATGGATATGACCCAAAGTAGATAGAAGACCTATTTTGATAGAAATAAATTACACCTAGTGTTTACAGGGGTTGATCATGTATTCATTTGGGTGTTTCCTAGATTCAATAACTATAGAATATAGAGATAGGGCAAGTGGGCACCCATGTTTGTTGGACCATTTGAGGTGGTGGAGAGAATCAGGCAAGTGGTATACCGATTGGATCTTCCACAGAGATAAAATGCTATGTATGACGTTTTCTAAGTGTAAAAACTAGGTTGGTATCACCCCAACCATTATAATGTGAACGATATGGATGATATTGAGATTGAGATAGATTTTTCCTTTGAAGAGCATCTAATACGTGTGTTGAATCGTAGTGAGAATGTGTTGTGGGGAAAGACGATGGTTATAGTTTGTGTATTGTGGAAACATGGAAATTTGTGGGAGGAGACACGGGAAAGGAAAGAAGATATGTGAAATCATTGTGCTAATCTTTTTGACTCAGAATCATAGAGATTCATGGGAGTGCAGATCAAGGATAAGATGTTATAAGGTGGTGGGATTGTAAGATCCCGACCTTTCCGGAAGATGACTTGGTCTTAATTTTAGGTATTTATTTTTTACTTGTTTTAGTGTAATTGGGTTGGGTTTTACCATGGGGTGTGTTTGGGTGATAATTTAAGAAAATTTAAAGGGAGAAGGGTAGTGCATAGTCGGCTCACGGTTTTCCCTAATCGTGCGCCCCTGCCCAGCAATCCATGCAACCTTGGATAAAGAGGAATTACATGGTTGACACATGGTTTGTCAATCTGCACACCCTATTATGAGAAATTATGAACCCCCATAGTAGAGGTTCACATTTAGGTACACATTTAGGAGAAACTGTGCTCCCCTACCGTACTAACCATGCAAGAATTTTTAAATCACCAAAAAATAGATTTTTAATCACCAAACCCCCTATTTAACTCCTATTTGATCCCCATTTAACCCTATATAATATTTCATGTTCTTGGAGAATCTTATATGTATGAAAAGACTTAACATCCATTTTAATTTTTTATTTTATGCCTGGATTGAAGATCTTCACACCTCCCTGTATGAGGATCTTACCTTGCTTGGTTTCCTATTCCTTATCCTTTATTATCCAATTCTAAAAAGGGGTTTTCCTTCTTATTTTGATTGGATATAGACATGTTTTTGTGGATCTGGATCTAGTATTTAAAATCTATATCTATATTTAAGATATCTTGTTTGATTTTATCTTGATTCAGGGTTTTAAATTTGAATCTCATTCTATATAATTGTGCTGCTCAAATTATGAGGATTTTCGTTGGGTGATCACTTGTCAAAAAATTGAGGTAGGTTGTCTATAATTCAAATCTCAATGTATTTATTTAAATTACATGTATCTAATTGTAAAATTTCAATTTTATTTTTAGAAATTATGTTCTTAATTTAATTAATTAATTGAGGAGATCAGAAATTGTGGATTTTGAGAATTATAGATTGAGATAATTAATTGTATAATTAATTATGAGATATTAAGATTTTAGGATTGAGATATTTAATTGTGGAAATAATTATGATCTATTGAGATTGTGATTGAGATAATTAATTATGGAATTAATTATGTGATTTTTAGTTTGTGGATATTGATTAATTAATTGAATAATTAATTAATGGGATTTACATACTCAATTAATAAGAAAATTAATTAAGGTGATTTATGTGATAAACTATTTATTGAATTAGTAATAAAAATGGTCTGGTTAACTAATTATTTAATTTACTAATAAAATTTATGTGATTAATTAATTTTAGAATTAATTAATGTATTTTATGTGAATAAATATATTTTGAATTAATTAATGTTATTTATGTGATTAGTTAAATTTTGAATTAACTAATGGAATTGTTATGTTTAACTAATTGTGGAATTAGTAATGGAATTGATGTGGATAATTAATTGTTGAATTAATTATGTGTTAATAATGGTAACATAGTCATTTATTTTTGAATTAAAAAAATGGGAACGTGGTTATTAAAATGTGTAAGGTATGAATGGTGACATGGCCATTTAGTTGAGAAATAGAGAATGTGAACAAGATTATTCTAATGTGTAAAGTATGAATGGTAACATGGTCATTTAGTTGTGAATTTCAGAATAGAAACATGGAAATTCTATTTTGTGGTGTATGAATGGTAACATGTGAATTAAAATATGATGTAAATAATGATATCAATGGAATTATGAGATATGATATTCCTCAGACATAATTTAGGGTCCAACATATTTCAGAGTAGGTATTGAATGATAACAATGGTATTATAAGATATGATATCCCTCAGACATACTTCAGCCTCTGATATGAGTTGAAACATGGATTTAGGTATGAGTGTCTATGGGAACCCAATGGATTATACAATTAAATAAAGAATAATTGATAATGTGATAACTGTTTACTTATGCATTGTAATTATTTCTTTATACAACTACATACACTTGCTATTGATTATATATTGTTTTAGTTTTCATTAGTGGTGGCATACTATAATGCCTTAGATTTTCCATTCACTACTTTTTTGGATACTATATAGATTATTTGTGATCCCATGAACTGAGATGATGTGCGATTCTGAGATCGTTGTTCCAAAAATAAATGTTTGAAATATATTAAATAGCATGCATGCACAGTTTTCATGAAAAAGTGTAATAACTTCTAATCGGGTACCATGATCAGATATATGATGGTACCATTGAGTTCAGAATGCGAGGTTTACCCTAGGAATGTCTTAACATTAGTCGGTGTGGGTCATTTGTAGAAAATCCATAACATGCGTGGTAATAAGAAAAATAATTTAATAAATAATGTTATTTTATTTTTGTTGATGCAATGATTGATGGACTTTAAATAGACTATTATGGAGAAATACTAGGGTTATCTGTACAACCCTGGAACCATTGGAGAGCCATTGTAGATAGCTTCAGTGATTCCTCTCAGACGAATGGTGATAGGATCTTCGATCAATGATCGATGGAAAAAAGATTCAATGGATCTCACCAAAAAACATGACACAACCCCATTCTTTGTTAGTGATCAATTTGAATCAAGGTAGGGAATTTATTTTTATTTTATTCTTCCCTATTCTTTATTTATACAATGAACATGAATCAACCAATAAAAATATCGATATGTGGTATGATCAGTATGCAGGATGAGTTTATTTTATGAGGTTTTGAAGGGAGAATATATTTTTTATTTTATAATTCAGATTCTCATTCTAATAATGATGGGTGAAGATAAACATGAACATCGATCACGGTTTGTTACTCCAACATGTTTTTGTTCGTTTCTCCCCCCATTGATCGTTCATCACGAGGATTCTCGATCAATCGATCATTGCACACCCATTTCATCGTGCAATGATCCAATATCACAGATCTACGATTGTAATAGCCTGACAGAGGTGTGATGATAGAAATAATGAAATTTATATAACAGAGGATACCCAATTTACAATTGTTCATCAGACAACAAAGAATGACAATTTGATTCATTTTTTGAGTAGATTTGATTGTGTAATACATTCTTCATCGACAAAAAAGGATTGAATGAGTTGGAATCTTCAATATTATAGTAAAACGATCACTAGATCAATATTTAGAGGCATTGGATCAAATGTGGGAGTATATACGGGTTTCTGAAAAATCTTGAACAACATAATGTTTAATCTGGATCTATACGTTGTGTGGGGCCACATGATCTATGATTAGGGTTTCCATAGGAAGTTAAATATCACATGGAATGTGACCCCTTTCACATAGCATGTGGAATCACCTGGGTCACATGACATATACTCAGGAATCACACGGGTTGTTTACATGGGAAGATGTTCATAGGCTAAGCTGTGTACTGGTACTTGAGATTACATGTATAGGATGGTGATGTGTACTAGCACATGGAATGAGTAAATGGGATACGTACATGGTGTGTACTACTACATAGACACAATTTGATGAGATGATCCATTTTCACGGGCATGACCCAGGTTCAAGGGATGGAGAGTGTGACCCCTACTACACATTGTGTACTCATTTATACAATTCATGGTGCCCTTGTACTCTATATCTTGGAAAATTTTGTTAGTTTTTTCTACCTTTATCTTTTCCATGAGGGTTAGTATGCAATCATTTTTACTCCCGAGACCACGATCCCTTCAGCAGTAATTCCAAGATAGAGTTGTTAGAATCCCTCTGAGAGACCCAGAGTGAGATCCTCAATTCATATTCATGTCCTAGGTTGAGTTCTTGGTATTTATGTGACCAACACATCATGGGAGTCAATCCTCTACTTAGCAGGTTAATCCAGATTGATTTGTTGGTATAGTGATCCTAATCTGTGTATTGTATTCTATTCAATCTATTAGCATGCTCTTTCTCATGAAGAGACCCGATAAGAAGTACCTATTGGACGGACATCATCGATGCTCTCAGATTTAGGAGTGTGTTCTCTCAAGTGAGTACTTTGTGGAATATTCGATATGGAATCATATACTAGTATAATATGGTTCTGACTTACCTCTAGAATGTGTGTATTTGTTGAGTATATCTAGATATTATTGTTATATGTGTTGTAGAAATATATCTGTGTAGAGATGAATGTATGTCCTTTTTTTTATGTGACACACACATATCACAGGGCATTTAAAAAAGCAATTAAATTTTCCTAGTGTAGTATAATGGATGAACATGTTCTTCTCACTTGAGGAACCTTCTCAAATGTTCAATCACTGAATTTAATACACCTAAACTAATTATTTTTAATTTTTTTTTAATTTAAGAAGGCTATGAAATTTAAATTAATGAAAATATTAAAATATCATGCAATTAAAACAGTTTAATTAGTGAATAATGAACTTGGAATTTATGGGTTGGTTTGTGGGTTCCATCATTCTCCTATTTGGTGTTTAAAAAAATATAGATAATTAAATTTTGAGATCTCATTCTTGAATTACTAATCTTTTATTAATTGGTGTGAAATCATGAATTATTTAGCAATATTAACTTCCCCTCATACTTTAATCAATGTTGATGGAACAACTCAATCATGAGTGTGACAACTTCCAAGACCTGGCTCTATCATATGCCATTACAACCACTGAATGGATCAAATCCATCGTATTAAGAGCTTTTATTCAGTATAAGGGATGGAACAGATTTAATAAAATAATAGAAATGAGTTTGAGTTTAGTTTCCTGGTGGGATATCGCCACACCCGTGCACGTCACTCTTTATAATCAAAAACATAATAAAACATAAGAATTTTACCGTAGAATAAATTAAATTGACAGATACCTCCCCTGATCCAAGGATTGAGTAAGTACATCATTTTTAGGGTAAGAGGTCATGGTGGATAGAATGAGAATAAGAAAAAAATAAGGATAAAATATAGAGAAGAAAGGAGGGTGGTTGGTTGGAAGTAATCACAAAAGTAAAAACCATGCATGAATTTATTAAAAATCTAAATTACAATTGAAATATAAAAAAATTAATAAAATAAACAAATTAATAATATGATAAGGGTCGTATTTTTAAACGTCCTCCCTCGGTGGAGATCTCCCCTTGGTTCTTTGGAATAAATGTGATGGAAAATGAGATGAGATGAGAGGTGGGAGCTCCCCTCCTTTTATAGGACGAAATTGTCCTCCACAAGTTTGCACATTTTTTGGGAATATAAATGGATGATTAACACATTCCATCCTTCATAAAAGTTGTTAATATTTAACTTTGTCATTCAACATCAAAATTTCATATTGATTGGACTCATCTAGAGGGATTTATGTATTTTTTATTGACAATGTATTTTTTTCTAAGAGAATTTTCGAGGAAGTTTCCTTCAATGTATAACATCTTTTTGCCACCATAATGGGAGTAAAACTCCATGAAATTTATTTATGTAGTGCATATATGTGTCCTACTTCATATCCATTTCTAATCAACTCCATTGTAGTTTTGTAGCTTGATTTATTTATCCGTTATGGATGATGGGTCCACGCCGTCAGCCCGAACAATTTCCAAACATCAATGATATTTTCAGGCCTTTAGATATTCGAATAAGCCTCTAGTCTAGAAGAAAAAGTTAATGGAATTAAAATAATAATTCTAAAAAAATAATCATTCAATTTGGAATTATATTTTTATATAAATGACCAAAATACCCTTGAAGTAAAATCTGTCAAAAATCAAGAATTTAAGCATATTTCACATTTTAGCTCAAAACACACCATAAATCCAAAATTGATCCATATAAGCCCAAATTGATAAATTAGGAGTGTTAAACCTATTAAAATGCATATGAAAATTGGGGAAAATATTAGTTTTATTAGTATATTTTTTTAGTTTTAGGGAGTCCTACTAAGTATTGTTATACTCACACAAACATGGAGTTTTCCTTCATGTGTCATGTCTTGTGTAGAAGATTGAAATTTTGAAGGAGTCTTAGGTGGACCAGGACCAGACGGTTCTTAGTGAGACCAGAAAAACTGAGGTGTCTTCCTACAGCTTTCTGAAAGCTGTCCCAATACTTACTTTTAGGTTGTAATTTTTTTTCAAACTCTTATTTGTGGGATTGTATTTATCCCTAATTACATTATATTACTTCCTTTTATACTCTGCTGGTGCAATTTATATGTATAAATGCATGGTTTTCCAGTTGTTTTTACATTTCATTATTTTATAGGCTTGGAGATGGGTGTTTCTTTACAGGTATTTAAGCTAAGGCCTCTCATGTTGGTGATACACCTTCTCAGTGCTAGTCACTAGCCCTTAGCCTATTTGAGGTGTGATCCAGGGGTCGCAGCATGGGCCCCTCTAGAAGGGGGCATGACACCTACTGAGTTGTACTCTCACCCTATTTGGGCTTCCTGATCAGTACCTGAATAGATTATGTGCTTTCTATAGAGGTTAAAGGGAAATACCTTGTGTTAGATCATTGATATGGGATGGAGCATGGATGAGGGAACCAGACACTATTCAGGACCTGCTTGGGGGAGTCATCAATGTCTTTATTTTGGGTTTCATTTTAGACACTTGACATGTACATTGGCATGACATATTTTTATCTTTAATTTTTTATATTGTATTTTCATTTTTGGTCATCTTTTCATACTGGTTCTTTTAGGTTATGATTACATGTTATTATTATATTGCTTATTAATTTTTTCATGGGGGATTTACACTGATAAAAGAGTGAAATGTCTCCCCATGATCAATATATCAGACCCTCACTACAAATCAACAACCTCTAACATATGGGGAGGCATGCCTGAGGTCATGTGACTGACCGATTGGAGGCACTGGTGTGTCGAACCTAGTCCGAGACATTACAGTTTTCAACATTAGAGGTTTTGGAGATGTCTTGTAAGATTCTACAATTGTGATGAAAAACATTTGAAACTTTCCAGATAGGTTTGATTCTAAAATATTCCCTTTATAAGATAAATATGATTTATCTCTTGAGGAATTTCTTAAATTTCTTATTACTTATGAAATGAGAAAATCTCCAAAGTTAAAAAATTATGAAAGAAGAAATAGATTTTGAATCAATGAGAATGATGATAATTCTTGATGTTGGATATGATGATCTTTGCTACTTTGAATATAAAGATGATGATAAGTTGAATGAAAAAATCATGTCTCTTATATCTAAGAACTATAGTAGAGGAATATGAAATAATGGGGGTAAACATAATCTTAAATGTTTTGATTTTGGTGGAATTGGACACTTTACTATGAATTTACCTAATAATAAAGATGGTGAGTATCGATAATATTTTGATGAAACAACTTGATGAAAGCAGTGAAACAAAAGTTATGATGAAGAAAATTTATCCAACAAACACAATAATAAGTATACTAGAAAAAAAATAAATATGATGAGTAATAAAGTTGAATCGTACTCAACTGAAAACAATTCTTCAAAATATGAAAGTTAAAAAAAAATATAACCTTCATTGCAAAATTTTAGAAAATAAAAGATTCCCTAGATAGTGAACAAGGTGGTGAAGAATAATATAGAGAGTACCAACTCAAAACATAACATATATTATGTATTGAGGAAAACACAAATCTCAAGTATGAAATTAGAGTAATGAATAAATATTTTGAAGAAGTTTCTAAAGCAAGAAATTATGTCATCATGTCTGAGGATGAATACATTCAAGAGTTCTTAAGTTACAAACTAATAATCACTGAACATGGAAGGATGGTTGATGATCTCAATAAGAAATTGGAATATAAGGAAAAAGAAGTCAATAAGTTTCAATATAAACATCTTGATTCTATAAATACCTTGAGAAAGATGAATTAAAACTTTAAAAAATCATTAGTAGTAAAATATAAGATTTATAAATTTGTTGACAAATCTCAAATAAAGAATTAGGTGATTTCCTCACACACCAAAAATATTGTTTCATCTATTTTTTCTAGCATTTCAAGTGATAAGAAAATTAATAGGATATTTTGGGTGGTGAAATAATGTGATCAACCTATCACATATAAAAAAATTTAAAACTCACTTAGAAGGAAATATGGTATACACCCAGAGTATGTTAGGGTAGGAAGGATTTATAAACCTCAAAAAAATTTACAAAGAATGATCATACTTCAATAAAAATTTAGATTTGATGGGTTATAATGGTTCTATAGAATATATTGGCACATGACTTTTAATATTTGGCATAACATATCACTTCCCAAAATAATATTTCAACAGAGTGGAAGAAATTGTGAAATTAGAATGAATAACATTCCTAATACATAGGAAGCTAGAAAAGAAAAATCACAAGAAGTTAGAAACTTTCCAAAAAAAAAATGTAAATTTCTGGAAGAAGTTTATGGAAGATGTGATTTGGATTTTAATCATGTCAAAAGATGTATGAAACTCCTTGTAGAACATGTTTCTTATGGGAGATAATGAAAAGGAATCTAGGATGAAGAATGTTGAGGAAATATTGTTTTGTTGAGACTGCCTTGAAAGAAAGTAAAAAAAGAACAAACCAAGGACACTTGATAGTGGTTGTTCTTCATGCATGATATGTCATTTAAAAATCCTGAAACATGTTGAAAATCTTGAAGGAGGTTCTATTAACATTGGTAATAAAAGTTATTTAAAAATCATAGGTATCAAAATGACTGAGATTAAATAAGAAAAGTTGAAATCTTAGGAATTTTTATTTATTGATGTGCTAAAAAATAATTTACTTAGTGTAAGTCAACTTTTTGATGATGGAAAAGAAGTGAATTTCAGAAAATATTCATGTGTTATCAGAAGTGTGAGACATTGAAGGGTTATCACAAAAGTAGAAAGAACTATTAGAAATCTTTTTCACATTAGAGAATTCAAAAACTCATGTTATCTAAGTGCCAAAGATGAGAATACGTTGTGGTACCAAATACTTTTCCAACATGGGAATAAAATAATTAAAAAACATTCTAAAGTTTATTATGTACAAAATATTCCAAAATCGAAAACAAGAGAGGAATAATTTTGGGTTACTTTTTAGAAAGGGAAGATGACTAATAAAAGTCATAAGAACGTTGAGATTCCATCTACCGGGCCTCTTAAAGTTATTCATTCTAATTTATGTGGGTCAGTGAGACATCAATATAAAAAGGATATTTATAATTTATTATTTTTAATGGTGATTTCACTCAAATGACAAACATCATGTTTTTGAAACAGTACTCATAGCCTATAGAAATATTTGGGTTTTTCAAAAAGGTATTTGAGAAAGAAATGGGGGTTTATATAATTAAATTGAGAATGGATAATTGTATTGAGTTTACAAGAAATAATTTCAAAATTTATCTTAGAGATAACGGTATTAAATATTATTATAGTTCTCTATATACCCCACAACAAAATGGATTAGTAGAAATGAAGAATATAGTTTTGGTGGAAATGGGAATAATCATGTGAGAAGAATAAAAACTTTCAAAGTTCTACTAGAGTGAAGTTGTTCATATTATTTTACATGTTTTGAAAAAAAAATTAGGTTTGGAAACGAACATGAGTTCTTATGAAATATTATATGAGAAAAACCTTTATTAAAGTACGTCAATGTTTTTGGAATCCCATGTTTACTTAAAATTATAAATTTGGATCGGCGAAAGTTTGATGAGAAAGCTAAGGAAGAAACTTGTATTATTCACACAATGGAAGAAGATACAAATGGAAAAAGTCTTTAATTATAATTATCTTATGAATATTAAGTTGTGTTTATCAGATAATGGGGGAGAAGAAAATAAAATTTATAGAAAAATAAAAGTGAGAAAATATAAAAGTTAGGGGGATTTTATCTTAACATGGCCATACAATTTTCTTCTCACCAAGGGATGGATTGTTTTCATAAAAATTACATTTTCTATTATTGTGGTTTCTAAACACTACTTTAATGAAGGATTTGTTTTGGTAAAATTCAAAAAACTTGAGTTGTTTACCAAATTTGAGTTGTGAAAATTATCTGAGGGTTGTAAAAGTTATTAGTGAGTGTTTTTAAAAAATCCAAATGGGGAGATTGAAGAACCTTTGTGATGTTTTTTAATAAATTTTTGTATTTGTTGATAATTAATATTTTATAAAAGAATGTTTTTGAAAAATAAGTGAATGTTTCTGAATGTTCGAACCCAGACATAAAGTGGGAGAAAGTTTTGTTTTATAGAAAGATGTTTTATAGACACATAGGATTGAACTGAGAAACAGCAAATGAAAAGTATCAAACTGATCACCACTGGTTAGAGAATTCATAAAAAAGTTATAGTTTTTTATCAGACACACCATAAGTCTCAGATCCATTGACATGAAGTTCAAGTTTCATTGGACTCAATGTTTGTTAGAAAGTTAGAATGTTGCTGTAGAGGTTGAATAAAGAAAGTGATGCATGGAGTTAGAAATTTCTTAATCATTCTAACCTTAAGTCAAATATTTCTATTCTAATTTTTAATTCTCAAATATCATAAGTTGTCTGTAACCCTTGTGATGTGATCTTTATGAAGAAAAGGGGGAGAATAGGTGCAACCAATCATATTGTGTTTTGGTTAGAAATAAAGAAGGTGTTGAAAGTAAGGTAAGTCGTAATACTTTCTTATATACGTCATATAGTCCATTGATAATATTGAGGTTCTCATAAATCAGGGAAACTATAAGGATAAAATATTTTTAAGAAATAGAGGAATCAAAATGATTGTATTGATTCTAGGAATCAAGAAAAAAGTTGTCATTAGATCCAGAAGTACTGAGCATAGAAGTTTTCAAAAGTCTGAATCAGTTATAGTTGATTAGGGTTGAAGTATATCAAAGTGGTAGATTGGAGTTTCCATAACAAATAAAATTACATCATAGTGATAATTCCATCATTATTAGGATTCCATTGGATTGAACATGAGGATGTTCTATGATGTAGAATCTGATAAGGAAAGCTAATTAAACTAACTCTGAGGAAGAAATTCAATCAAACTAACTCTAAGAAGGAAATTCAATCAAGACTGACACTTAGAAGGAAATTCAATCACACTGAATCTGAGAAATAAAGTTAATTAGACTAACTCTTATGAGGAAATTTAATTTAGAATGATATGAAGAAGTTTCAACATAATGAGATGATTAAGTTGCATCATAATGAGGTGAGTAATTTTTATTATACTGAATAAATGTTATGATGTTTGAGAATTATTATTATAAAGAATACATAAGAAGATTTCATAATATTTCTGAAGAGTTTATGTGGTCACACTTGAAATTAAAATATGTATATATATTGGATTTTTTAAATTTGAGTAAGTGGGAATTTTTTTTAGTTAATAAAATATGTCATTTTGGGATGCCTATAAATAGATGAAATGTATATTCATACTTTTCAATTTTTTATGTGACTGGAAAAAGAAGAGCACTATAGAATTCATGTAAGATTTATCTTTCCATATTGAAATCTCATTAGAATTTTGGACGTCTAAAATTATTGTTTATTGGACTGAGTAGGATCGGACTGAGCATTTGAGAAGAGTTTGAGTAATGAATATTGAGAATGGATTCATCAGAATAAGTCCATTAGACTAAATTCATAGGATTGAGTCCATCGGACCCAGCCCTATCGGATGTAGTGAATCAGACCCAACCACATCATAATGAGGATTCTGATCTGAGAATTTGTGGTGTAGTTTAAACAAAGTATTTTTCTTTTTTTGTCTCATTTTTTTGTAAGAAAAATTTATTAACCAATAGGAGTCTTTATAATCATTACATTTAGGATATATATAATGTGCCTAATGGGAGTTGGCACAAGTTTTTTTCACTTATTCATTTTAGTGAATTTCTATAAACCCATAAAAGTGTCTATGAAAATGATATAGGTTCTCACACTGATGTCGAACCTTTGTAATATCATGTTCTTTACATTTTTTACTAATTTTTTATACAATAGTATTTACTAAATGATGATAAGGATATAAACTTTAACAAGTTTTAGGGTTTAATATTTGCACAATTATTGAAACTTATAAAAGTGAACATCTAATTCAACCCCACATCTGAGTTATTATTTGATCCTTTGGAACATCATATACTATTTATCACTTTATTTAAAACTTTTTTTTAATATTTTTTCTACTTTTTTGTAATTAAAATCCCTAAATGAATAATTGAATACTCTCATGACTCATCATTTATCTCGCCTTTTCCAACAAGACATGGTTCCTCGTTTCACTTAAACCATTACACTGATGTGTATAAAGAGGAGTGAGTTAATATAGTATCCCAAACTCCTATAAGTAATCAATGAATTATTTATTGAGATATTCTCCACCAAGTTCATAGAGTATTTTTTTAATCATATTACCAATTTGTTTCCATTATTCATTCTTGTATTTTTTGAATTTATCAAAATAACCTGACTTATACCTCATTATGTAGACATATTCATTTCTACTAAAATAATCGGTAAAATTTATGAAGTAAGAGAACCCACCCCTACCTCAATAGGAAATGGTCCACACACATATGTATGAACTAATTCAAGAATCACTTTAGACCTTTATCCTTTTCTACTGAATGGGGCTTTATTTATTAGACCATATAAATAAGTGTGACACATACCAATTGGTTTTAGTTAAAAAGATTCTAAATATCCATTTTGGGATAACTTAGTCAAGCATTTTTCATTTATATGAGCAAGCCAATGATGCCATAATTGGGTGTGTCACGAGTTATGTGAATTAGTTTCATTATCAATTTCCAATACTTGGTTTGTATAATACGATAAAAAAATTTTATTTAAATTCACCTTACCATAACAAATGTTATTTTTATAAAAGAAGAAACATTCATTTACAAATACTAAAATAAATCCATATATATCATGTTTAGATATATAAATAATGTTTTTTGTAATGGTTGAAACATAATAAAAACCTTTCAACACCAAGATCATTATAAGATCCCATATTTTTCTTGGTACGTCCCACTCTGAGGTTTTCATTGAACATATTTTGTTGTGCTTTCCTTTGTAATTAAGCATTAGTGACTAAGTCTTATTTGAGGATAGATAGCCTTTTTAGAGAAAATAACCTTAATTTTAGGCATGTATTTCAATTTAAATATATTGATTCTGTGTATAAATAAGTTAAATGGGATTAATAGGGTTTTTTAAAAGTTTAGATGGATCATAGGTGGTTTGGCCACTTTTATAGAAGCTAGTCTAAAAACTATTTAATGAAAAATAATATGTTGTGTACATGTTGCAAGACATGCAACCATTTTTAGATGAATTTGATGAACAAGTTTATGATGTGATGTGGTTACATGTCGTGAACCTAATTCACATTGTGTAAATATTGATCAAAATAAATATTAACTCGGGGCAAAAGGTTTTTCCATCATAACTTAAAAATGAGGAAATACATGACATGAAAGGATTACAAATCATGTATTCCTCATACCTAGTAGTTTTAAGTGTCTCGTGTACTTATGAATCTCATTATTTTTTATTGTAGCCTCTCCTCTCTCTCTCCTAGGGTGAACTCGAGGAAATTTTGAATTATCATCCCCCCTTCCAGATGTCCCATTTTCACATTCGATCCTTGGTGAGTTCATTCACTTTGGTTTCCCTCTTCTAACCTGTCATTACTTTTCATTGTAGTGTACATCTTCTGAACATGGGTTTTGTTTTGGGGGTTGATCTTGTTTTGGGTTAATCTAGGTTCTTCTTGTGATCTTTTGTGGCTTCTTCTTTAATGGATTTTGTCATTAGAAGCGTCGTGTTAATCACATGTTAATGGTATGGAGACTAAACCTAACACTATGGTATATTTAATTGTGAATTACATGAAATATTTTGATTATTACCATGTAATATACACTATAATTAATCAGTTTATTTATAGTAAATCGTGGATTGGATTTCTTTAGATTAAATGGTTGTTGCAACATTGATTATGGATACATGTTGGGTGACAAAACATTTTAGTAAAAAGAACTTTTCTAATGGTTTAAAGCATGGTGAGTGTGACATGATACCTTAGGTGATTGCTAGATATTGAATCCCTAGGTAATCTATTATTGATTATTTATATGACATTTGATCATTTGAGAGATAAATTAAAGTTTATGTGAACAAAAAATGGTAATTTTCATAATTAACCAATGAGATTTATGATGTGATATTATGATATCCATAATATTATGACTTGTTGAGTTGGGGATTAAATTATTTTATATAGTGATATCCTAGTAATGTTTAAATTATTATATAGTGGTCATGGCCCAGTGATACATGCTAAAATTCTTATATATAGGGATTTTCTTGGGGGATGAAATGCTTATATAGTATGCAATTTCCAGTGATACTTGCTGAAATTCTTATATTCCAGGCTACACCAAGGGACACATGATGAAATGTATTTATATAGGGTGATGATTGAAGGAAGAAATTATTATACAAAGATAGCTACCTTATTTTTTGATTTTTCCATGGTATATGGATATAGATGGAATGGTTGTGTTACATGCTCAGAGACATTTCATCATGTTTTTGAAATAAGTTAATTGATATATTATATTAATTAGTTAATTAATTCATCTATTTATCACATTATTTCTTATAATTATTATCAGGATGGTTGTGTTTAGGGATGGTGGTGTCGACCTACTAAGTTTTATTCACACCCTATTTGGGAACAGTTTGGTACTTGAGCAGATTACATGGATGCAGGTTTGGACAAGGGAAAGGGCCATTATTGTTGATTCTATTATTTCTTGCAAGATGGAATGAATTCTGGGGATGGTTCTATCATGGGGATCAGGACCAGAGCCTTTTGGGATTATTTAATGTGAGTAAAATATTTTTTGGGTATTGGTTTCAGTTTTACTTTTAGATACATCATAGCTTATCATTACATTTTTCATCAGTATAGGTTCCTCCTATTATTTTCCAAGATGTATGATATACTATTTCCACTATTTCTTTATTACTCTAATTTTTATTACTATGATTTAGTTCCACTATGTTTTACCAGAGACTATAGTCTCCCCACTATAAATATCACAGCCTCACTACTTGTCAATAGCCTCTAGCATATGGGGATGCATGCTTAACGTATAATAAACAAATCATTTTGACCATGTGAGAGAGTATCGGATTGGGGTACATTACAAAGTGGTATTATAGGATCAACATGATATTTTCTATTGCTTTACTTTTTGGAAAAAGTAGAAAGGAGACTAGGATCTATTTGGACTTAGTAATGAGCTTTTTCATTGGAGTAGCTAAGCCATGTAAGGGGGAAAATTTGAGATCCAGGGATGGGATTATTTTTTATGATGTTCTCTTGTTACAATTGATGTTATTTCACCTTGGTTGATTTACATGTTGTGTGATGTTATTATTTAGTGATGTTATGGTTTATTGATATTTACACTCATGGACCAGTATGGTGAGATATCAGTATGCATGAATCATGATAGGCACATAGGGATATATTATATATATATACATGTAATTTTCAGGACATGGACACGTTTATTGCATGTGTTATATACTTTCCAATATGAATTGTAAAATAATATATCTACTATATTTGATAAATGGAATTAAATAATCGTTTATTTCATTATAAAACACTTATAATCCATGTTTAGAGAGACCTATATTAATGGTTCTCTACTGTCATCACCTCTTGAGGTTTACTTTATTTTTAGCCAAAGTTTATAAGAGTGCATTTTTCTTGTAGAGAAAATCACTCCTCATCATCTTCGAGTTGAGTTCTAAGAGAGTAGAAATCTGTTATCTCCTAATGTAGAGGAAATGGAGCTTCATGTATCTCTTGAGGATCAAATGGATGTTCATCATCATAATAACTTCTTATGGGTCTTTCAATCCATGGAAGAAGATAATATTTTCATCATTCCTTTAATGTATGAGTTGATGGGAGAGATCCAGCTACAACATCCACCTATTTTCACTAGGGAGGGAGGCTCCCAGTTAGCTGATTTCAAGATTGAGTCAATCTATACAATCTTCAAGCATCCTGAGACACCCAGAGATAGGAGGGAGAATCTTTTTGTGTATATACTTAGTGGACCTAACAAAAATTTGTGGGATATTCTAGTGCAGAATGGGAAGAAGGAGGAGTTATCTTGGAAGGAATGAGAGGTGAATTTATTGAGCCACTTCTATCCATAAATTCTGAGGGATGAGATGGATCATTAGTTCATGCATCTGATATAGGATAGAATATTAGCGAGGGACTATGTTGAACATTTCTCCAACCTTCAATGCTTTGTTCCATATTTAGCTATTGATGAGATCTCTAGGGAGAAACATTTTCAGGATGGTATTCACTATGATTTTAGTTAATAGGTGAATGTTTTTATTATGATTATCATTTTAGATTTTATGAATCATGAACTCATCACAGCCAAGAATCTGAGAGATGACCTAAGAGGTAGCCAGACTATTTCCACAGCGTAAACTAGGATCACTTATTTTGGTGGAAGGAAGTGATTCTATGACAGTTTTTTCCAAGGAAATAACATAAAGACCAGTTAGTGTAGTTTGAAATCCATCTTATGATCATATTCCATTGTATTGCATTAGTGTAGAAAGTTAAACCACAAGAATACTAAGTTTTCATACACCACTTTGGAGTGACACGTTTGCGGCCGGATGGGCCATCTTTATAAGTTTTTTTTATAACTTCTCATAGTATAGTAGTGGATGGGGAGTAAGATAGGTACTAGAGTCTAGGAAGGACTCAACTACACCTCATCATATTGGTAGATAGATTTCTATAGTATTTTTAGGTTGAGGTGGGAGATATGGTACCCCATTGTAATGACATAATGTTTATTAGTAAAATTTGTTTCCGGAATAAATGTGTGGTGTATTATATTATATATTATACACCTAAAAAATATATAGAAAACCAATAAAAACTATATTAATAAATATTGTGACATTAATCAGCAATGAAACCAATTAAATTTCCAAACATTACAACTGGACAAAAAGTATAAAATTGAAATGCTAAAATGAGAAAATATGGATCGACCTCATCTACTAGAATTATTGGCCCCACTACCAACACTATATAAAAGAAAGAAAATTATAGTAGACCAGTAAAAATTATTTAAAATGGAAATATAGACCTTTATAGGAATTTATTTGAATATTGATTGAAATAATTGAGTGGTATATATATAAGGTAATGTGACTGTTGGAATAGTAATGTGGCCGTTGGAATAGTAACCAGATCGTTTGAAATAGTAACCTGGCCATTGGAAGAGTGATTTTACCAAAAAAATAATAAATTATGATATAAATAACAATTATCATTATTAATTTATGCAAAAAAATATTATAATTCAATAAAATAAATATCAAGATTAAAACCCTCAAAGAAAATAAAGCTTATTTTTAATAAACTGTATTTTAATGTATTTTGTAAAAATAAATATTTTCCTATTAAAAATTATATTTTATCTATTTTATAAATTTATTTTTATTAAATTAATATAAATTTTTAAATTATCATGTTAAAATTTTACTTGGGTGAGTTTTTGGTAATTTTCTAAAATACTTATGTTTTTAGGTGCATAGTAAAAATATAGTTTTTCACATAATCGATGTATCTTAAGTTACATCATAGATGATGTAATAATGGAATAATCCTTTATAGAAATTTATTTTCGGCCATTATATATTTAATTTCATAAAAGAGTCATTAAAATAAAATAAAATTAATTTTCAAACCTAAAAATCACATTCCAAAACCTAAATTCAAAAGTGATTCCTTAAAATTTCAATTTATTTTTTTCTTCACTTTTATTTTTAATAATTTAATGAATTGGAATTATAAAGAGGATTTAAAGACTTAAAACCATTATATTATAATTATATATAATTTATTTAGTCAAAAATTCCTTATTACATGTTTTTCCTTTGATATATTATTTTATTAAATATTTTATTCTAAAAATTCTTCTCTTAAAGTATAAATAATCCATCTCCCTTCCCTTGGAAACAAACTCCTCTCAAACATTCCAAAGTAAAATATCTTCCCAAATACTCCCTCTAAATCCCGTTACATTACTTAGGGAGTCTTACAAGAGAAGCTACATTGAGGAGAGAGTAAGTCTCTATTAACTCTTCCCTTTTTTCTTATTCTCTTACTTATTTTTACCAATTAATTTAAAAACCATATACTATAAAACTAATTATTCAATAATTTAAAATTATATTATTTATGTTAACATGATTTAATTTTTATATTTATAACAAAAATAAATGCAATACTTCTCTTTCCCTCTCTTTTAACAACGTCCTGTTAAAGGTTGATTAACCACCTACGGAGACATTTCTAAGAAAATTATTATAACCGCCTTCATGGATGGATATTATTAATTATATATAATATATAAATAATTAATTACAGTTATTATCATCTACTAGAGTTATTCATACTTTTCTATAAATGACTCTGAATGAAAATTGAGAAATCAATGTGAAATAAGAAATTTTTAGGAAAATCTTGATATCAAAACACTTCAATTTCATCAATAGAAATTAATAAATATAATAAAATGATTATAATTTATAAATAAATGTATAAATGGATATAATTAACATATTTATTAGTTTTTTAATAAATATATGTTTATTATTTAGGAGGTGCAAAATTGACGAAATAAAGAAGGAATTAAGGTAAGAGATTCTTGAACCCAACTCTTTTTCATTGGGTTATCCATATTTCATGAAATATTTGCATAAATATCCCACTAATGTTCCTTAAATATAATTTCATTATTCCTCCCTCTTCATTTTTTGGATATAAATGTTTTTTATTTGATTTTATGGAATATACAATGATTTTTCAAAATAAATCTTCTTTCCAAAACACATCTTTGACTCCTATTGAGTAGTTTATTATTAACTAAAGAGTGATGATTCTTATAGAAAATATGTTTTTCAATTTTTCATTTTAGAACCCGATGCTTATTTATGAAATCATAATTTTTGAAATCCTCATGAAACCCATTCCTTTCCATTGGTTATTTCATGAAATTATTTTTACACATTCTATGTGACATGCATGATTATGTAAATATTATGATGTGATGAATAGACCAAAAGTTTATATCCCTACAATGGCTTGGGTAATGTGTTTTATCTCATGAGATAATGTTTATTATATGTGAACATGATGCTAGACTTTTTTTACAGTGATGATGTTTTGATTATTCACATGTGTTATGTGTTAACATGATGCTAGCTTTATTCCCACCTATATGTGGAATATGACCAATATTACATGATGTTTCATTTTTATGCATTTCCACATTATATGAATTTATGACATTTGTACCTCATGATATTGAAAATGATCCTAGTCTTATGATATGATGATTATTCTAACCCATGTTATATTGATTCAAGTTCCCTATTCATCATCTTATCGGGATTTTATCTTACCCCTTTAATTGAAGTATATTCTTAAGTAATTGCATGTACTAAGGATAATGTGATATTTTAGAAGGGTAAAGAAGAAGGATTTAAATAAATTATTATGTTTTATTATGTACAAGTTATTTATGGGCCTAATTTTTCTAAGACATAAACCTATGGATCCTAGATTTGTAACTCTATGAAGTTGTTTATCATTAAAATGATTTAATATTTATGTATGAAAAATTAGGGTCACTATAGTTGGTATCAATGAATGGTTTAGTTAATGTGGGAATTATGATTTGAAAACATGAGTAAAAACGATTAGTATAAGTCTATGTATAGGTAAAACATCCAAGAAGACTATATTTAGAAAATTATTGATATAAGGATCCCATAAGATATTCTTTTAGTGTTATTTTCATAAAATAATAAATTACTCATGATTTATTGACTTATATTTTCTTCTAAAATTTTCTATTATAGAAAATGATAGAAACTCAGAGAAACTAGGTCTAAAACCTGTCTGAGTGACAATGAAACAATTATCAAAATAAGATCCCCAATTCCAAGGGAGGATGAGTTCAAAACATTATGGAAATGATTACCTAGTTGTCTCGAGATATGAATAATAACATGAACAATTTGGAATGTCCATATTCACCCAAGAAGGATCAATTATCCATTGAGTCCTTAATGCAAAAATGTCCATCGATGTTTAATAGAACTTTCAGTCCACTTGATGTGGAATAGTGGGTTAACTCATTAAAGAAGACCTTTTCTATGATCCATTTCTCTAATAAAAAGATGGTGACTCTTGCAATTTATCATATATATGGAGAATCTATTCAATAGCAACAATTGATAAAGAACAAAAATCAAAAAGATTAAATGGAAGAGATGGAGTGGGAAGAATTTAAGAAAATATTTCATACAAAGTATTTCCATTTAACTCTTCAAAAAAAGATTGAAAGAGAATTCATATAGCTAAAGAAAAAGGAAGGTGATGTTTTCACAGCTTATGATGAAAACTTCATAATGTTTTAAATGTATTCCTTGGATTTTTTTTGTCAATAATGATAGAAAAATAGATATGTTTTTTAGTGATTTAAAAATAAACCTTTGAAACGATCTAGATATATAAGAATTTGGGATTTTTGAAGATGTGGTTAAATGTGCTCTTAAAGTAGATATAGAGTTCAATGAATGGTCCCATGGTTGTGGAGATAATAATAGAAGGATGGGGTTTCAATATTGTGGGTCAAATGACAAATGAGGAAATAGGATCCAACTACCCACATGTCAAAAATGTGGGAACAAGAATCATGTTAATTTCCTCAATGGGATAGGGAAATTCTTCAAGTTTGGGAGATAAGGACACCAAGCTAATGAATATTGAATATACATGAAGAAGCTAACCAAAATGATGGAGGAAAGGAAAGAACATCCTAATGCACCACCCATGGTTCAATGCTTCAACTATAGGGACCAGTGGTGTTATGAAAGCAAGTTCACTAAACCACATTTCCTTGAGGGAAACCAGTGTTAGAAATCACCAAACTCAAAGAAGAAAGAAAAATCTTATTTCATATCTACTAATGAAGTGGAGTGTGAAAATGAATTTATTCAAGGTATGGTTCCTATTCACTAAATAATAGAAAATTTATTATTTGATTCTTGTTGTAATTATTCATTAATATACTAAATTTTTTCTAGAACTATTGAATTGAAGCCCTGATACCTTTATGTGGAGATATCCATAAAAAACATAGTGGTGTATTCATTACAATCCATGTTTTTGACTCTTCTCATATAATCATATTTGGGATGATTCTTCTTTCAAATCATATTATGTTTCCCTTTTTGAAATTTTATGCCATATTGGACATGTATTGGCATTCATTATATATAGAAGAAATCCACTATTGAAAAAAAATCTATTTTTATATTCTGAACCATCCCATGATCCTCAAAGAATGCAAGGAAGATCATGAATCTTCTTTGGAAAATCCATCAATAGTGTGGGTGTTGATACCCTGTAGAGAAGAATACCTTTCCCAAATGGTTGAGTCAAAGGAAGGTATTAACCTCAACGAAATGACCATTTTTAGGAAATACTTTGATGTATTTCTCAAAGAGATACTTGGAATCCCCTGATCGTGAGGTAGAGTTCTCAATAGATCTCATACGCAGAGCCACTACAATCCCAAAATTCCGATAAGATGGACTTGATTGAAATCGAGGAGTTAAATAAGTTTCTATTAGGGAATTTGGATAAATGGTTCTTACACCCTAGTACATCACCTAGCGGTGCACCAATGCTCTTTGTTAAGAAGAAAGATAGACTAAAACAGGTGTATATCAGTTACCAGGATATCAACAAGATTACCATAAATAAAAATTATCCTCAACCAAGGATTGATGACTTGTTCAATCAACTATGAGGAGAGAAATAATTCTCAAAGATGTATCTTTTTTATGGATATCGTAAACTAAAGTTTAAGAAATAAGATATTTAAAAGACTTCTTTCCTTACAAGGTATGGGCAATATGAGTTCATTGTAATTCTATTGAGACTTAATAATTTTCTTACAATATTTATGGATTTGATGAATATATTCTTTAGAGACCACCTCAAAAAAAAATTGGTAGTTTTTATCAATTATATTATCATTTATTCCAAGATTAAGTGGGGACATGAAGAGAATCTAATTATTGTGTTGGTGATATTAAGGAAGGAGAAAAGGTATTCTAAGTTCAAAAAGTGTGACATTTGGATGAATGAAGTCACATTATTGGGGAATGTGATCACAAGTGATGGAATTAATGTGGATCCTTCAAAGACAAAGTCAATTGAAGAATAACCTAAACCCACTACTCTCATAGAAATCTATTGTTTTATAGATTATCTGGTTAATATTTACATTTTTTGATAAATTTATCATTATTTTTTAGCCAACTAAATAATTTACCACAATATGGGGTAAATTATTTATGGATGAAAGATATGAGGAAAGTTATAAGGAGATCAAGATAAGGCTAATAACTGTACTTGTACTGTAATTTCCCAGTCAAGATAATTGTATCACTGAGAGGGGGAGAGAGTGAATCAGTGATATATTTTTCATTTATATTTCCTCAATTATGTAATTACCTTAGAATCCTATTAAATATTTATCTCTCTATTGAAAACAATTAAAACACAAATCTATATGAACACATGAATTTATAAGTATCACTATTCAACAAGAATAGCTACATCTTTTCTGTGATTTTATAATGATCTAATACCACACAATCTATTAGAAAATAATCTTTCTGTGGGGAATACAATGAGTAGGATATTCCATTTAACTCATGAAGCTCTATATAAACAATTAAATAGTGAATGTGATCCTTCTATAACAAATGATGAAATACAAATTTTCTAACAACAGATGATACAGTGATTCTTTATCAACATTCAAAAATGTATTATTAAAAAAAACATCAATTTCTTACCTAGAAGTTGGTAAGAACTTCTCTAAATTTTGTTACAAAACTCAGTCTTATTTCTTAATCTAATTCTCTCAGTCCGATTATCCCAGTTTTATTTCTCAATATGAAAAATATATGACTTTTTCAGAAAATGATTGTGAAAATTCAGAACAACTTCTTCTTCAATCCAGAAATCCCAATATGATTTTCCCAATTCGATGACTCATCCCAATAGGATGACCAGTTGAATACAACAAAACAAAATATGGAAACCTCTTCTTCACTATAGAGCTATGTGTTCTATATTCTTCTATGTGAATAGTACATATCAAAAGTTCAATTTACTTTTCCTTTTATACTCACTGAAAAAATGGTTTTGGTCGGATTCCTAAAAAATTTCCCACTCAATAAAATTTTCCTAATCTACACTTTCCTTTGAATTTTTGGATCATATTAACTTCATAATATCTTGTCAACACTTATTTAACATTATCAAATCTTCTCACAACTTCAAATATATTTTATAATTTTTTTAAACATTATTCTAATTCTGATTTCCCATTTAAATTTGGTCTTACGACCTGCTACATTATGATAAATAAAAATTTAAAACAATATATTATTATTCATCTCTTCTCTTGACCCACTTGAATTATAAACAATGTAATTCAAACTATTTTAAATTATTAACAAAATTATTGATATAGCTATTAATTTCTTCTTCATATTGGCCATAACATAATTTTCCTTTTTTTTCGTTCATCTGTTCCAAAAAATTATTCCTCTGATGATTATTATGGCATACGGTTTATGGACCGGTATCACCAGCTTCAAAATCAACAAATTAGTTCTCTTCTTAATATGATACCAATTAATATTTATAACAAACAATTCTACCTCAAATTAACATGATGACTTACTGAATTCAATGGATCAACATTAGTAACTTATTTATTTTTTTAATATGATTCTCAAAAACTTCTTTCTTCAAGGATTGAAATATTCTAAATTTTGGTCTGACTGAATACTAGAACCTTTATTATGACTATCCTACCATACCTTTAAACAAATGTATATCCAGAAATATCCTTATGATGATCTTTAGACCAGAACAATTAAAATACATAAACTTTCTTGTCTCATAAACTTTTAACAAGTATCATGACTTTCATTATGACTTTTACTACTTTGAAGATCAACTTTAGCATCATCTCACATACCAAGTAAGGTGTTGCAGCTTCCCTATCATTTATAAACATATTTATTTCCTACTCATCTCGAATACGATTTGCATGATTATAATCAGACTGAATATGATTGGAATAATATTTTTCACCCATTTATTTCATCAAGCTTTCATCACATGTTTTACAATTTACTTATGATGTATGAGAACTCCATGATCAGAAAAGAAACATCACATTTTCATCAAAGTTAGATAGACTAAAATTATTCCCCATTATTATCAAACATTTTTTTACAAACATTGGTAGTGTTTGATGATCCTCGTTATCCAGAAAACATATTCCCAATGTGACAGAATTTCTTAACCATTATGAGTATGATTTTATTGAATATGATGGTCAGTCCAATTTTTATCAATTACAATGTGAGGTGATTTATTTTCTTCTTAAACTCCATTGACAACAAATGAAAATACCCAAAAAAATCAATACTTTCTAAGATATCATAACTGATTTCGAAATTTTTTGGGCCTTCGATGTATTTGAGTATTCTTTTTCTAGAATGAAAATTTGATTATTTAGGATCACTATAAATTCTTCACATAAGGTAACATAATAAACAATATTGGTTCATAAGGTAGTCAAATATAAAAAAAATCTAATCAACTTTGGAACTCTTTCTGATCAACTTTCTTTTCTTCTCCATCTTTACTCAACTTGGTCCCCACTATTATTCCGGTGTAATCTAGTTTCAAATTTTCTATACAGAACTTTTTAAGAATTTCTTTAGCATACTTTTCTTGAGAAAAAAAAATGTGTTTCTTCTTTTATAAAATTTGTAACCCAATAAATTAATTTATTTCTCCCAACATGGAAATCTCAAACAAAATTTTCATTTATTTAGAAAACATTTCACAAGATCATTCATTATTCCTAGTAAAGATATTGTCATTAATATAAAAAATTATAATGAAGGAAAAATCTTGAATTTCTTTGATGTAACTCTTCTTTTATAAAAATCATATTCCTTAAGAAAGTATCCAATTTGGAATACTATGCCCTCATATATTTCTTTCGTGCATACAAGGATTTGAAAAATATGCACATATATCTTTCCACTTTCCCAACAACAAATCCACAAGGCTATTCAATGTAAAATTCCTCATTAAGATCAACATTTATAATTGAAGACATTACATCCATTTGAAAAAAAATGTAACTCCATTGTGTAGAAATAAAAGGAAAAATTATGATTTTTCTAACCTTTCCACCAGAGAAAAGTTTTCATCAAAATCAACACCTTCAATTTTAGAGTAACCTTTACATACTAATCTTTCCTTGTTTGTTTTCACTCCACCTTATTCATTCATTTTGTTCTGGGAAACCCACATTGTTCCAATAACATTTTTTTATCCAGATTAGGTATGAGTTCCTATGAATCATTCTTTTCTATCCGGTCAAAATCTTCATTCATGGACTGAACCCATTTAAGACACTCAAAATCTTATTTCACAGCATTCGGCCCAATTTTTGAATACAAAGAAGTATGGGTAATAAAATGTTTTGTTCTTATTGTTTAAGCCATTTTATGTTGATCACCAATAATGTTCTAAGTTTCCACTAGAATCCTCATCATGAGATGGGATTTTAGAGATTCTTCTTAATCACTTGAAATAGTTGAGTCCGATTCTTGTTTTTGAGTAGGATTACAACTGGATGTATCCTTATCAAAAATGTTGAAAAAAATTTATAAATCATGCTCAACATCATTATCTGTTTGATTATATTTATCCATAAAATATTTTTCAATAACATTCAAATTATTAGAATAAAAAATTATTTCTATTTCTTTGTTAAAACGTCTATATCCTATTCCTTGTAGAGCATAACCAAAAAAATTCCATCTTCACCTTTCTGCTCAAACTTTCCCAGATTTCCACCTATCATCTTTATAATGCATAGACTCCTGAAAACTCTTAAGTGTTTCAAACATGTAGTTTTTATATGAAATTTTTTTAGGGATTCATATACAAAAGTGGCCTATAGAAAAATCAGTTTTGAATATAAACAACAGTACTCATGGGTTGCCTCCAATACGAATGAGAAAGACCATGTTCAAGTAACATAGTTCTCCACATTTCCACCAAACTTCTATTCTTCCATTCATCAACCCCATTTTTTGAGGTGTGTATAAAGAACTATACTCATGAAAAATTCCATTATTCTCATGATATATTTCAAATTCATCATTCTTATACTCATCACAATTATTAGTTTTCAACGTTTTCACTGAATACTGAAATTTCATTATAGATTTTATCCTAAAACCTTTAAATATTCTCAGATAATATGATTTATGTTTCATATTCATAAGACAAATAATGTTATTAAATTAATCAATGAAAGTGATGAAGTAATTATCATAATGTTATTAAATTAATCAATGAAAGTGATGAAGTAATTATCATAGATGTCGGAATGAATATGTTCAAACAGTTATTTTGAACAAATCTAAACTTTCTTATACATAGAATTTGTAATGTTTCCCTTATGAAAAATTGTGCAACAAAAATCCCTTATTCATTGAAAATCAAGAATATCTTGAACACAATATCTCTTTCATAACTTTCTATTTTTTATTTGACACATGTTTCCCATCCTTTTATGCCATAATTAATTTTCTTCTACCATACCAAAGTAACAATAGTTTTGTACCTCACCAACTTGATAAATGTTTCCCTTCGTATGTTGGCCTCTTGTAAATATCTTTTCATCATTATCAGTTTTTAAAAAAAATACATCATTCCTGAAGGTAACTTTGTTACCTTCATCACACAATTGTAAAACACTCAACATGTTTTGTTTCAACTCATAAATATATAAATATTTCATAGATTTAAACTTTTCTTTCCCAGTGATAGTTGATCCAACACCTTTGATTATTATTGTATCATCCTTGTTGAATTTCATAATTACATCTTTAATGTCTTTTAAATTATTCAAAAAAATTAAATCTCCTTTCATGTGCGAGGAACACACGCTATCAAGAATACATTTTCATTCACATTTAAATGATTTGAGGGTCGTTTTAACAACATGTGATTTTTCTTTATTCAGCTCCGTCTTTTGAGAAATTTTAAGAAAGTTATATTTTGCCTGTAACAAAAAATTAAAACCCTTAGCAAGATTACATGTTTGTTCACATATTTTACAAATAGTTTCTTGGGGTTAGAACCTATTTTTAATTTTTACACCATCATTATCAGGTTTCTTTAGAAATTATTTTTCATACTTATTCTTTTGAGATGATTGAATCCCCCTAAATCTATAACTTTCATAACATTTGGAATAGTAGTAATGTAGTTGGTTGAACCAACACATATTTGTTTTATTTATGATTCTATCACAACAGAAGTAGTAACGATAGAAAAAATGTTTTCCTCTATAGGATCCATACCGACTGGAGTTATGAATATGATTCTTAGAAACCTTCTTATCTGAATTTTGTTAACCACCAAACTTTATGTTATCAATCAGAATATTCTTTTTTAGCTTATTTATCATTCTATACTTTTCATAACTAGAAATAATAAAAACATTTACATATTAATAATTTTTAGAAACATTTTTGAATAATGTTTTTCAAAAACATATGAATTCTCAACTTTCTTAATCTTATCCACATACATAATTTTCTAAGCTTTCTTATTTCCAGAAATAATTCTATCTTTCTTACCAACTTTTGATGGTTACTTTTTTTTATCATTATCAGGATGTTCCTTATGAAATCATTCAGCAATTTCATATATAGAATTTTTGGAAAATATAATTTTACTTTCATCTTTACAATGTTTTTACTAGAAAAGTTCTAACTACTATTTTTATGCCCTTAACTTCATTTCCAGATTTTTATTACGATTCTTTTCTTCCATAAGATATTTTTGAAAATCACTAATATCCAGTTGCATCTTTTTCTTCTTATCTAAAAAAATATCATGAATTTTTTATGAGGAACATTCATCTTCCAACTTCTTGTTTAGTTATTCAAGACTTCTAATATTTATCAAATATATTTCAAATCTTATTTTAAATGAAATTAATGTTGATTTTCTTCTTAATCAGAACTGCTAATTCAGAATTCTTCATCATTAATTGTTACACTAAAAGTATTCTCACTGAAATGCTCAGTAGAATTTTTTGATTTAGCTTTACCATATTCTAATTATTTATATTTAGAAAAGAAAATATACCTTTTAGATCTTGAGAAATTTTTACCCTTACCTATAGAATAAAATTTTCTTTTCCACATTATTTCTTCCATGACCATCTTGTCCTTATTTCTTCTTCACCACTAACTTTTTCTTTCGTTCATTGTGGTTTTTTTGTAAAGTGCCCAATAAATCCGCATTAAAAACCTTTCAAGGTAAAATTACCTTTATATTTACCTATAGCTCTTCTTGCATTTTTAGAAAAAAGGGATAAAATATCATCAAGATTTTTACATACCACATTTTCAAAATCAAAATAACCACCTTCTTTTTCAATAATAATCTTTTTTTAAATCTATTTCTTCGAAGTCTTGAATTAAATTTCTCTATAAAATATTATTTTTATATTAATATATTTATTCCTTATTATTTTATATGTGATTAGAGTTATATGAAAATCATATATAGATAATTTTTTATGATATGTATCTTCTAATTAATAATCTTTAGCATCAAAATTTTTGGGAATAATTCTTAATATATTTTCAATAACTATATAATCCTCGAACTTTTAACTAAGGCATATGATAATGTTGATGATGTTATTTGACCTGGTAAATAAGTCACTAATAGATTCATACCCACTCATTTCCATGTCTTTATACTTCAGCCTCTAGATTTGTAATTTTTCTTCTTCACTTTTCTATTGCCTTCATATATGTTTTTCAGCTTATCCCATATACCTTTAGCTATGGAAACACCCTTCACCCTTAAAAATTAAATTTTAGCAAGTGATGATAGTAAATAATTCTTGTCCATTCCATAACTCTCAAGATTATTCTTATCAATAGATTAATATGAACTTTATCATCAATATGAGGAAATACATCCTTTGAATCATCATGAAAATCATATCTAATAGACATATGATGGGGAAACATTATATCATTCCAGATATGGTAATTCTTACCAACGAAAACCAGGATTCCTTTATTGTTGACACAATTTAAATTATCCATCAAGTTCTCTTCAAAACTTCGACAAAGAATAAATGAAGGGAACCTGTCACTGATACTAATTGTAATTGGCCAGTCAATATAATTGTATCACTGAGAGGGGGAGGGGAGAAATAGTTATATATTTTTATTTTATATTTCCTTACTTATTAAAAAACATTTTCCTCCTGTTAAATCTTTCTTTTCCTATTGAAAATAATTAAAACCCACATCTATCAGAACACAAGAATTTACAAGGTTTATTATTCAACAAGAATATCTACATTCTTGGTATTGTTTGAAAATGATATAATACCACAGAATCCAATAGAATACAATCATTTTGTGTGGAATACATTGAGTAGGATATGCCCTTTCACTTGTTTGTCACTATGTAAAGAATTCAAAAGTTCATATTATCCTTCTAGAACAAATTAGGTAATATAATTTTTTGTAACAAAACAAGTTATGATGCTTGTTTATCAACGTTCACAAATGTGTTATTTTTTATAAAATATATTTACTTTCTTACCTAGAAATTTGTAAGAACTTTTATGTACTTTGTTATAAAACTCAGTCTGATTCTCCTAGTCTAATTGATCAATAAAAAAAATATACGACTTTGTTAGAATATATTTGAGAAAATTCTGAACCATTTCTTCTTCAATCTAGAAATCCCAGTACAATTTTTCCAGTCTGATGATTCATCCCAATCCGATGACCAGTTGAATACAGTCTTGTCTCTCCTCATATTCTTTTTCTATCCTAAATACTTCTTCAACAAAATTCAATCAGGAATCCTCTTATTATCTCTAAATCTCTGCCTTGTCTCTTATTCACCACGAATAGTACTTCTATCATAAATTACAATGTAATTTCTATTTTATACTCACCCAAAAAATGGTTTTGGTGGGATTCCTGAAAATTTTTCCTCTCAATTATATTTTACAAATCTATATGTTCCTTTGAATTTCAGGTACATCTTGCCTTCATAAACTCTTCTCAACACTTCTCGAACCACCATGAATCTTTAAATAGATTTATCTATACTTTATAATTTCTCTAAAATCATTAGACTGATTCTAATTTCCCATTCTTATTTTCCATTATGATTCGCCTCATAACGATGAATAAAAATGTAAAATAATTTATTCTTCTTTATCTCTTCTCTTGACCCACTTGAATAAAAAACAAAGTACGTAAACCTATTGTAAATGGTTGAGTACATTATTAATAAATATATGAATTTATTCTTCATATTGGCCACTACATACATTTCCTTTTCTTTACATTCATCGGTTTCAAACAATTATTCCTCTGATGATTATGATGGCATACCGAGTCTGATGGACCGGTATCAGCAGCTTAAACTTCAAAAACTTCCTTCTCTTCTAAATATGATACCGGTCAATTTTTATCACAAAAAAATAAAACCTTTGATGAATATGATGACAAACTGAATCCAATGAATAAACATTAAGGGCTTATTACTTTTTTTAATATGATGCTTGATAACTTCTTTCATTGAGGATTTAAATATTTTTGGCATTTAGTTTAACTAAAAACTAGCACCTTCATTACGATCATCCTCCTTGGTCATTAAACAATTTTTCATCCACAAATATCATTATGATGATCCTGAGATTGGAATGATTCAAATTCATCAAATTTATTATTTCGTAAACTTTCAACAAGTACCCTTA
This sequence comes from Viscum album, assembly GCA_963277665.1. Classification (NCBI taxonomy): domain Eukaryota; kingdom Viridiplantae; phylum Streptophyta; class Magnoliopsida; order Santalales; family Viscaceae; genus Viscum; species Viscum album. The sequence continues at coordinate 953,650,529 of OY728148.1, forward strand.
ATTTCTTCATGAATTCAATTATGATGAATATCAGCTTCATCAGCATATAACCTACCAAGTAAAGTGTTTCTACTTACCTATATTTTATCAACATCTTTCATTCCTTCTCAACCTGAATACAATTGATATTATTATGATGAAAATGAATATGATTGGTAGAATATTTTTATTCTATTTATTCCATCAATCATTCATCACTAGTTTTGTAACTTGCTACTAATTTATTAGAACTCCAAGATCAGCAAAGCATCATTACATTTTTATCGAAGTCAAGAAGACTCGGATTTTTCCCCATTACAATTAAACCTTTCATTCCAGACATAGGGTGAGTATTATGATCCTCTTCTTCCGGAAAACATATTCCAAATATAATGGAATTTTTTAACCATTATGAGTCTTATTTTCTTGAATACGATGATTAGTATGATTTTCACCAAATAAAAAATGAGGTGATTTATTTTCTTCTTAAACATCCTTGACAACAAAAACGAATACCTAAATATGATAGTGATCCTTATCATCTTGGTCTTGACATGTACTCACCCTACCAATAAGTGGAGACTGTTTTGTGATATATAGTGATGATTCGAAGAAAGTCATATGTTTTGTACTCAAGTATTATGATAAAGTGATAACATATTCATCATGATAGTCAAAGACCCATGAGAAGAACTACCTGGAGCATGATCTAGAGTTAGAAGATATGATCTTTACTCTAAATATTTGGTCGCACTATCATTATGGTGAGAATTTTTACATATATACAGATCATAAGAGTCTAAAGTATATATTCACATACAAGTATATCAATATGCATCAAAGAAAATGGTTTGATCTAATCATGGAGTATGATTTCTCTATTCACGACAATCCGAGAAATGAGAATAAGGTAGATGATGCTCTTAACAGAAAAAAATGCTATTATATCCATGATGAAAATTGAGAGAGATCTTTCTTCTTGTATATGAAAAGGATATATCTGGAAATCCTAACAATATAGAATACATCCTACCTCTCCCAAATAATTTCCCAACCATCTATCTAAGAGAATATCAAGGAGACATAAAGGGATGATCTAGAGCCAATAAAAGTTGAAATCAATAATGGAAGGGGAGTTACATGAGTTCCAAATTGATCATGATGGTGTGATTTAGTTTTTAATGAGGCTTTGTGTTCCTTCATCACCTGAGATAAAGACCATGTTATTGTATAATGCACATAGCCTATCTTTCTACACCACCCCAGATGTACCAATATATACCATGATATTTGAGAACACTTTTGATGGGACAACATGAAGAAAGAGATTACAGAGTATATATCAATGTGTTTGGTATGACATAAAGTAAAATTAGAGTGAACATATTCCAAAGGGATGATGAAACCATTTCTTATAACCATTTGGAAATGGGTGACTATCACCATGGACTTTATCACCAGTCTCCCAAAAACATCCATAGAAAAAATATGATATGGTTTGTGGTGGATCGACTCACCAAGAATGACCACTTTATCACTTTTTGGGATGATTTCTCACTTGAAAAAATTTCCAAGATATATGTGAAGGAAATGGTGAGGTTTTATGGGGTTCCACTTTCTATCATATTTGATTGTGATCCATGGTTCAACTCTAAATTATATAGAAGAATTCAAAAATATTTTAGTACTAAATTAAATTTTAGCCTGACCTATCACCCCCAAACTGATAGAAAATATAAAATGACTATTCAAACACTTGAGGACATGCTAAGATCATTCTTGATGGAATATAATAGATGATGTGATCAACATATCCCTTTGTTGAGTTGTCATATAAAAACAACTTACACTCGAGTATTTAGATGGATATATATGAATATTTGAATGTAAAGCAATATAGAACTCATAATTTTTTGTGATAAAGTTATGGAATGAAAGATACCTGGACCCAATCTTGTGAAAGTGATAAAAATGAAGTTTCCATCCATATAAAAACAAATAAAACCTACCTAGAGTTAGTAAAAGAGCTATACTGACTACTACCGAATGGAATTTAATTTTGATATTAGAGAAAAAGTTTTACTTTGAATATAACCATGGAAGAGATTCATAAGCTTTGTAAAGAAATGGAATTTTTAGCTTGAGGAATATTGACCCCTTTGAGATCCTTGATCGCATAGGATTAGTGACATATCAACTTTCATTTCCATATAGTATGGCTCAAGTTTATGATTTGTCCAAAACAAATTTTATGGAAATAATTAGGCCATTAACCTTCCATTATTGAGTTTGGTTGGTTTTTTATGACTTTTTGCTAGGTAAAAATGTTGGCAAACCTAACTTGTTTTCAAAATTCAAAGTGAGTCCTTTTCCTCCCATATAAAAAGTCACAACCTCTGCTCATTCCTCACACCTATGAAACCAATTAGTTTCAACCAATTTTTTCCCATATATATTTGAAAAATCCCTCACCTAGTCCTTGAATCCTACCTTTGGTTAGATATCCATTCAAGGAATCCTTTTTGTACCAACCAACAATAGTTACCCGATTAGGAGGTAACATCTTCTCTCAATATTTTTTGGTTTATTTCGACTATCCATCCCCTCATATCTTATTATTTGATTCTTTTATAAAAAAACCATATCCTAAATATAATAGTATGTTTTCTTCTAAGTGTTAGACCTACACATACACATACATACATTTAATGGGTAATGAACATATTGTGTTTGTGTATACTGAAATACAACCTCACAAAATGATGATTGTTCATTTTACATTACCAACTTTCATAGTTGGCCATTATGATGGAAAATATATTTTTATATGATATAAATGATATATATTAATTAATTATTCTAATTTAATCCTTTTATAATACACACCTTTAATAATTTCTATTTTAATTAATACTATTACATCCTTTGAGGAAGTGTAGACTACCGCCCCCTCAAACCGTTGTGATTCATTCACATGATACATGGAATGTATAAAGAATGATTATAATTAAATATATGTGAAATAAAAACCACTATATGATATAAATAAAATAATTTACCTTTTGGAAATATACTATATTTATATATATATCAATTTCTTTATTACCCTCTCACACACTTAAAAAGTGATATCATCGTTTGTAGATGTGTTGACTATTGCCTCCTCGACATGATGTGCTTCGTTTAATACCACAATAATTATATATATAAGTATATATGATTAAATAAAATATTATTTATGTTATATTGGTCATTCAGAAATTATTTGGTGCTACTTACCTACTTTCCATATCGACCATTGAAAAATAAGAACGTCACTCATGCGTACGTACGGCCTACCGTCACCATGATTGTAATGTTGGTTCAATTTTCGTAACCATGTTTAATAATTAATTTTAAAGGAATAATTAATGAATAAATATGATAATTATTTAATGATTTTTATTCTGTAGATGTCATATAATGACCCCTTTGACAATAGTTGACCAACCAATGTTGTTTTTGACACAAAATCTAAATTGGGTGTAAACATCTGATGTAAACAGAATTGTTTAAGTAGTTGTATACAACATAGTATAAAGTGAAATAAAAGTAATGTAAAACATTAAAAAATTTCTCAAGAAATTAGAAAATTAACATAAGTTTATTATACATGAATTCAACGGATGTTCACCCAAAATGAAACTCTAGGCTAGGTATTTACATCTCACTTTTTACATCTATGAGATAAATGTCATGTTCAATATTTAATTATTTTGTGTAGTGTATCTACTACGCATTTTGATATATTATATCATTAGTTATTTTATCATTATGATATTTAAAATATTCATTCAATATAATTTCTTCATTAGGCTTGTGATTTAAATTGTTTTAGAGTGGTATGGGACACATTGGGATGTTTAATGATTATTTTCCTTATGACTAGTACTAATGATATTTCAATGGAATTTCTATTCTAGGATATTATATATCCGTTTTTCAATAAAACCATTCATTATTATCTGGTTATTAAAGACCATTTTCAAGTACTAGTATGAATTTTTCCACTTGTTGGTACATAAAATTTTTTAGAAAATGATTTTAAGAAAACTAAACTTTATTTCTCTCTTTAGTCAGAGAAACTATTTTCTTCTAAACCCCATGTTTTAATAAAAAAATTTAATTTTTTTTTAGAATTATTTGGAAAAAAAATATTTACCCTTTTTTCTTTTACCACTGTTTTCAAAGGAATCTTCTTATCACTTTATGAACAATTCATTTTTTTACCATTAATAATGAAAAAATAATGTTCGTTTACCTCATATGAAAATTATTGATTTACCCACCATCATTTATTTGAAGCTTCCTTTTCATGTATAAAAGGTTAATTTTTAAAGAAAATTTATTTAAAATTGATTTTCAAAGAAAAAAATTTCCAAAATGTTTTTCATAATAAAATGATATTTTACTCAAAGATTTTTTTAAATATCATTTTATAGAAATTCTATTCATCATCAATAATAACTATTTATCTTTACTCCACATGAGATTTCATTATTGATACCATCCTTATTCTTCCTCTGGGTGGCTTATTATTGATTTGTCCAAGGATAGTATTCACATTCACTTCTCTGAATCATTTGTTATTCCCCTTGAAATATTCAATCTTTTATGATCATTGAACATTGAATTTTCCCCTAATTATCAATTTCATTCATCATGTATATTACTATTACCTAAACCCAATACCATTTTACATACAGTGTCTACGTTGATAGTTATTTTATTATTTTGGAAAATATTGATAATTTCATATCATTTATTCAGTATAGATATTTAATAAGGAATATTATTTATTTTGATTATTAGATATGGGGAATGCTCTGGATAGGCAATAATGGGAAGAGCCTGAAATTTATATAGGTCCTCAATGAATCGATAGGTTCTAATGAGAAAAATTAGTTTCACAAATTAGAATTATTTAAACCGTCTTCTGAAAGGTATTAATGGTATAGGTTTTCATGTGCCTCAAACATGATGTCTATTTAGAAATAATTTTACTCATCTAGTTTTAGTTATTATTCATCCATGATATTTTACATCGACATATCTATGGAAACATTTCATTTTTAGTTATTTAGATATAATTTGTTTCACTTTCTTACCTTGTCATATTTATTTTTCCTTATCAAGTTATTTCAATGGAATGTTTTTTTAGTTGTTATCATTCCATAAAATTTATGAACTTCCTTCTCAGTTTATTGATTATATAGTGAAATTCCTTCTCATTTTACTGATTATATGGAATGTTAGTCCAGTTATTCACCACATCATAATTATTATTCTCATTGATTCCTAATTACTTATGTTATATTATTCCCTTAATAAGAATTTTAGCTCACCATTTTTATGTTTATTTCCCTAGGAATCTAAAAGGCGTACATTGAAAGATATATAGGGATTTACAAGATGGATTAGATTTATCCTTGAAACTATTTATTTATAGAGAATAAAAAATTATGTTTTAATTAGTGTATTATTTTCTCATGTATGTATCTCATTCAGTAAAAATATTAAACTCTCAATCCTTCTGGATTTAATTCCTTGTAATATTTCCAATGTAATAGTAGTAGACACCGACTCTGGGCCTTATGGGGTCAGGTTACTACTGTTGGTATCAAAGGAAGTTTAGTATCATCCTTGGGAACTATATTTAAGAAAACATAGGTTTGAGAACATAGACCTAAGTTAGAATTTGAGGATAAGTATAGAATAAAATCCTATAATTTTGGAAAGGTAGAGATTATGTGGTTCTTTCTAGCAATACATCCATGTATGGATACAACAGGTGTATGTGGTTTAGATACATGTGTAGCTATGATTAATAACTATGATAAGATATTTTGAGCCTAACTTGGGGTAACCTGGTATACAACAACGAACCTTACTGCCAAACTGCTTTGAAACTCCTGGGGGATATGTTTAGGATAATTTACATTTTCTTTAAAAACCACCATGAAGGATTTTGACAATGAAGAACCTAGGATAAAACAAGGGTGTTTAGATTGAAAATAGGGTATCATGATTTAAAAATACTATAAATGATATTATGGATAAAATATAGACTAAGGAAAGATCTATGTGGAAATAAGTGGATGATGTATTTATGTATTAGGGTTTTATTGAAAAATTTAGTTAAAAGTATATTTTGTGATTAACCTAATTTAAATGATTTTCATCATATTTACTTTAGGAATTATATTAATTTTGTTTTAGAAAAGGATGACCTATAAGCTGGGTGATAACCAATCAAATCTTGCAAGGTTGTGGGTCTTAAACCCATGACCAAAGGATGATAAGGGTTTCTTGGCAACCACTAACCTATGAAATTTCCTGGTTAAATTTTCATTGTTTTTAGTTAAAAAATTTGATGAATAAATCTTAATGATAAACCAGTAGTTTCACTTATGAGGATTAGAAATTAATCTACTATCCATAATGGTTTTGGAAGGTAGTTAAAGAAAATAGTTCAAATTTTTACTCTTTTATAGGCCTCATGATCCATTAAATGATTCTTTTAGTGCTTTAGGCATAAGAATAATTATTTGTAATTAATTTCTAGGATTAAAGGAATGAATTAAAATTTGATCATTATACAACCAAAATTTAGGATTTTTCATATGAAATTGAAACCTATCATGTAAGAATATTTCAATATATTCTTATGTAGTAAAATAATTACCCAACATTAGGAAAATGTCTTAAAAATAAAAAAAATTTCCCAATATCGTAATTTATATTGAATATGTGATCTTCTAAATCATAGAAGAATTGTGGTTTTGAGGTCCTTAACTTTTTATTGATCATTCACTTGTTTTTTATTGATGACCCCATTAACTCCTTATAAATATTTACATTTTTCCTACAAGTACGTATCTATACTTTACGCTGATGTTATCTTACTTAGAGACCTATTTACATTGTATTCCATGTGACCTATGTACATTTTATTCACTATTTTATAGATGATTACTTATAAACCCTTCTTATTATGTGGAATTTCAAACCAAGGATGTATCAAACAATCTATCACCATGACCATGTTTTAATTGTGAGGATGTAATTTAAATAAGGTGGGGGGGAATTTTATGAATTGAAAATCTAAATTAAGAACCTTTTATTCAATAGAGTGCATGCCACGCGACACCGAACACGTAAGGTAACATAATATCTAGATACTTTATAAAATATTTACTATTTAAAATAGATTCTATGTATTTCAATACATGCAACACCGAGTTATCTTGTGTTGCATGCAAGAGAGGACTTCCTTGATAGATTATTTTACAATAATGAGTGGCCTTCCTCGATACCTTGTGTTACTTGCAAAAATGACCTTCCTTGACAGTTTCCATTACACGCAAGACCGATTTTCACCAAATAATAATGTATTATTAAAATATTATTATTTAATATAATACAATATAACCTAGTCGTTATGTTTGCAGTTGTAAATATTATTAACTAACTTATAGAAATTTATGGTTTATATAAGTATAAAATGAAATCATTGGTTACCAACGAATGATAAATGAAAATAGGAACCAATTGGATATAAAAAAGAAATATTATTATTTATATACATCTAAAGGATTTTTGTCTTAAAAAACATAGTTAATTAAAATTAATGAATGATTTTAATGAAATATATATGTTATATAATAAAGATAATATTTTTTATATTAATCCATTATGTTTGATATGCATAATATAAGAATAAACCCTATTTTACATATAAAACCTATATTTTTATAAAGGCAATTTTACCACCATTTAATAGAGAACCAATTTAAATTATAATTTTGATACATTAATTGATTTAATATGTAAAAATAAACTTAATCGTGGAAATAAAAATATAATAATTATTTTAGGGTAAAGTTTTGATATTTTTCTAAAACATTTCATATTTAATGAATAGTTAGAAATGCTGAATTTTAGTTCAAATTTTTTTTATCTAATTTATTTATTGGGTTAAATTATATTTTAGTTGGTTTAAAAGTTTAATTAGATAATATTTTTATAAATTAATACAATTTATGTCATTGGAATAAACTTTAATTTTAAATTAATTATAAAAGATAGGAAACTTTCATACATTTTTAAATTAAAAACATGCATTGTCGTCCCATCTTCGGGATTAAATTTAAATTAATTTATACCACTTCTGTGATTTGAATATAAAAAATGGATTAAATATTTGGAATAAAAATAATTTCTAATTTCTAATAAGACTGAATTTTTTTATAAAAATATTATTTAAAGTAATTAAAAATAATTAGAATTATTAAGGTAAAATAAAGATTAATAAATTACTAAACCTTTAAATTAAGGGGAAAATGACCTAGAAACTTAACCAAAACCCCTTTTATGGACAAAATTTCGACATTAACGTTACATTATTGATTTTGGTTGGGTTTTTATGAAATTTGTTTGGTTAAAACATGGGTACACCTAACTTGGTTTCAAAATACCAAGTGAATAATTTTCCTCCCTTATAAAAGGCCGCCACCGCTCCCCATTCTTGACACATCTCAAACCACTTAGATTTGAAAAATAACATCCCATATAGCTTCCCAACATCCTTCCACAAGAACATTAAGACTCCATTTTAGTATAAATCCTTCCATGGAATCCTTTTGGTAGAAACCAAAAGTAGTTACCCGATTAAGATGTAATGTCTTCTCTCAAGCTTTTTAGTTTATTTCCATTATCCTACCCCTCATATGTTCTTATTATATTATTATATAACAACACAATTATCCTTAATATACTAGTATTTTGTTATGATAAAGGTTATACGAACACTTACACACACTTCTTTCTAATGGGTAACGAACATATTATTTCTATGTATGACAAACTACTGCCTCACGAAATGATGATTGTTCATTTTCCTTTATCAACCTTCATGGTTGGAAATTATGATGTACACTCTGTTTATCTATGATATATATGATATTTATTATTTCTTTATAGTTATTTAATTTTTTATAACTCATACCTTTAAAACATTCTATTTTTTTAATACGATAACTTTGTTTGAGGAAGTGTGGATTACTGCACCCTCAAATCGATGTGATTTGTTCACACTATCCATGGAATGTATAAATGATGAATATAATTAAAAATATGTGACATAAAAACATTATATTATATTAATTAAATAATTATATTTCTTTATATATACTATATATATATCATTTTTTTATTACCCATTCACACACTTCAAAAGTGATAACGTCTTTCATGGACAAGTGGACTACCGTCTCCTCAACACCATGTGATTCATTTTACATCACAATAATTATATATAAAAGAATATATGATTTAATAATATGTTATTTATTATATAATGATCATTTTGGAAAGATATGGTGTTACTTAACTTCTCTCCATAACAATCATTGAAAAATAAGAGCATTACTCATGCGTACGTACAACCTACCATCTCCATGACTGAAACATTGGATCGTTTTTCATAACCATTTTTAATGATTTATTTTAAATCCATAATTAATGAAAAAAATATGATAATTATTTCATGATATTTATTTTTGATATGTTATATAATGACCCCTTTAAACATATTTTAACTAACAATTTTGTTTTTGACACATAATCCAAATTTGTTCTAAACACCCAACGTAAACATACTTTTTCAAGTAGTTTTATAAAACAAAGTAAAAAGAGAAAAAAATTAATTATAAACTTGAACAATTTTCTCAATAAATTATAAAATTAAAATAAGTTTATTATACAAAAATTGAAAGGTTGTTCACCCAAAAAGAAAACTCATGGTAATGGATTCTCATCTCACATTTTTCATTTGTGAGATAAATGTCAAATTCAAAATTTTATTATTTTGTGTGGTTTATATACTACCCATTTTGATATATAATATCATGAATTATTTTATCATCATTGTATTTGAAAATTCCATTCAATATTATTCCTTCATGAGGCTTATGATTTAAAATATTTCAAAGTTGCATGGGACACCTTTGGATGTTTAATGATTATTTTCCTCAAGAATAGTACTAATGATATTGCAATGGAACTTTCATTAGAGGAAATTGAATAAAAATTTTTCAACAAACTCCTTCATTATTATCTAGTTATTCATGACTATATTCAAGTATTCATACCATTTTTACACTCTTTGGTACATAAAATGTTTTAGAGTTTTTTTTAAGAAAACCAAATTTTTTTATCTCTTTAGTTGGAGAACCTGTTTTCTTTTAAAAATAATATTTTTAATAAAATTATTTCAAAAATATTTTAAAATGATTTGGTAATGAAATTTTTGTCCTTTTTTCCTTTTTCCATTGTTTTCAAAAAAAATTATTATTTTCTCTTTTCAAACTACGTATTTTTCTAACCTTTAACCGTGCAAATAGAATGTCCTTTTACCTCGCAAAACAAGTATAGATTTACCTATAATTATTTCTTTTAAGCATCCCTTTCATGTATAAAAGGTTAATTTAAAAATATATATTTTTCAAAATTTATTTTCAAAGAATTTTTTTTCAAAAAAGGTTTTTCTAATCATAGGATATTTTCCCAATTTTTTTAAAAGATCATTTCATAGTATTTCTATTCATCAACATCAAGAGAAACTACTACAAAACTAGGTTTATCCAATACTAGGGCTTTAACAGCGCTAGTTAAAAATGATGTTAATGACCCCCTTTTTTAGTGATAAATTAAATTATTAATGGAGGGCTTTAATAATGATAAAAAATCATTGTTAAAGGAGGACCTTTATCAGCACATTTAAAAAATCACTGATAAATGGGATCTTTTAACAGTACTTGTAAAATAAAACTGTTAAAGGGGGGTCCTTATCAGTGATTTTTTAGAAGCGCTGATAAAGTACCCTCTTTATCAACACTTTTTTAGTAGCACTGATAAAGGTATACTTTAAAAATTATTAAGAATAATATATTAATAAATAAATATATTTATAATGATATAAATATAATATATATTTTTAAAAATAGGTTTTAGATAAGGTAAATAGAATTTCACACTTAATATATAAGATATTTTGTGAAAATGGATTACAAAATAAATAAATAAATATTTTTAATTAATATTTTTCTTATTATTTCCGATTAATAATCTTTTAATATCAATTTGAAGATAGAAAGTCAAAAAACAATAATAAAATATCAAAAATAAGTTGAAAAAGCAACTCAAACTTCAAACAGTGCTAACTTTTGATCTATGTGTTCATTTATGCTCTACCACATATCAAATCAAATTTTTTGATGAGATAGACACCCTTAGTGACAATGGTAACCTCTATCACATTTTAAAGGAAAAAAATCTCATATGATCTCAAAAATAGAGTTTTTAGTCAGGGTACCCGGATTGTTTGACATTCGATGGATTTTCAACCTATTTTAAGGAGGTCTTATTGCCTTTTTTGGTGGTGACTAATTTTATTCCAAGGTATTAAATTTATATTGATATTATGGTTTTGAAATTTTATCATTTTTCATAATTTAATGTTACTTATAATTAAATATATGAATCATTCTTATGTTTACTTATAATAAATCACTCATATAAATACATATATCAATATATTTATGTAAAAATGTATATTATAATATATGTAAATAAATACATATTCTAATGATGTATTTAAAATAATATCTATCCATTTTTACATTATATATACATATACATATGTGTGTTTTAATAAAGAGATATATATTTATATTATATTCTTTTATATATAAATGAATATAATATATAATATATTTAAATAAATATAAGTATATATATATCACACACACATATATATATTGTATAAATGTATTTTAAAATAATTATATAAATATATGTATATATATATAAAGAAATATCATTAAATAGAAATCCAAATAACATAGTGTAGTGGTAAAGGTGTTCCATCTTCGAAGGAGTATTTTATGGTTTGAATCCATGAAGATGCGTATAATTATAGAAATTCACAAAGTGGTGATAAAAGGTGGCGGGGTGAAAATCACTGATAAGGGGGGGGGGGGGGGTGGAGCAGTATTAAAGGGTTTGTGGAAGCGCTGATAAAGTGGGTTAAGCTCATAGGATTCCAAAAAAATATAATTTTACCCCCTTTAATAGTGATGCCTTTATAATCACAAATTTTTTTATTAATAGCCCCTTTAACATCACTAAAAAAGTGTTGTTAAAGGACCCTTTTAACAATATTATTTTATCATTGTTAAAGGGAGACTTTAACAGTGCTTTTTAGCACTGATTATGTTTTGAATGATTAATCGTGGTCATATTGTTAGTGTTTAATTAGAATTGATAAACCAGAAACCATTTTACATATGATTTCTACTTGGATAATTATTTTATTATTTCAGAAAATATTTATAATTTCGTCTACTTTATTCAATACAGATATTTGATAAGGCATTTTATTTATTTTGATTATCCAATTTGAGGAATAATTTGGAAAATAAATGATGGTAAGAGACTAAACATTATATAGGTCCTAAATGCATCGATAGGTTTTTATTAGACAGCTTATTTGTGCGAATCCGAATATTTTAAACTGTCATGTGAAAGTTCTTGATGGGAAAGGTTTTCATGTGCCTTAGACATGACGCCCATTAAGAAAGAATTTACCTAATTTAGTTTCATTTATTATTCATCCATGAGATTTTGTGTCAACATATCTATGGATATATTTCATTTTTAATTATTTAGATAGTATGTTTTTTAGTTTCTTAAATTTCCGTATTTCATTTTTCTTAACTATTTATTTTAATGTCATGTGTTTTCATTTATTACCATGTCATGTTGTTTGTGCACCTCTTTCTCAGTTTATTGATTATATGGCATGTGAATTTAGTTATTCACCATTCCATAATTATTATTCTCATTGATTCGTTATTTATTCCACTATATTTTGACCTTACTAATCATTTTATCTCACCCTCATTATATTTATATACCTAGTAATCCACGAAACATACTATGAAAGACATGTAGTTATTTACAAACTTGATTAGAGTTATCCTTGAAGATAATTATTTAGAAAGAAGAAGAAAATTATGTAGTAATTAGTTTATTATTTTCTCATGTATATATCTATTTTGTCAAGACTACGAAATTATCAGTCCTTTGGGATTTAATTCCTTGTAATCATGTCAATGCAATAGTAGTAGACACCTGCTTTGGGCCTTCTGGGGTTGGGTCTCTACAGATCTCCTATAGAGAAGCTAGGGTTTGTCTTTTGAGAAGACCAGAACCTCTAATATGCGTATATGAAAGTTATGAAGATAAATGGGTATGGTTTGGTTGACCTAGAATGTTCAAATTGGTGTAAGGAAGTGAGGGATAATGTTCCCTTTTATAATTTAGGTGGGGCATATTAGGAAACTCCCAAAATATTTAATTAATATATATTATTTTTTAATTAAAAATGTGTTAAAATTATTTTTTTTAAACCCTAAGATGATTATGGGTCTAAATCCTCTCAAAAAATAATGTTTAGACTTGTTTAGGTCACAATGTTAACCTTATCATTTGTATTTAACCCTTAGTTAAACCCTTTAACTCTTACCATGATAAATTTTGTATACTCTTTAGGGATAATATAGTTACTGTAAAATGATAAACGAACCCCAAATGGATATTTCATGACATATTTAACTTATTGTAGTCATTTGTTCGAATTTATATTTTTATGAATTTTATATCATTTAATAAAATATGATATATTTTAAAGTATCATTTTTTTCATTTTTTGATACTTTTCAATATCTGTCTTTTTAAAAAATATCCTAACATCATGATAACTTCAAACCAAAACTTATAATATATCACTAAAATTTATAAATTATCTATAAAATTCATGGATGTCATTAATTATATCAAATTTTATATATTTAAATGTTTTTAATATAATTTACTTTTTATTTCCATTAATTAAACAATTACTACGTCATTATTATGAAAGCATTTAAATAAATTATATCTTTTCTAAAAATTTTAAATAAATTATCATGATGAAGATAAATTTATTATCTTTCAAATGAATATGTATAGTCTAATTTATCTTTTCTATAACCATGTATTAAAAATGTAATACTTATTAAGAACATGGGTATTCCATTTTTAGCTTATCATTAAATAAAATATAATAATAGAATTATTCTCATCCATGTGGCTTTAAAATAGTATAATTTCCGCCTAATGATGATTATGGTGGAAAACCACTCATTAAATGATATTAGGAGAAGTGTTGGGGTAATTTTATAATATCATTTATATATATAATTACCTAATTTACCCTTAACTATGGTAATTAAAATATTACTAAATTTTACTATTCATTTGACCAAAAATAAAAGAAACCTATTTAAATAATTTGGACCCACTAATTCCTAATATAGAATCAATTTTTCATAATTCAAAAAATATAATTTGTAGTAATTAATTTAAAATTAATCTTGTTCACTGCGTGAGAAAACGAGTTATTAAAGTTTAAACCTGCAATAGATTGACACATTTTTATATCTAAATCCATTGTAAAATTGACTAAAATAACCTAAATTGTATTAAATGATAAAAATAATATATCTATACTTTAAAAACATTCAACAATATAATTTAACACTATAAATTATTTTGATGAAAAAAAGTTGATTTCAATTAAAATTTAGTATTTTTCACTATTCCTCAAAATATGAAACTTATTAGAAAAATACCAAAAATTTAACTAAAGTAAAATTTTATATTTATATTTAAAAGATGAAGTTTATTTTTTCAAATAGAATTCATAAAATTGTCCAGAATTGGATTTAAAATAGGTTATCCATTAAAAGACGCTAAAAATCTTTTTATAAAAAATAGGTTTTATGTGTAATATTGGGTTTTTTATTATCATATACCTATAAAATATATTATATGAATATAAAAAATATTTTTTTAATAAATAAAATACATATTTCATTAATATCTATCTATAATAGTAATTAATTTTATTTATTAGAATAAAATGAATTTGGGAGCATAAAAATAGTTCTTTAAAAAAAATCTCATAATTTTTTAGTTGGTTACTATATTAATTTTTAATTAATTTAAAACCAATGAATTCAGCCATATATTTTCAGGAGGTTAGTTAATACTATTCCGAACCACAAACTTAATTGCTAGGTTATATCTAATTATATTAAATAATAATATTTTAATAATATATTGTTGTTTGTTAAAACTCAGTCTTGCATGTAACGCAAGAAAACTCATTGTTGTGTGTAGCATAAAAATATTTTTGTATTGAATAAAACATAATCTATAAAATAAAATGAATTTATTTATGAAGTGAATTACTTTAAAATCTTGGGGTGTTACAGGTGATGTAGGGACAACATGTGTTTATGTTAATGCATTTCATCTACAAGGTGGAGATTTTTTAACATTATTCTCTCAATATTGTAAATTAAATGATTTTAATTTCATTAATTATGTGAAGACCCAACCCTAGAAAAACCCGGATTCGACGCCTTCTGAACATGATGTGTCATTTTAAAACAAAAACATGCACTGATAAACACACATCACATCGAATACAGAGGATCGAGTTCGGTTCGAGCTCTAGTAAACCGGAAACTTCAGAAATGTTTCATCTGATAAAAGTTGTTACCTGAAAACTTAAAATTCAAAACATAGAGTGAGAATAAGAATGCCCAGTAAATGGTTAAAAATAAACCAATGAAGCTTTTGAAATCATTTTTTAAAAACTTATCCAATGAAAATTCTCTTATAGAAAACTATAACACATGTAACATAACATAAAAGTTCTCAACTATGATTTTCAAGGAGTACATGAATCAATTAGAAAATTTTCAAAAGGGGGTAGTAAAAGATATCCTGAACAAGTATAACGTATGAATGCTTCAGAAAAAATGAAACAGTTAAGAGTAATACTTAATCAGAGTTGCAGGTGAAGGAAAAAAACATCAATTTCATATGTTGGTTACTATTTTACATAAATCATGCCCCAAAATTTTAATTATGACATCAATAAGACCATGATAAAAATATAAGGGAAAGAGTAGTGAAAGAATAGGCATATAATCATGAAAAGAACCTGTAACATGACCTGAATATGTGGCTTCAACATTTCATTTATACATTCATGAACATATCACCGAGGTTCATCCCCAATGTCTCAATAAAGAAAAATTACCGAGGTTATTCACCAGGTTATCATGAAGCATTTCATCTCTAGAGATTAATTCTTTACCCAATGCATTGGAGCAATATCAGGGTGCACCTTTAATATGTCTTTACTTTCATGTGATCCACATAAATCAATACATTACTTAAATAGGGTTGTATATTCAAGATGTCCAATACCACCTTGAATAGTTCATTTATAGTTGGTCATAGTAGTTGAATTTACATACCTTATGAGTGATAAAGGCATCTAGATGATTAAAACCCAAGATAATAATCATATGACTGTTATTTAAAGGAAAGAAGATATGTAGATTATGGCACATACATTGACATCTAAGGTACTGAATGAACATAAAACTAGAATTTATCACATGCAAGTTTGTTCATGAAATACTAAAATTTTATCATCCAATTGATTACAAGGTGAACCAAAAATATAAAGTAGGGTTTTGAGCTTTCACATGCTAAAACATTCAATATTGTTATGACTTTTCATAATACTGAATAATTTCCATGATAGAAAGCATGATTCCTCACCATAAGCAACATCATTTAAAACATAAGGAAAAAAATAAGATACTCTTAAATGTGGATATAAGTTTTGTTTAACACCATATTTCTTATGTTTTTAAAACTCCACCTAAACTCAAGACTTAATGTGTAAGGACCATAAAAACTGAAATCAAGGTTCACGCAACATATAAAATATATGATTGTACCCAAACTCAAACTAAAATATTGGCACACCCATGTGTGTTAATCCCCTATTAATAATAGTTCAACAACATTTTGAATAGGGATGGTCATGCCCTTAGTTGTAAAAATTTGTTTATGAAAACCTACAGAAATTTTTTTTTAGAAAAACCTGATCATATATATAACATTTTCAAAATTTATTTATTATTTAAATATGAAATTAAGTGTATGTGAATATGTGCAGTTCATGAAAAATTATACACAATCATCATACATATAACCGAAGTACAATGGTCATGCCCATTCCTGCATATAACTGATGTATATACATATAGCCAAAAGTACATATGTATTTTCAAAACAACAAAATGAGGCCAGGTATAATCCTTACATTATTTTAGCTATTTGAATTCAAGAGAACCCAAAGGCCTTGGTTCAACATTTATTAACGTTTGGACTGAACCGTAAGGTTAAAAAATATATTTTTTTTGAATATATAAGTGTATATATTCTCAAAGAAGCAAAACAGTCCAAAACTAAAAACCCTTACTTTAAAAACCAGGGAAAGGAGGACTTCAGGGAGGGTTATTCGGGCTCACTGGAGACATCAACGGGAGAGAAGAACTGAGAGGTCTCAGTTATTTATATACAAAATCTCACACACCACCTTCTACATAAAAAACATACTCACTTGCATTGCATTCAAGGGGGGTGTCGTGCTTGAAGAAAATGTGGAGACATGGTGGTCATCGGTGGTCAGAGGTGAAGAAAACTAGGGGTGTTCCATAGGGTAGGGTTATTAGTTTAACCCATGCATGGAGGAAGTAGACGATGAGACTAGGGGAAATGCCGAGGAAAAATGGACGGTCCAAATCATTCCCAACATCGATCCAAGAGATGAGATGCGTCTGCTGATTAAAATAATTGAGCGGATAAGATTAGATCTATGTTTCATAGGATGGTCTACATTTGATGCAATAATTTAAAAACCTTGAATGGCCATAATTAGATCATGCCTGATTGAATGGTTGACAAAAACCATGGACAGAGACGTAGTCGCTGAGGGTCAAGAACGAGATCGGAAACAACAGCCTAGATAACGTGCGACGCGATCTAACGGTCCAGATTGCGTTTCGCCAAAAAACTACTTCCCGCATCGAAAAAGAGAGCGGTTTTAACCTCCCTTATAACCCTGGTCCTCCCAACGAGTGCTCAGAAATCACACAGCACCCACGAATGGGGACCTATACACGGGCTCCGGCCTAGAGGCCTTGGCCTACCCAGACCCCGCCGCAACCTCATGCTCGCACTGGTGCGCCTATGCGCTCTTGCTCGTTCTGGAGCACTATTTGGGGAACCTCTACCCGAGTCTAGGGTGGCCATGGCTTGGGGATAAGGGTCAAACTCGGCCACATCATGTGAGTGGCCTACCTCGACCCTATCCATAAAGGGCTGGCCCTAGTGGGCCAACTTTTTTTGGAAAAGCTACACTAAAAAAACTTTTAAGAAGCGGAAACAATCCATTTATTAAAACTATATAGAATTTTATATTCTTAGACAATAATTAATACAAATTAAACTTGTTTTAGTTAGACGTATTTCTAAAATTAAAAATACTAAACCTCTTTTTTTAACTCAAAAAGTTTTTAAAAGGATTTTTTAATAAACATACATTATAATTTATATACTAGTATCCACGAAAACATAGTTCAATCAAAACATAATTTAATTTGAAAAACATAAACATATTTTTTAACATTATTTAAGAAATGAAAATTTTTACATTTTATTTGAAAAATTCGCAAAGTGTTATGAATTCCTTAATTCTTTTCAAAATCACTTATGGGTCAAATGAAGTTTTACACAATATCCTTTTAGAGTTCATAAATGATGGTTTATTTATAACCTTTATCATAACTCAGTTATTTGGAAACTAATAAATATTTAAATAAGTTCACATATCCTAACAATATCCAATAACTATTTTTTTATAACCGAAAGCTTCCAACAGTCACTAGTGCAACGGTCTAAAAAGTGTCCTATAAAACCAAAAATTACAGTGTCCTAAAACCCAAAAGGAAAAAGATGGTTCTTCCCATTCTGCTGATGCTCAGCATGGTTTTTATGATCACAATGGTGATGTTTTTTTCATTATTTGACTCGAAGGATCTCTTTTACTTACTGGGCCTCATTGTGGTGATTGGGGGTCTTCCAGTAGTTTTGATAGGGTTTATAATAGTTATATTTGGTTATCAGGATTACTCTTTTGATCTCGGTGTATTGTAGACACTACGGTGTTCTTATTTAAATAAAGTGCCTTATGTTTATCCTTTAAATTGATGTTCTGTAAAAAGGTCTTTAACAAAAGAAAATGCATAATATCATCATTATATGATACCCAAATTTTGGGGTGTTACATTACTCCCCCCATCAGAGAATTATGTCCCCGCAATTCCTTTCATACAAACTTGCTAAGAGGAAGCTCTCAGTTGTTTCTACCATATCCACCATAGTAGAGGATCCTCAGGTGCATTCAGTGGAACACCCAATTTGATGCTCAACTCCTATATTTCTCTGATCCAGATACACTTCGGGCAGAAGGGGCTGAACTCATCCACCAAACACTCGGGTTTCCAGAGGGAATCTCGAATGGTACAAAGTATGGAAATGTCCATTTGGACCAACGTACGAAGAACTTTCTAAATTATGTCTCGATCGATAAAATCTATGTTATAGACGTTTTCGTACGGCTAACGCTGATGAGTTGGTAGTTGTAGGTCATATAAACAATTCCCTCTAATGAAGCCTCTTGAAATTTTACTTTCGACGTGTAGTTCCGGCCTAGGGTGAAAGACAGAAAGATCCATTCTTGGTATTTTCCCCTCTGCTTATGCTCGGCCAATTGTGTTGATCCTATGCGGTAGTCGATGGGGGAATTCCCTTGACAGGTGCGGAGAATCCCCAGACTATTTGTCACCTCAAACAATTTCTTGCACATTCCTCACAGGTTTCTGAAGGGACGATACTCATCTTCAGAGGTTTTGATAGCAATAATATCCCGTATCTTAGTAGGATGAGATAACATGTGGGTTTGTCCTATCATGAAAAAGATTTAGACGAGAGTCCAATAACTTGAAATCCATCCAAAAGTATAAACAATTTAAATACATTAGAATGAAGAGGTAACAAAATAAGTTCATTATATGACTACTGGTGCACAATGTAAAACGGGGCTAATGGTTCCCCCAGTTCCATAACACATGAAATCCCAAGACAAGCTCGAAAGTCTCTATCTCCCTAAACTATATGCATCCCGAGCAATCAGGTTCGATGTCGTGGGATCACTTATGGTTTCTCAATAGTCTGACATGTGGGGTGTAAAACTATGAGACATCCCTATGTACTTGTTTTCAGTACACAGAACGAGAGGCTTTGTATTAAAGGATTCCAAAGTCCATCATTTGACCAAAATAGCCATAGGACAAGACTTGACACATGTATGCTCCATGGAGATCTCCCTCTACAGTAGCCTCTTGGAAAGCTGTGAGGGACAAGACACCTTCTGCTGCGGTGAAGCATCTAAAAAGTCCCTCGTAGTACATACCCCATCAAGTGTACGATGGGAACTGGGAAGGCATCATAAAGATGTAATCCAGACCCACTATTCGGTGGAGTTGAAGTACTCAGGGAGAGTTGGACACTTCATAAAGATGCTTTCACGCATAAGTATATGGGCGTAGTTTAGAAAATCATCAGGGATTGCTATGAAAATTATGGTTTCTAAGGCCTCATTGGGAAGAGGAAAAAGTTTAGTACCTTCGTTTTCCATTTGAAAATTAAGAGAACTCATTTTTAGTAATGCTAAAGTATATTTGTCATTGTTTTAGTTCTAGATTTTTAAGGTTATCCAAATCTAATCCTCTAATATCATCTCTGAAGACCCGACCCCAAAAAAACTAGGAGTCGGTGCCTTCTGAACATGATGTTTCATTTTAAAACAGAAACATGCACAGATAAACACACATCACGTCCCATATAGAGGATCGAGTTCGGTTTGGACTCTGGGAAACCAGTAACTTCATAAATGTTTCATCTAATAAAAGTTGTTACCTAAAATTTTAAAATTCAAAACGTAAGGTGAGCATAAGAATGCCTAGTTAGGGGTTTAAAACCCCAATGAAAATTTTGAAAGAATTTTTTGAAAACTATTCCAAAGAACATTCTCTTATAGATAAATCTAACACCTGTAACATAACATAAAAGTGGTCAACAAATATTTTCACGGAATACATTAATCAATTAGGACATTTTCAAAAATGGGTATTAAATGATATCTTGAAAAAGTATGACGTATGAATGTTTAAGAAAAAATTGAACCGTTAAGAGTAATACTTAATCATATTTGCGTGTGACGGAAAAAACTTCAATTTCATATGTTGGTTACTATTTTACATGAATCATTCCCCAAACGTTTACTTGTGGCATCAATATGAACTTGATAAAAACATAAGGGCAAGAGTTGTGAAATAATTGGCATATCATCTTGAAAAGAACATGGAACATGACTTGAATATGTGGCTTCAACATTTCATTTAGACATTCATGAACATATCACCGAGGTCCATCCACAAGCTGTCAATAGAGCAAAATTACTGAGGTTATTCACCAGGGTATCTTGAAGCATGTGATCTCTAGAGATTAATTCATTACCCAATGCATTGGAGCGCTACCAGGGTGCACCCTTAATATGTATTTACATTCCTGTGAGCCACACAAATCAATACTTTACTGAAACGGGGTTGTATATTCAAGATGTCCCATAGCACCTTGAATACTTCATTCATAGTTGGTCATAATAGTTGAATTTAAATATCTTATAATTGAGACATGCATCTAGATGATCAAAAACTAAGCTAACAATCATACGAACATTATTAAAAGGAAATAAAAAAGGAAGATTATGGCACATACATTGCCATCTAAGGTACTGAAAGAACAGAAAACTAGAATTTATCACATGCAAGTTTGTTCTTGAAATTCTAAAATTTTATCATCCAATTAATTACTAGGTGAACCAAAAATCTCCAGTAGGGTTTTGAGATTTCACATGCTAAAACATTCAATATTGATAAGCCTTTGCATAATACTGAATAATTTCCACGATAGAAAGCATGAATCATTACCATAAGCAACATCATTTAAAAGATAGGGAAAAAAATAAGTTATTCATAAATGTAGATATAAGTTTTGTTTATCACCCTATTTCTTATGTTTTTAAAACTCCACCTAAACATAAGACTTAATGTGTTAGGTCCTTAAAAACTGAAATCATGGTTCATGCAACAAATAAAATAGGTGTATGTACCTGAACTCAAACTAAAAGATTGGCACACCCATTTTTGTTAATCCCCTATGAATATTAGTTCAACAATGTTTTGAATTGGGAAGGTCATTCCCTTAGTCATAAAAATTTGTTTATGAAAACCTACAAAAAAATTATTTTATAAAAACCTGATCATATATATAACATTTTCAAAATTTATTTATTATTTAAATATGAAATTAAGTGTATGTGAATATGTGCAGTGCCTAAAAATTATACACAAACATTGGACATATAATCGAAGTAGAAAGGTCATGCACTTTCCTGCATATAACCGACATATATACATATAACCAAAAGTATATATGTATTTTCAAAACAACAAAATGAGGCTAGGTATAATATTTACAATCTTTAAGATGTTTGAATGCAAGAGAACCCGAAGGCCTAGGTTCAACATTTAAGTACGTTTGGATGGAACCGTAAGGTTATATATATATATATATATATATATATATATATATATTCTAATATATAAGAGTATATATTCTCAATGAATCAAAACAAGGCAAAAATAAAAACCCTTACTTTTAAAACCAGGGAAATGAGGACTTTAGGGAGGGTTGGTCAGGCTCCCTAGAGACATGAACATGAGAGAAGAATCGAGAGGTCTCAATTATTTATATACAAAAGATCACACACCACCTTTCATACAAAAACTTACCCACATGAATTGCATTTAATGGGGGGTGTTATGCTTGAAGAAAACGACGAGACATGGGGGTGCCCGACGGTCAGAGGTGAAGTAAACGAGGGGTGTGCCATAGGGTAGGGTTACTGGTGTAACCCATGCGTGGAGGAAAAAAGAAGACACGGCTAGGTGAAATTCCGTGAAAAAATGGACGGTCCAGATCAATCCCAACATCGATCCATGGGATTATATGCGTCCATTTTTTTAAAAGAATTGAGCAGCTTAGATTAGATCTTAGTTTCATCGAACGGTCTAAGTTTGACGTGGAAATTTAAAAACCTCGAACGACCAGGATTAGATCATGTCAGATCGAACAGTTGACAAAGACCATGGAGAAAGACACGGTTGCTGTGGGTCGAGTGTGGGATTGGAAACAATGTCCTAGATCACACGCGGTGCGATCCAACGTTCCAGATCACGGTTTTCTTGAAAAACTGCTTCCCATATTGAAACAGAGAGTGGTTTTTTCCTCCCTCATAACCCCGGGTCTCACAACGAGTGCTCAGAAATCAAACAGCACCCATGAAGGGGGCCCTATAAACAAGCTCCCACCTACAGGCCTTGGCCTACCAAGACCCCACCGCAGCCTCACGCTCACAATGGTGCGTCTATGCACTCTGTTCACTCTCGGGCACCGTTTGGGGAACCGTTGCTCGAGCTCGGGCCGGCCTTGGCTTGGGGCTAATGGTCAGGCTCAGCCACATCGTGTGAGGTGCCTCCCTCAGTCCATGCCAAAAAGGGCTGGATCTAGTGGGCCAATTTCGTTTGAAAAATCTACACTAAAAGACATTTTTGGAAGAGGAAACAATCCATTTATTAAAACAATATATAATTTTATATTCTTTAATATTAATGAATACAAATTAATATTGTTTTATTTATAAATATTTCTATAATTAAAAATAATAAACCCATTTTTTAACTCTAAAAGTTACAAAAAAGAAATTTTAATAAACCTACATTATAATTTATATACCAGTATCCTCAAAAACATAGTTTAGTCAAAACATAATTTAATTTGAAAAACATAAACATAGTTTATAAAATTATTTAAGAAATGAAAATTGTTAAATTGTATATGAAAAAATTTCACAGTGTTTTGATTTCCTTAATTCTATTCAAAATCACTTAATGGTGAAATGATGTTTTACAACATATCCTTTTAGATTTCATAAAAGATGGTTTAATTATAACCTTAATCATAACTCAATTATTTGGAAACTAATTAATATTTAAATAAGTTCACTTATCCTAACAAGGTCCAACGACTATTTTTTTAACTGTTAGCTTCCAATGGTCACTAGAGCAATGGTCGAAAAAATGACCTATAAAACCAAACCATACAGTTTCCTAAAACTCAAAATCTAGAAGATGGTGCTTCCCATTCGGTTTATTATCAGCTTGGTTTTTATGATCGTTGTGGTGATGTTTTTTGATTTAGTTGACTCAAAGGATCTCCATTACTTACTGGGCCTCGTTGTGGTGATTAAGGGTCTTCCATTAGTTATGATAGGGTTTTTAATATGTATATTTGGTTAGCATGATTACTCTTTTGATCTCGGTGTATTGAAGACACTACGGTGTTCATATTTAAATAATGATCCATATATTTATCCTTTAAAATTTTGTTTGGTTAAAAGGGATTTAACAAAATTAAATGTATAATATCATCATTATATGATACCCAAAATTTGAGGTGTTAGACATTGTTTTTTTACCTATCATAATATTAATTTTCATTTAATTTTTTGTTTTTTTATATGTTGGATTTATGTATTATTGAGGTTGAGCTTCTTTTATTAGTTCATTTGGGCCTTTTGTTCGGTTTATACATTCGGTATGTTCCATTATCCTTGGTCCACATTCCCATTTGATCTTTGTCATCCTCATACCTAATGTTGATCCATTGATCCTTATGATCATATGGTTTTCTATTCCTCCCTTTTTTTCATTCTCCATGAAACAGATTGGCATGATCTATGGGTAACCCTAGATAGCTTATCCTCTGATGTCATATGTCATTATTTTGTTGTTTATGTGGTTATGTTGCAACACTTATCTAGATTTTTCATATCCTTGGTTATATGATCTAGTATTCCTCTACCCCTACTCGAATGACTCCTCGATTTGGAATCTAACTATCCAATTGAGGTAGATTTAGTTGGGCGAAAAATCTCCATGGTTTTGGGAGCTCTAGTTTTCCTTGAGGGTGAAGAGTAGATGAAAGAGCACTGGTGGGATTCCTTGACTTACCAACGAAGAAATAGTGATCTAGATAATTTTTTATAATATTCATCTATGCTTGGTGAGGAGATCTAATGATGTTCTAGTTTTCCTTGGTGTTCATTTTACCTAGATGGAAATGATGATTATATAGGAGTACAATATCGATGACCCTAACAACAAGAACAAATTACATAGAGGCTCTATGAAAACACATATGCGAGATTTATCCCTATTAAGGGGCCTTAGTATGGTATTCTTCTTATATTCTATTTGTTATTTATGCCTTGTATTTGATTATTCTTTGGTTCTATGATGTGTGTGTTGTTTGAGTTTTTCCAAGGTGCGCAGTATATGATGAATCCCCAACTTGGTTCTACTGTCAGTCCTGGAATTTCAATAACCTGAACTTTGGATATTTTCCTCATGTGCCTTTTTCTTATATGGTTATGTTTCACTATTTATCAAATATCTTTTATAATCCCATTTTTTCATAGTGTAATCTTGGTATGCCTCCACCATTCATATAAGCCAAATAGATAAATAATGTCAAAAACATATGGTCCTCTTTATGATTTGATTGCTACTTTATGTCAATAATTTCTATTGATCATCTCGCTTATGTTTGAGTCTATTATCTATAATAGTTCTTGGTACTTATCCGTATTAATATCAAACTAGTTATATATATTCTCATCAGCATGTTATCCATTGTAAATGTTTACATGATTTGGTACTTTTTATTCTCTCGTTTTTTGTTTATGGTTTGTTAGAATCAGCATGTTACACTTCCGATTATGAGGAATCATTACAAGATTTTTATTATTCATGTTTTCTTTATTAATACTACTATTTATATAATTATAAACATGTCAAATTTTTGTTCTGTAATTTTTAGAAACAAAATTATACCCATACAACTCAATTACTCTATTGAATGTGGGCTACCTCATAGCACAACCCAGAATTTTTTTATAGAATCAGAAAAAAAAAATTTAGTAAGGCTTCTATTTGGATCAAATATTATAGGCCCTTTCATGATGTGATAATTGTGAGATAAAAGTAAATTAAAAATGAATAAAAAATTAACAATAGATGTAACATAGAAAACCCAAAAAATAAAGAGGTGTAAAAAAACATAGAAAAATAGAATGATATCACTATGGTAAAAGAGGTTAAACACACTCCCTTTCTATTATAAGGAAAATATCCATTTAATTAACTCTCTTGAGTAATGTATCATTCACCTCACAAAATAGAACACTCAAAATGTTGAAATAGGAAGCCCAATACTTGAGGTGATGATGCTAAACCTGTTAAATCGGTTTGCCTTTTATAGGCAACACCATTACTTGATCTTCCACATCTATTTAACTCCATGCGATAGTTTTTCACCTATTCCACTAACCACAGTATCCCCCTTTGAAAAATTCAGGGGGTGAAACTATTTGTGAGAAACAAATGCCAATATAAATCACACTTGGATATCTGATTGGGAACCAATAATATTTCCACAAATCTTTTCTATCTTCCAACCATGTTTCTCTTATATCGTGGATTGCAATTGAGGATTTTTACCATATTAACTTAACAAAGTTAATAAACATCATCATAAAATTAACCTAATTTTATTCAATATAAATTTTCTACATATCCACTTTTCCTTCCTCCAACACATCTGGAACAAAGTGATATTGTACCATAATGTGCTTTATCATTGAATGAAAAGATAGATTCCTTTTAATTTTGAAGGTGCTATGATTGTAACAAAACAATTGGGTATACTTCTTTCATTGTCCGGGATCCTCTGGAAACCTTCACATCTAAATCACTTCTTTGCAAGCCTTTGTAGTTTTCATGTACTCTACCTTAGTTGTGGATAAATATATAACAGACTACAACTTTGAATTCCAACTCAAAACTCATCCTATAAAATTAAACACATAACCCAAAGTGTATTTTCATTGGTCATAATCACCTGCAAAATCTGAATCTGCGTAGGCTCTAATAGTGAAATTTGATTCTTAATTACATAATACAGAATACAAGATATCTTTGATGTATCTAAGGGTTTTCTTTAATATTTTCCAATGCTCCCGTATTTAATTCTCGACATACCAACTAACTTCTCCCACTACATGTGAAATTTATAGTCTGATATAAACCATAGATAATATCATACTACCCAC